>JAYKAV010000445.1:1236188-1608114 GCA_035582835.1 Phoebastria nigripes
GGGGCTGCGCGGTGCGCGGCGGGGACGGGGACGGGGACGTGCCCCGGTGCGGCGGCCGCGGGGTGCTCGGTGCGCGCCGGCGCCTCTCGTCCTCCTCGGCCCGGCCCCCGGCCCTCGCCGTCCCTCCGCGCTGATCCTCTCTCTCTCTCTCTCTTTTTAAAGTGTGACTGAAACAAAACAAAGCCAAAGGGACGCTGGATCTATCATTGGTTGATTTTCCTCCTTCTTTTTTTTTTTATGATCAAAAACAACCCCCCACCCGAGCAAACAAACACACACAAAAGCAGAAAGAAAGGGTCTTGCTCAGCAGCAGCATGGATGTCTTGGCTAGTTATAGTATATTCCAGGAACTCCAGCTTGTCCACGACACCGGCTACTTCTCAGCTTTGCCATCCTTGGAGGAAAACTGGCAGCAGGTGAATCATTTAAATTACTCCTGTAAATCTCTTAAGCGCAGACAGTCGATGCATTGGGGCTGCGTTTCTGACTTTATTTTATTTTTGTTCTCTAATTCAGGGTTGGTTTTTTTTTGGTGGTTCTTTTTTTTCCGCGTGGGTAGACCTTTAAATCTCTGTATTTTTTGCCATGACAAACTGAGCAGTCCATTCAAATCTGTCTGCCTTCAGTCCTTTCTGAGCACACCCGGCAGCACCTGAGATCCGGTGGCATTCTTTAGGGTTTTGTTTTTATGATCACTACTATTTTTATTTTATTTTTGAGCTTAGATTTATTTTTTTGTTGTTGTTCTTTTAAGCAAGGCTGATCACTTCCAGCCAGTGCTGACAACTGGCAGCTGGTGGAAACAGAATAGATCATTCTTATTTTCAGGTAATTAGTATATGTCAATAAAAATCGTAGCTTAAATCAGAGGTGGGGGGTGGGCAGGTGTGTGGAAGCACTAGCAAAAGCTTTTAGGCTAAATTCTGTAACTAGGGAGGTGACTTACTTTTCATTCTTTTTTTCTTCTTTTTTTTTAGAAGGTGGGGAGAAACACACACTTCTTGCTGTATCTTAAAACAATGACGCCTTAGGCTGGTTCCAGTAAACCAGTGTGTTTTGAGGCACCGTAGGGTTAATATGGAGACAGAATTAGGATACTTTAGAGGTGGAAATCAAGTATTACGAATGCATTGAAATGATGACTGGTGGCGTGAATAAATAAGACCAAGGAGGAGAGTAGGTTACAGAGGAAAGTGTTGTATAAAATGAACTATGAGCCCAAATGCACAGATCTGTAAATAGTTACCAGCTGGGATACTGAGGGAAAAGGAAAGACAGGATTCCTTGTTTCGGCAGGACGTTGTGAGACAATTCTGTTTCTTGATGTGGTTTTCTGGCAGAGGTGATAATGCCAGGCGAAATTCTGGAAACCAGTGTCTCTTTAAAAGAAAAAAAATAATCCGCTGGTGGGTAGGAATAGTGGAGTGTGGCTGGGATGACATGTGGTGCTAATGCAGCGCACGGACCCGTGGCACTATCGGTATAAGAATAACAAGCCACTGGATTTCATCTTGTCAGCATTCACCTTAGTCTTGGCTAGCGTAAGGGTAGCGTGTGTTAGGTCTCCAGTAAGTGACAGTTTGGGACGTTCATTTAATTTTTCCTTAGAAGTGTGTGTGGGGAGAAATGTAGATAGTAGGGCTTCAGGCGAGCATTTGGGCTGTAGCATTGTCATCCAGCTGGACCAGGGCTGGATCTTTAAAGGTTTACCCTAGTAAAATTGTTTTGGCTTCAGCTTTGTCTGCGTATGTGCACACACACGAGAGGTTTATTGACAGCTACAGTGTGAACACATTCAGGATTTAATTTGCAAAATGACCGATCCAACTTTGCTTTATCCTCCGAGGGGGTGGGGATGCTTTTTCTTATTAATATTCAGCTCGCACATCCATGATGGTCACATCTGCTTTCCTTTTATATTTTTAACATGCTAATTAAACTGAAGAGGTTAATATAATTTCATTTAAAAAATTAATTTCATAGCATCGTTGTTGTTGGATTGGTTGCATATTCAGTTGCATATTAGTAACAGTCCAGACAGTCCAAAGCGAGATAATCTGTTGACATAGCCAGCATGCTTTAGGCAGTACTGTGTGTGATACTCTGTCTCCTGCTGCCTTCTTTTATGCATGGAGGAGCAGCAGTTTGTTTTATACAGTACAATGTATCTACCCAAGCCCACTGTTACTATCGCGAAATTTAAACTCACGCTCTCCTGGTTAAACCCCACTGATTCTCCACATATGTATGAAAAGAGAAGTGGAAAATAATTTATTACATTTTCCCTTATTTCCCCTCAAATCCTCCAACCAGTGCCTGATGTTTCATAATACATCCTGTATTTACAGTTTGTTTTTATTCCCCTGTTGCTGCCTGGACTTTCCTTGCAAACAACGGGGAGCAAAACTGATGTATCAGTGGTGGGAGCAGCTGAAGCTGGCCGTACAGAGCATGCTGTCGCGCAGGCTTGGCAGACCCACTGACACAGAGACCCCAATTTCATTCTTCTGAATCACTTGGCAGAGGTAGCCGGGTCTTGGGGATTTATTTATTTTAGGCAAACCATAGCAGCTTTGGGACAAGGGGTGTGTGTGCATGTTTGTGTGTTTCTAAAGGTATCCCTTAAAACTGTCAGGCTGCAGTCGAGACCCCAGGGAAGAGAGCTGACAGAGCAGTGACTGATCCCTGCRGGAAGCGTCAGGATTGGGAAGCAGCAGCTTTAATTTTGAATGAAAACACTTGAATGGGTCCTGCCTCCACTCCCATGAAGAGCTCTGGTGCCATACCCAAGCTCCACAGAGCCTCCYGAGCAGTGCTTCTCCCAGCAGCAAAGCAGTGCCCCGGGAGATTACTTCAGTCTCTTAAAAGGGGGAAGTAGTTGTGCGGGTCAAGAGCAGGCTTCCTTGTCATGTTGTGAGCTCCAGTTGTTTTGTGATTAGCAGCTACTAGTGCTTGATGTGGAGAGGTTAGTCTGTGCTGGTTCCTGCTCCTAGAAATGGTGTCTACTGTGATACCATAAAAGATGCACTTGCCCCACTGGAAATCAGAGCACGCCTTGGGGTGAAAGTGTTGACACAGTCCTGTCTTCCTTTTCTCCTGAGTCTGGACCACACTTCTGTAGCTGCTGGCTGAGGACTACACAGCTGGGGCAGTTGCTCATATTTCCGATTGTGAAACACCCATCAGTCATGGAGGGCACTGACAGCACAGGCAGGTTGCTGAATGCTTGCACGCAGTCAGCTGATCTCTCTGTTTTTTCCTTCCCACTGCAAGAGAAATGTGAGCAAGTTTGGTATCTGTGCTTTTGACAATTAGCATTGGAGTTGAATGAGAGCAACCCAGTAATATGTACAAAACAAACAGACTTTGTGTAGGAAGAGATTGTCATCTCTTGTGTAGGTTTCTTTTTTAGGAGGAAAAAATACAAACAAAAAAACCGTCGCTCCGCCCTGGACATAGTTTAAATTGTAAAAGTGGAAGTACCTGAAATGGAAGCTGGAACTGAATCCATGATGTGCTTCACGTTATTTTAAAACACATATTGGGAAGTGAGGGCTTGGTTTTTAGGCAGCAAAAGCTTAGCTTCACTATGTCAGCTTTGGGTGTACTCCTTCAGGCAAAACACTTTTGAGGTCAGGAGGGTTTTTTCTTGGAGTGGGGAGGTCAGGATCTAATGAGTAATGCATAGCACAACTTCATCAGGAGAGAGAGAACTTTGTTTAGTCTTTGTTTAGCTTTTCCAGCAGTGTTGAGCCACCACAGCACTGAGAGATTAAAGGAAGAGGTGGGGTCTGTGCATTGGAAAATGAGGTGTTCGCTGTATGTCAGCTGGCTGGTATCTCAGCATCTGTGTGTTTCTGCCTGGCGCTTCATCCTGGCTCTGATTGAACCGTCCTAGTTGCTCTCTGTCCCTGCGAGCTGACTCTGCAGTTCAGGACCAGGGCGGGGGAAGATTTCAGCACCTGCGTGGCTGCTGCGGTGCAGCAGGAGGACCTCTAGCCACATACGCCGTTGCTCGGGGGTAGCTGTCTGATGTGGCATCCCCGAGATTGGAACCAGACTGCTGGGAGAGACAGCACGAGGCCGAAGAGCGCCTCGTTACTCTGCAGAGGAAGGAAGTGGGTAGGAGGCTGTTTCTGAGGGAGGTGACTGTGAGGAGCGTAGCCCGTGCAGCTGCACGTGGTCCCACTCTCAGTGTGCCAGGCTGCAAAGAGGGGGAGAGCAGGGCTGAGGATTGGGAAGGGCTGGACATGGAGCTTCAGTCTGTTCTTCCTGCTGTGCCTTCACAATGTCATTTGAGGGGTCATTAAAAGATCAGTGTGCAGAAGGCATCTTTTGTAGTCAGATAGGGGTAACATTTCAAACCACCCCTATTATCCTTCTCCATAGGCCCCTTGGAGGACTCTGGACTCACCATCCTTGTGTGGAGAAGGGGTCTGATCAGGAGACATTTTGGGTCTCTCTTCATATTCTGTGTGGGCCATAGGGCAGCCTCTAGCATGGCAATTCCCGTAATGTCAGAGCAGAGGAGCGCAAAAAGCACGTAGATGCACAGGGTCACCGTGTGTGTAGCTGATGCAGGTGTATAAAATCAGCAGGACTTAGGTGCCAAACTCTGGCTTATTCTAAAAGAGCCAGACTTTCCCATGTGTGTCATCGGGCAGAACAGGTCTAATTGGCTGGCAGAAGTGGAAATAGCATTATATCGTTTGCCTGACGAGCATTGCCTAAAACATTTCCTCTTGCCTTGGCTGACCCGGTTGCTCTCAGCTGCAGCAAACGATGCTTCCAAGGAGATACACATTTCCTGTAAAGCATAGGATCAAGGAAGCCTTTGTTTCGCTCTTGAGTCTGTCGTAGAGCCTTCTTTGCATATTTTTAATCAAGTCTTCAAGTCTCAGTTTCCCCTTTTCTGAAGTGACTGACAACAACAATGCAAAGGCATGGTCTTTGCAGGCCTGGGAGGCTGAGTTTTGACCCATTCTGGCAAAGTGCTTTGAGATCCCTGTGCTGTGTGAGAGCAGAGTATCCTGAGGTGACTAATCTAGCAGAACTCTTACATCTTAATGCTGACTTCTATTTGGCAGACAGGGTCATTTTCAGGCCTATAGGAAAAATTTCCACTGCTACTGGAAAGGAATAAATCACACTGGAGAACATTCCTGCCTCCCCATCGTCTCCATTGTTCTAGTTTAATGGCATAGTTGGCCACTACATAAACTAAACCATCTCTTTTAATATTGCTATTTCATCTTGGTTCCAGTCACAGTGTAACACATTTCTTAAGTGCTTATAGTACATCATGCCTCTTGAGAATAACTTGCAGAAATGGTTGACTTCCAAGAACAGCCACATGTGTAATGCAGTGTATTTCAGACTCCGAGCGCTGCTCCATTTATACCTGCAGGCTCTCTGCTTGCTCCATATGCTGAAAGCATGTTCCTATCACCTTACAGAAAGAGATGGAGAAAGAGAGGAAAGACAAACTTGAAACTGCTGTCTCTATTGTTTCATGATTCCTTAATTACTGAATCTGTTGTTATAAGTGATTATTTCTTGGCATTATGAAAGTGTAGAGCCCTGCAATCCATGTTACAGGTCTTAAATAGCTGATTATGTGTGTGACTTGTGTCAAGTGTTTTTGAAATGCGGTAAATACCTTTAAGCAATGCACAGTCATGATGTGGGTACTCAACTAGAAAATATTTTCTCTTATTTGTTTGGGATGCTTTAACCTCCCCTCCCCCAAGCCCACATGTTTCTATATGTCCTATTGAATAGGCAATGCATAGATTAGAGGAGGCTACATAAAAATCACGATATATAGCTAGTCTGCAATGTGATACTTCCATGTGGAAATGGCAGAAGGTCTTCAGTTCCACGTAGTAATTTCACACTTAAGCTCTCCAGGGTGGAGGCAAATGGTATCTTCTGGATATTGTCGTATTTTTTGAGGCCTTGTCAAATGACTCTCCACTGAGAAACATCCAGTGTGTTGCTTCTCCATTCTGCATTGGGAAACATGTTATAGGGAAGTGAGAAGGAAGCTGCTTCTGTTTGACTCTGTAGCTGCATATGAACAACCTTGATTTCAATTGTCCTTATAAAACAAAGGGATTTTGCTCACTGGCTGAGCAGCATTGGTGTTCAGTACATTAAGCAATGGGGTAATAGTACACCTCATCTCCTATCGAGTTTGTCACATTCTGCAGAGGGGAAGAAAAATTGTGGGCTTTTGATCCCCATGCTCAAAACCTCATGAAAAGTTATTCACAGGTATTGTAATTGGTGGCGGTTTTCCTTTTTGATGGTAAACCTGAATTCTGGAGAGTTAATAAAGGTGTTTTCAAGAATGGTGCTGAGTCCCTCTTACTTTCCTTTCTGTTTCCCTGGACTCTCAAGTGCCTCCTGCCCATTCCCTTACGTGTTCAAATGCCTCCACCACTTCCAAACTCCCAGCAACACTCAGGAGCTGGGAGTGCCATTTTTGTGGTGTCTTTCAGGCTCAAGTTGCAGGAATCACCCACCTGAATTGCTGAATTTCTTCTCCCCACAGGTCCTCTTTGTACTATGGGTGCTTCTGCCTTGGTCCGTATGAACCTGGATTCACTTGAACTGCAGGGTTCAGCTGATTCTGTAGCAAACAAACAAAACAAACCTGCCAGGGAAAGAGCCTCCCCTCCTCCCAAATTTTCCTGGGTAGAGAACAGGTTTGGAGTACAGATGTTACACAGGTATATTCCCCAGCTTGATGCTGTTGTATTTGAGACCGTCCCAGTTTTCTTCCATTGGCTTCAGTCTTGATAGGCGCTACATGTGTTTTGAGTGTCTGAGTTTGGTACTCTCTTGGCTGTGTCTCCTTCCCAGCATTGCCACTTTGAGTTAAAAAATCATGTGCCTGGTTCCCAAGGCACTGAGATTGTCTTTAAAGTCACAGACTTTTTATTTTTTAATTTGATGTTCTTTTTACTTTCCTTGCTTCTGAGCCACTGAAGATTTGTTTTATTGTCTTTTATTCTCAAAAATAAAAAAGCTGGGATTTCCAACAGTTACTTGATTCCAGCAGCATTAAGAAAATGCCACTATTGTGGCATTTTGAGAGCTGGCAGTACAGAAATAGGTGTGTATGTCAGAAAAAGCTCATGTATTACTGCGTTCACCAGGCTGTATTTGCCATCCCTGCTCTGGTAGCAGCTGGCGAGGAAGGCTGCCTGGCTGTTCAGGTTGTTAGGCTGTCTTTGAGAGCAGGGTTCATGTCTCATTTCCCTTCTTAGAAGAAATCGTTTCAGCCTTTATGCTCAAAGATAGTTGGACATCTTGGATTTCATCAGGACACCAAACCTTTGCTTCTCAGTTCTTCAGTTGCAAGATTAGTTGGCAGCTCTTCTGTTCTCATAGGGCTGCAGCAAGGATTAATATTACAGGTTTGCAATGCTTGGGTACAGCGGCTGGGGCAGGAGAGGGTTGCGCTAGGCTATGGGAGACGGGCAGCCAGCCCCTCTGAAGTTGCCGCCCCAAATCCTGCCACGCCAGCCGGCAGGTGCTGAAAGCGCAGGACAGCTCCTGCACAGGGAGCCCTTGGCGGGGGGCGGCATTGCCTCCGAAAAAATGAAAATAAGGATCCGAAAGGTAAGCTTACATCCCCCTTCACAGAGGTCTGTCTTGTCTTTGAGACAACCTGTGCATAGCACTAATTTGACGCCTTCTCTAGGTTTTTAAAAGGTGTTGGAGTTGGGTGTAGGAAGCTCAGGCAGGAAGGCATGGATTTTTTTTGTTTAAAAGGTTTAATATATCAGCTCTGATATATTAAGCTGCTCTGATGCTCTTAATCCTTTTAAAGCAGGTACCCGTCCTCTCTCTGTTCTTACACGTGAAGGATCCTTTCCAATCCAGAGCATTTCCGCTCAGTGCAACTGTGTATTCATTACATGTGTTATTGTTTGGAGAACTATTAAGATGCATGTGGTATACTTTACAATGTACGCTAAAGAGTCTGAGTCATTTATGCACAGACTGTGTATTAACGCTTGCCGAAGGTCCAGCAGGCATACTCATGTAAGTGTCATAACGGTTTCGAACATGGTGCTTATAGACCATGTCTCACATGTCCTAATCCTCTTGGTTATCTCCCAGCGTTGTGGACCCAAGTGCAAAGCTGGAGTTTAAATCATACGTGGGGGTCAACAGCTCCTACTCCGCAAGGGATAGAGAAGTAGGCAGTGACACAGGCGAGCTTGGGAGACAGTGTGATTGATGGGGAGGGGCACGAAGGAGAAGGACGCTGGCTTGCGAGGGGCTCTTCTGAGACATTCCAATTAGTGTCCTGATTTACAAATCCTGCCCTTAAACCTGCAGCCTCCCAAGGTCAGTTTTAAAGGGACASTGGCATAGGGTTGACGTTTGACCATGATGGACCTTTGTAAACCAACATGTTCTGACAGAAACTGCAATCAATGGAAGTATCTCCATCTATRTAATTAAAAAAGCCCTGGAAGCAGGGTTTGTGTTTTTTGGACGGGATCATCTTGCCCACCTGCTGCCTTTGCAGCTCTCGCGCTGCAGCATTCTTCCCGTGCAACTGAAGTGAAGTGACTGGAAATCAAAGTGCAAATGACTGTTTGTTTGGATTGTGCGGTGAGGAAAAATGCAGGYGGCATGACAAATAAATTAGATTTTAAAAATGCTTTCACTACTAATAGGCTACTATGCTGTTAGGCATTTGGTTTTAATCCTGACTCTTGAGTGAGCAAAGTTCATTTTCAAGCATAAGGGAAGTTCTTGGGTTGTAAACATTTGCAATTTGTGCTGACTCGTCTTCACTCCCACCCAGGAGGGGAATCAGCATTGCGCTGAATTGCTTTGTGCTGGTGGGGGTGAAGTAGGGGACTGCCTTTAATCGCCTGCCTTTATTCTCTACCAGGGCTGGATGGAAAACAAAGGTTCCAGCAAGCAAAGGCCATGGTGAAAAATGTTCAGTGGGTGGAAGAGTAGAAGGGGTGAGAGGTGCTCCTGTCTGCTTGCTTTTTACGCCCAAAATGGACATTGGCCACATCACAGCACTTAGGTGTGGTGTTAGAGACCCAGCTTTGAGTTGCTGCTTTGCTTTTTGGTCTGCCCCTCCAGATTACATCCTGGATGTGTGAAATTTCAGTGGATGATGTGGTGGCTCCAAACCCAATATATTCCAATAAAACACTTTAGATTGGACAAAAATGTAATTTTTTTGGAGAATGTTTGGTAGAAATGTTTCAACCAGTTCTGCTTTCTAGAATTTTTCCTGAGGGCCTGGCCCTGTTTTCAGCGTGAGAGACTTGGTTTGGCTAACATCTTCAGCTTTGTTGTTAATTTTAGCCTTCCGTTTCAGGGCTTGCGCCCCTAAAACTTCATCCATTTTTCCCAGCTATTAGCAATTTGGCTAGTAAAAGGTATCCAGACTCTCTGTATCCTGTGACTCTCTTGCATCTTTTGAGAACTGCAGCCACAACCCTACGTGATGCCATAAGCAATGTCTGGTTACTTCTGGTCTCTAACCTGGGGGCCTGCTCTCCCTCCCTTTGGGTGATGGTCTGGCAAGGCATGTTGATGCACGAGATGCACAAGAGCGGTGCAGTCACACGTTTTCCTCGGCTCCTCAGAACTGCTGGTCACTCTTCTCTCTCCTCTGCTCAGCGCTGCCGGAGAGGTGCTGTGCTGGTTTGCTGGCAAGGAATCAGTGCACTCACCCTCCCTTGGCACCTCTGGCTTACCGCTGGGTCTGAGGTACCCCGCATCCCAGGGTGCAGGGCGAGGTGAGCAGTTCAGGAGCTTTGTTGTTTTCCTGTGGCTGCACAGCGGTTTGAAGGGTGTCAGCCCTGCAGAACTTGCTGCCTGCTTCGAGCTGGTGAAAAGTACTAAATAATCCTGGTTTGAGGTTTGTTTTTTTCTTTTCTTTCTTTTGGCCTCCCCTGTCAGCCTAGAAAATTTATGCTGCTCTGAAGAAAACATTCCACTCATCTGCAAGCTACTACAGCTGCCGCATGAGTAATAAAGTATGGAAAGAAGGAAGGGAGAAGGGAGAAGAAAGATGGGAGCTGGTGTTTCATATGGAAAGCATCAGCCCAGAAGTGGCTTTGTTTCCGACACGTGGACAGTGGAGAGGCTGCGTTTGCTGCTCAATGGAAAATCTGTGCCGGTGAAAAGAAACCTCCCTCATTTGTGACTAGATCAGATAGGGAGGGACTTYGGTGTCTCTTGCTTTTATTTTTAAATTTGTCTGCATTTTAAAATAATAAGGGAGAAGCAAAGGGCACTGGACTGACTTGATTTGAGAATACAGCCAGTTTGGGCAAAATAGCTCTTTTCTGTCTCCATCTGACACTGCTGTCCCAGTTCACACTGGTGGTGTCACAGCCCTCCCCCAGCTGTTCATAAGCTGTGCCAGCACCTCAGAGTGGTTGTGAACATCTGAAGGTTGCTGTACATTAGGTTCTTAGCAAGGTGCATGTTCCTTCTGTTTGTTTTTTGTTTCTGATCTTTCGGCATAGTGTAAAGTCATGTTTGTAGGCTTTCCTGCACAATCGAGGAAACCAGGAGCTTGGTTTTGGTGCTGAGAAAGGTGGTTCTGATGTAACCAGAAGGCTCTGAGAGTTGGGGGTTTAAGAAACGTGGGGTTGCAGTCAAATAGTGAGAGTAAGGGGCGTTTCTGTCTGATCGACCAGAGGAAGGAAGCACTTAACAGTTTTGGAGGTCTCCAATGCCTTGGAAGAAGAGGCAGACTGCTGTAAGTGCTGATGTGACCCAGTGAAAGAGCTCGTAAGGTGCTTCTCTTGCAGGTTTGAGAATTTCAGGGTAAGTGGATGTCACCTGGGGTAGTTTCCTACTGTCTACTGCAGGAAAACAGCGAAGACTTCTCTTATCGGCATATCCCTTAGCTCTCCTGTGTTTTTGAAGTGAAAAGACAGATTGTTGTGTGCATTTGAAAATGGAAGGGCCTGGTTTAATCTGTGAGTTTTTTTCTAGAGGGAATGAATCTTTTGGTGTTTGATTATACAGTTAAGGTCAGGAGGAGCTTTGCTGTTTCTTCCATTGATTACAGGATGAAACCTTTCAGACACAGGCTGAAACCTCTGTCTCCAGTGCTTCCCTGGATGAAGATGTTTGCTTGAATCAGTGCCTCAGGAGCTCGGGTGATTTGGGGGTTAAAGAAGGTAATGCGGGGGCCTTGCTCTGCTTGCCTCCACAGCCTGGTCCCATGGCACCACGCTATACTTCTGAGTTGGCTGCAAAGCTCATGCTCTCTCTTCAGGCAGCCCTGATTTTCTGCTCACTCAAGACAGTTTTGTGTTTTTCGAGAGCGACTCCTTTATTAATCTTTCTTGGATGCTGGCAAATTAGTTTCAGGGTACCCAGTTTAAATACTCTTTACTGAGTGTGCCTAGCTCGTCTTGGGCTTTCTGAGCTTTGGTGGTTTGTTTAAAACATGAATAAGCCCCAGAGAGGAGACCAGAAGAATGCCAGTGCAGAGTTACTTGGTCAGTGGTGACTTCCCAGCATAGTTTCTCAGTGCTGAGAAGAATACCAGTAGGTGCACAGAGCCCTACAAAGGCTGCGTTGGGATTTCTTTTTCCAACATGAGAAATTCATGTTACATTTCTTTGAAGAACACATTTGAGGGACAGCAAGGGAAGCAAGGCATGGGTGGTTTCTTACTCCCAAATACCTCCAGTGCACGTGACTTTTAGAAAATGCTGAACTAAGTCTTGAGTGCCTGTTGAGCTGGACACTGAGTGGATGCCCTAGGTTGAAGACTCCTCCTCGCTGGGACTGTCTCACATGGATTATTTTCATGCAATGAGAGCTATAGCAGCTGCCAGGCCTTGTAATTCAGTCACTGTTTTGTTTGAGCAAGCTGCATCTCTGGTCAGATGTTGTTGCACTGTGGTATAAGATGGGAATTTCTGTCTCCTTTCCATTTCTTTATGTTTAAGTGGAAAAGGTCAAGGAAACCTTTGACATTCAGCTCTGAATTCTTTTTCTCTTTGTAAATGGGAAGAATAGTACCCGCATCACATTGGGGATTTCAGATCAGTCAGTGAGTCAGATCCTGGGCTGATGCAAACTGATGCAGATCTGCCAAAGTCACAGTGGCGGTACGCGGATTTACACTGGCCCAGTGTCCACAAAGTCACTTGACACCTTGCAGGAGAATGGTCTGTACAAATCCCAGTTCTTATACAAATCCCAGGTCTGTCAGGATGTGGAATTACTATCAGGATGTGGGCAGAAAACAGCACACCCGTTTTAATGATTTGATTAAAACAATATTGCTGCTCTATGGCTCTCATAAATGTATTTCCACTGGTGTCGGGAGGAGGAGATATTCTCAAGTGCCATAATGAGAGAGTACATTTTTTAAAATGTTGCACAATAGGCCACTAAGTTGTGCTCTAGCTATATTGGCTTATTTCTGTTTTATAGTGAGTGTGGCCTTAGGCATCCTGTAAATACCATTTCTCCCCCACCTTCAGCTAATAAATAATGGAAACTGTACCGGAAAGAAATTTTCTTTCCATGAAAGAGTGGGAGGTCCTGAGCTGCCCTCTATAAAACAAAGGATGTAGCATGATTTGTTTTCTTTGGTTTTTCAAGTGATGAAAATGTGGGGGTGGGAGGGAAAGAGAAGATGTTTCTAAGCACTAAATGTGCTCTCCCCAACACTGCAAGGTAGGATGATGTCTGGTGTGGGCATTGCTTCCCCCAGGACAGTAATACCCATCTGTGAAATGAAGACAGATGAGGGAGGTTTCTGAACAGCCTCAGTGCATGGGAAGAAGGAAGGATCCCATTCTGATTTACCCTCGGGCTTTCATATCCAGCAGTGGAAACCAACCTGAAAGTGGGTGTAAATGAGTGTCTAAAGGAGCCCTTTGTATAATTCAGTGGGCCATGTCGTCCAGGGGTCAGACTAAATTATCAGAATAGCCCTTTTTGACCTTAAAATCCGCTTCTGTAAGTAAGTCCACTTCGAGACCTTTTTGCTCTGTTTTAATGATGTCAGAAAGCTGTACTGTAAATGTGAGTCATGAAGGGTCCCTGCATGTGCACATATGGGCGGCCAGACACGTTTCATTTCGAGAATCCATCACATGCATACTGTGTGTCAGGTTGGAAATGTGTCTCGGAGGACAGACCAGGTTTGTGGAGGTGGGGGCTGCCTCCCACGCTGACTGGAATCAGAAGCGAGTCCATGTCACGTCACGTCATGTCACGTCATGTCACGGAGAGGGTGTGAGGCCACATTCTGACTGCAGCTTGGCCTCTAAGGTTAGAGAAGGGTCAGGGAAGACCTTGTGTTCAGCAAGGGGGTCTTACTGGCTAGTTTTGAAGGCAAATGAGGTTCAAGAGCAGGGTGCACATGATGAAAAGGCATTTTTGGTCACTGCCTTCATCCAACAACAATAAACTGTGCATATAAGCAGATCTGGTCCAGAAACAAATAAGCTCAGAAATTAGCACTGTTAATCATGAAATTCTTCTGCCCAGGTGCCATTTCTTATTGTATGCCTCGGTGGTGCTTTCCAGTCTCATTTGAAATCCACCTAGCACGAGGCCCTGCTTTCCTTGGAAGCATGTGCTAAAACCTAATTTAGGGGAGGAATATCTAACAGGCTGTTCTGTCTCCTACCTGAGTCTAATCCTTCCCCCTCCCATATTCTCTCTCTTCTCCATGAGCAAGTCCATTGCTTTGTTTGGGTTCACCCTGTTCATAGCTGCATGGTCTGTGTTGCTTTTTCCCATCTTTATCTGTATTAACTCTTTCAAGGATTTGTATCTAAATGTGAAATGAGACCCCTGCTCATTGACTGGAGATTATAACACTGTGGAACAGACGTGATAAATAGTAATAAATGTGCATGTCCCTTTCAATTTTGTCATACTTTCCATATCTGTGTTCCTTCCAATTTTCCTGTATATCAGATGCTAAGAATGTGTCCTCGAAGCTGTATTGGTCTTCTCTGTGGCTTATCTGTTCTAGGTCTCTTTTCAGCCTTACTGGATCTCTGCTTTGTATTGAGCGTGCATGTTGTGTCGCTGTTTCTTCCATAAATGCATTAATTTGTCTTTTTCCAAATTCAATCTCAAGGATTTATTTCCTGCCCCTGTGTGGTTTTCTTTATATACTGCCTCTCTCTGCTGGCATCACAAAAAAATTTAGCATTTCCTCCTTAAGCCCTTTTCCCAGCTTTTCTTCACAATGAAAGCTTTTTATCAGTTTCCTTAGTTTTCTGATTTGTTTTTATTAAGGATGTTTTTATAGTGAGGGCTGCGATCCATCAAAGTAAACGGAAACAAAGAAATTGATGCCAAGTTTTTGTTTGTTTGTTTAACGAAAAAGATCAGACTTTAAATGGGATGAAGTCAAATCGGTGCTGATGACTTGATGGTAGCTGGTTCTGAGTGCTGGCTATTGACAGCGAGTCATGGAAGATCTCAGCATTTTGAAGAGCCTAAAAACACAAATACAACCGTGGGGTTGAAAATCACGTGGGGGTATTAGTATTGGGAAGAGCAGGGTTACTATGAGTTGCTGCCCTTTGTTCGGGAAACAGTATCTATATACTGGTTAGTTAGTTAAAGTCCACTGGTTTTGCCACTGATGGATGTGAGGTGGGTGTTTAACCTGGATCATGGTTAAAGGGGAAAGGCCCCTTGAATTTCGGTGCCCACCCAGCACACCTCTGCCCTTCTCTTCAGCAAAGGGAGCTGCTCTGACTCGGGCAGGGAGCAGGCCTGCCCAAAACGCTGCAGGATCAGCGGCAGGTTCCCACCACCGTCCCTCTGGAGGGTCCCCGCCTCTGCCACAATCCACCGGGGTGGGTGGCAGTGGTGGCCTTGAGCAGGGTGGCTCCCTCCCGCCCTGGCCCTGCCACCTTAAAGGAGGGTTTGCCAAAGCCGCTACCATAAGGCAAAGGAGCCTGCCTGAGCCAGAGGGAACGTTAACTGCTCTGGACTGCAAGGCACTCTTCGGTTTGCTTGGTGGGTCACCCGGGGCTCTGGACCTTCCTGCTGTGTTTGTCCGCTGTGCTGCTTTTAACCGTCTCCGCTCCTTTGAGTCAGCTTGGGCTGCTCGCCTGGCAAAGAAATATTTTCCTGGTGTTTCAGAAGACGGGTGATTCCCTTTCCTTCCTGTGCAGGAGGAAAGCTGCTCGCCCCATACAGGGTCTGCCAGGGTTATAACGAAACAGTGGGGCCTCGCCAAATAGCAATGAGGTGCACAGCTGGCTGCGGGCAGCAGGGCTCTGCTGGTTTTTGCTTGGTTCTGCCTCTGTGAAAACTTCTCACAGGAATGGTCATCTTCCTCCCCTTTATTGAGCAAGCTCTTAAGCTCTGGATGTCCRTGAGGGGTTTTTGTGTGGAATGCAAGGACTGTAAAGAAACAGGTCCTAAACCATGTGCTGTTGCTAATGATCCTGCAGACCAACATGTAAAAAGCTAAATATTTTAACAGAAATTAAGGAGTGAAAACAAAGAAAGGACCTGCTACAATGAGGCACCACGTGGCACCATACTTATGACTTGATGGTATGATTGCACTGGTCTACATCCTGGCTGTATTCTTCTATCTAATGACTTCCTGGAAGAGCTGAAAACAGAGGGGTATGCAGAAAATCCACTGTCCATCCAGATGTTAATCAGTGCAAAAGCTGAAGTTTAGAAATAAAATGTGAATGAGAAAATTGTGGGAAAGGAGTACTCTCTGTGCCTACCTCTATTTCAGTACCAGGGACTGTACCGACAAATTTGTGCAGTCTGGAGCAGCAAAAACCCTCAGCAGTACCCCAATAAGTCAGAGGACCTGACACTTACAGTCTTGGAAGCAAAACTTGCAAGTTGCCTTTTTGAGGCTCAAATTTTCCAAGAGCAATGACAGAGCTGTTTCAGCAGAGAAAAATACATACCCTTTCATCCAAGGTCCAGAGGTTTAGAGCATTCAGACATCTGTTTGATTTGATGGTTGGGCTTTGAACAGATAGGATGCTTGACAGCCATTGCCCTTACAGAGCAGGGAAGCTGTAGTGTGCCCATTTTACAGGCTGGGAAATTGGGAAACCCAAGTGCTAAGTTGTTGGAGAGAGGAAGTCGAGAGCAGTTTGAAAAGGATACCAGCTCCCTGATCTCCATTTTAATGAAATTCTTTCTGCAGTTGTCTTCCCTGGCAGTTTAACTGGTGGAATGTGGTCTAGCAGAGGAATTTTTGGCTGCAAACTTGACAGGAATATTTTCTGGGCCAGATCCTTGCTTAGTGTAAATTAAGATGACTCCACTAGCTACGATCACGGCACTAGCAATTTACTCCAACCTCTGAGAATCTGGCCCTGGTTTGCAGACAGTGGGCAGTGTCATATAATTTGTTCTTTTTAATTTTAGTCTGTCTAGACACTTTTGCAGCACCCCTTTCTGGCAGGACTTTGTGCCAGCAGCTCTGGAGCAGCACCACACTTTGCTGGTGAGAAACGTTTCGCAAACGCAGCATGGAGGTGGCCTGGTGTGCTCAAACTCAGCATTTCACCTCCGTGGTGCAGGGTTTGGCTTTGATAGTCTTGGTGTTTTTTGGCAGAGAGGTGGCAGAGGGGATTCACGGCAGGATTTCTTCCCTGTGGAGGGGGAGCGAGCCTATCATTTTCCCCGTTTTTGACAATGTGTTGTCCCAGCTGAGTGCTGGAGAAAGATGGCTGGTGCCAATGCAGCGTTTCTGTGGTAGTTTTTCTTTCCAGCAATGGATGACACACATCTCTCTGTGGGTAAGAAGGTCTTTCTCCTGGTTTTAAAGGCCATTTTGCTGGTCTTGTGTTTATTGTTAGTCAGTCCTTCCTCCCATGCCATCAGTATTTACCACTCAGCATATAGCTTCTCTGCTATGTTTTTTCCCACACTGAGTCACCTGTCGTAGGGGTGGTACCTCTCTAGCCTTCTTCAGACTTGTCACGAGGCACACACAGGACCTAGTTTTTACAAAATCCTCAGATTTGCTGGCCGTGGTTAAGCAGGTGATTAGCTAGGACTGTTTTTCTTCCCCTTCCATTCTCTTGCCAATTCCCAAGTACTCACCAGCATTGTCTGTAACTGTGTTTGTCAAGAGCCAAACACAGAAAGGCCATGACTGACTGGGGCTCAGGAGCAGCGGCAATATGTACCCTTTTACTACCATTACTTCTGCTTGAATCCAAATGCACTTAACTCAACCCCTAATCCTCGTAATCATTTTACAAAATTTGCTGATCATAAAGTGCTACCTTCCGTTGTTAACCACCTACATTTATGTGTCTGTACCCAGCCCCCAAAAGGAAGGGTCTTCATGGCTCCAGAAAAAAGCCTGAAGATAGGGATCCTAAAGTCGTTAAAAACAAAATTTCTTTTTGAGAAAAACATAAAGCACACACTATTTCTGGGATTCCACCTGAGCTTGATCAATACTAACGAAGCAGAGCTCTGCCAAAAAAGCAGCTTGCATGGAAACGGGTAAGAGATTCTTTGTGCAATCTTAATGATTTTGAGAGAGACGTTTCCCTTGTGAATTGCTGTAGGAGTTTGCACCCCTTCCCCCACACTCAGCAGGGGCAAGAACATATGACTATCCACATGTAAGGTAGCGCAGTGTTAATAATGCTGCTGTATTGATCAAATTGGGCTGCTTTGTCACCAGGGACAACTGGGAGGATTTATTCTGCCTCCTAAGGTTGTGCCTCCTAAAGTGCATTTTCCAGTCCTTTCACTAGGCGAAGGGTGTGTTGAGCTTTTTGTCTTAGCCTGCAGGAGCGACGCTTTCAGAAGATTTCATGGTGTCGCACCATCCGCTGCCTCTATCATTTCTGCTCTCAGGGCTCCCACCTCACTCCCACTCAGAGCTGGACGTGTCTCAAGTTCAAAAATGCGTTGCGGCAAGATCCAGTTGTTTGCCCTTGGAGAGTGCCTGGAGGAGTAGCCTCTGGCTGCTGGAATGTGGATAAACACAGGGTGACGGGAACAGGAGAGGCTTCCTCTTTGCTTAGAAAGTGAGCAAAACATCGGTAAGAAAGCAGCGTAGAAGGAAAAACATGTGCAGGGTGGTTTTGTGGCCCGCCCCCCAGGCTGATATTCATGACCTTGTTAAAAAGATCGGTCTGCTTCAGAGACTGCACGTGGTCATTTTTACATGTAGGGAGAAACCGAATGTGGCTTTTATTTTTCCATCTGATAAATTGCCAATTGCAGGTTTTACTTACAGAACACTGAGTAGTCTGAGAAGAACACGATCACCTTGATATTATATTTATGAGTAAAAATGGTATGAGGCAAAGAAAGCTCTTAGCTCGCATGTAAAGAAGACTTTTAGTGCAGTTTTTGCTTCCAGGAATGCACCATTACTCGTGGTGGGGAAGGGACACATTAGCATGCTTGACAGGAGGACTGAAATGCCTAGGGGCACTCAGGGGCTTGCAGGGGCAATTTGACATCATGCTTCTTTCGCAGGTGTCACAAGCTTGGTGTTGGGTAGTGATGGGACATCTGCAGAGCAGGGAACGGTTAGAGGCATTTGAAATGGAGGAAAACCCCTGAACCTTGCTCTGGTGATGGTGAGAGCACCTCTGGGGTGCTCTGAGCAGATCCTGCATGTTCAGAAGTGCTGCAATGTATTCTGCATGGGCTCAGGGTGGCAAGCGAGTCACGAGTCATGCCTGGAAATTGGTGTCCTGAATGCGTAGGCTGCCGATAGTGCCGGCTATAGCTAAAGAAGCACGGCTTGAGTGCATTTCTCTCCCTTTCTGAGTCCCAGTTCCTGGACTGCTGGGTCTGAAGCAGATCCTTCCAGCAGCCCCGGCCACCACAAGGCATTTTGGCTCTCGCTTCAGCTCTGATATCATGCAACCGCTTGGGAAGCACAGCTGCTTGGGAAGCACAACCACTTGGGAAGCGGAGCCGGCTGGAGGCGAAGCAGCAAAGTGCTCCCAGGAATGTTCCCTGCAAAGCAGAGACTCGGCCTGTGGTCTCTTGCACGGCTCCTCCTCTCCCAGCATAAAGGTTACCTTTGTATGTTTATAACCAAAATAAAATTGCAGCTCCTGAAAGCTATAATTTGTACTTGGGGGAACATAATGTTTGCGTTTAGCTATTGCAGGGATTGTACCAAAGCTTGGTGACAGAGGTCTGGAAGTGTTTGGGATGACGATAGCTGGCAACAGACTCTGCCTTTGGGGGCTACTAAAAACAGCTTTAGTTAAGCAGTATTGATGATAAACAAAATGCCAGGGAGGATTGGTTGTACCGTGAGGAAGAGGGCCCCACTCCTGCAGCGGGAGAGGCTGTCCTTCCTCAGTTCCTGCTCTTCCCCTTCCCACAAACCGAGCCAAGAGAGCCTGGCTGCGGTCTTCCAAGCTGTGACATTGGAGACTTCCATCCCATCTCAGAAAGACAATAGAGGGAAGGAGTGGTATACAGCCAACCCACAAAGGCAGGCTTATCTCGGGAGATGCTATATAGGCTTAAATAGATGTGGAAAAGGGAAATTGGGGAAAATAGGACACTTAAAGTAAACTAACTATATTTTTTAAATGTCTGAGTTGGAAATATGCCACGTAACATGTCCACTGTTAGGATTATAATGACTACAGTACGTTTCCTCTTTTCCTTGTTGGTAAGTGGGTTTTGTTTGTTTCCTTTCTGGAGAGTGGTGAGGGACTGCAGTTCCCTGCAGTGCATGTTCGGTAGTGAGCTGGAGCTGTCTATGGCGGTTTAATGGGTAAGGCTGCAGTGCTGTGAACGTGACATCTTCCGATTCCTGGCATCATCATTTGGGCCTTTTCTTCTCAGGGAAAGATGCAGTGTCGAGTTTAATTTCGTTTACTCAAAGAGGATACTTAGAGATGGGGCCAGAAAGCCGAAGGCCTCATGGAGAGCCTCTCAGCAATGCGGGTGCAGGCAGATGGGATGCTAAAAGCCTTGCCAGCAGAGAGATGCCTTCGCCTGGTATCATCTCTGCAAGGTGGTGCTGAGTGTTGTGTTCGGTGATGTACCTGGAATTAATTTGGGAACCCTCCCAATTAATTTCAGAGGGAAAGGTGCCAACATAAACTTGAGGCAGGGTCTGGCAGTTTTGCACAGTGTTCTCCAATACGCTTCCAGGGTTATTTTGCCAGGAGAAACAGAAGGTTTAAGGGAGAGCATGAGAAGGGACACTGACTTGCCTTGACTGCGAGGCTCCTGCCCAAGTAAAGAGTGTTGCTGAGGAGATGCAGCATGAAGAAACAAGGGAAGGAGAGGGTGCTCGTAGGGAAGAGAGGCTGAAAAGAAGAGCCTCTCTGAGGTCCTGGAGTCAGACAGGTTTCTGAGCAGGGCTCAAACAGGTCCCATCCCATCCTCCACCTTCAGGAAGAGTAGAGCTTCTCCTGGCCTCTGTTTCTGCTGATGCTCCATCACAGCGCCCAGCCTCTGCTTTTCACCAGCCTGCTTAGAGTAACAAAATACCACTCTTTGGGCCTTTCTGCATTGTAGTCTCTGCAGACTTGGAAGTCTGCAGGTACCCATACAGAGCATTTCTATGAAGGCATGTCATGATGGCTTATCATATAGTTAGCTCCTCTAACAAAAGACAGTCTTGTGCAAAGAAACATCTTGAATTAACCATGGTGGCTGCTTGGATGCTGGGAAGTTGTCGTATCTTCCAGGAATACCAAGACATTGCATTCCTTCTAGGCTATTTTCTGGCTGCTCTGCTATTAATAACTTTGTCCTGAAATAGCACTTTCATATTGCAGCATATTAAAATCCATAACAACTGGGTGGGTGTCTACAGTCAACAGACCAAAGAAAGCGAGCCAGTGCGAAAGCTGTGGTTGTGTAAATTGGCTCACAGAGGTGTGCTGACTCTGAGCAGCCGGTGATCTGACCTGCCGAGCTTTCTCAAGTCAATAAATGGCAGGGCTCTTAATGGGATCTCTCGGCTTTCCATGCCATGCTGCAGCCAGTAGCCATACAGCCTATGCAAACCTGGCTGACACGACACTGATCTTGTGATCCTTTCGTAAGGAGTGAGCAGTGCCTCATCCAGTTCTGACAGTGCACCTTAAGTCACTAATGATATCCACAAAAGGCCCTGCCAGATTTCCTTTTTGTTTGCTCTAAGGCATTCTGGGGATACAGGTCTCCTCAAATGCCTGTGGGCAGCTGCCTGGGTTGCTGCTGAGCGGTTGGGCCAATACTGGCAGGTGCTTTACCAATGTGCTCTAGCAAATTGCTTTTAAAGAGGACCGTGCTGCTTTTATCAGGGTGCGTGGCAGCCCAAGTGCATTGCCTGTGAGATCTGAGGCTGATTAAAATCCCTGGTGGCTAGAGTTTTGGGACAAGTGCCTTGGCAGAGCAGCGTAGAAAAGAAAAGCAATGGAAAAACACCCTTGGCTGTAAGGGAGCATCCTTTGGAGGGCACCTGGCTTTTGAGAGACAAGTTTACCTGCAGTGGGATGTTCAAGCACGAAGACTGTTGTTTCTGTGCATAGATGATGAAAACTCTGGCCTAGAAGTGGCAGAAACCAGTTTGTGAATACCTCCATATAGACTGCCCAAATTTAAAAAAAAAAAACCCAAACAAAAACAAACCCAAACAAAAACAAAAAAAGAAACAAATCCAAGTATCAGGATGTCTGAAGTTGGTGTTGTTTTTAAATTC
This sequence comes from Phoebastria nigripes, assembly GCA_035582835.1. Lineage (NCBI taxonomy): Eukaryota > Metazoa > Chordata > Aves > Procellariiformes > Diomedeidae > Phoebastria > Phoebastria nigripes. The sequence goes on from JAYKAV010000445.1 coordinate 1,257,868, forward strand.
TTCCCATTTTTCCATTTGGGTTACATTGTTCCTAATAAAGTAGATGAGATTTGTAATATAAAATAACCATCTCCAGCCGTCAAAGAACATGTCAAATTCTGATTCACATAAGCCACAGAGTTAAATGGCGCTAATCAAGAGCAGAATTTCATGGAGTTTGAGTGTTGGCAAGGTCCTCAGCTGATGTAAACAGGAACCATGAAATCAGGGCTGCTCTGTGCTGATTTACCCCAGCTGAGAATCTGTTGTGCTTCCCATCGCTTTGTTTCTAGTCTGAGTTTTTTTTCTCGGTGTGACGGTGGAGCTCAAGTCTGTTGTCTTCTCTTTTCCTTGCCCAGACTGGCATATTTATCACAGTAGCACATGGCATCTTCTTGCTCTTGTAAGATAACAAATTGCCCAAATGATTTAAAAAAAAAAAAAAAGAAGAAAAAGGCAGCAAATGGCTTTTTGTAAATGTGCTTGGACAGTTGCTGTGCTCACGTTAAAGTTTAAACTTCAGCCAAACAGCCCACTGCTCCCTGCGCGGCTGGAGGCAGGCTTTGGTCCTATATGTTTATTATCGTTTAGAAATGGTATAAATGCTCTTTTATTCTTTTTTGTTCTGACCTTATTCTACAACACATTCCCCTCCTTCCTCCTGCTTCCTGTTTCCCAGACAGGTCCCCACCTCTTCCTCCCCACAGCCAAAAATAATACAAAAGGGAACATACAAAAGGTTTTTTGAGCCATGAGATGTGATAATGAATGGGCATCATGTACAGGGTAGGTACAGTAGTCCCAGTGCAAAAATGTTGAACACGCAAAGTCTAGATGAGGAATTGCACGTTTTTGGGTTAGGAATTCAGTGTTATGCATCCTCTTGTTTAATATGGTTTTAGGTCAGAGCAGAATAGATGACTCGCAACCCAGGACTCTTACGAGATGTAGCATATATTGAGTGTATTGATCACATCTCTTCTCCAGGTTTGATTTAATAAGCTAATTGTGAAGAATTGTGCTTACAAATATGCTGTTGCCTGAGAGTGTGAGAACACAACTGGTGTATACGTTTGTGTCAGCTGCTGAGGAGGAAATGTTAAGCTATCTCTGGATGTTAATGAAACATCTCTAAAGAGTACATTTTTTCATTCATGATCCTATCCAGAGTAATTACAAGGAATCCAATTCTGCTGTGTAACCCCACTCCAATACTTTGTAAGGATGAATCTTAATTGACGATTGAGACCTAAAATATTGCTCTGCTTTGTACGTTCCACAGCTGTCAGCATTTGCTCTTGCATACCCATTTCCTGTGAGAAGTTTACCACACTCTGGGGCATGCTTTGAACCTGATCCTTTGATTTCAGTGGGAGCTAGGACTGGCAATTCAAGCAGCTAATTGTGCCTTTTTGCTATTTATAATGCTAAATTAAAGCTGCTTCCAAACCGGACAGCAATAGGTTAAATACACACTTGAAGAAGTTTGGGGAGAAGTTTGCAGTGAGGGCCACTAGCCAGCTTGGTCAAAGCCATCCAAGGTTGTTATATAAATAAATGGTATCTTCAGAAAGATTTTGAAACACACTTACGTTACATATATATCATTTCTCACATGGTCATTGTATGGCTACTTGCTGTCTGGATTGCATTGCAGCATGCAGGGCATGTGCTGGTGGTGTACAAGCACACATGGGTTTTATCATATTTTGATACTAGCACAATGGGCTGCCTGCACTTTTGAATCCTTGATTTGGCTATCCTTAATCCTTTGCTGACATTGATGCTATTTTTTGTTGTTGTGACTGATTGCAGATATTTTTTCTATTTTTATTAAACAGGCAAAAAACAACAAAAGCCCTCCAAAGCCCTGGTTCAGTGTTTGCAGATTTCTTTCATCCTTTTTTTTTTATCTAGATGCCTATCAAATTCAGCCACGCTTAGCTGCAGTCCTTTGTTCACTATCTCACAACCAGTGCACTGAAATTCTCTATGCTTAGAGCCCAAATACCACAGATTTTTAGTGAACAACTTTGGCTTGTCCATTTAAAAGAATATTTGTTAGGTAAGATATATTTCATTATCACTAAGTTTGGGTACAAATCTTGATTTTGACTCCTCGGTTAGAGTTATAGGTCCAGACTTTTTTTCTGTTTGAGACATTTGTTTTACCACCCATTTCTGCTGGTGAAAATTGCAAATTTATGGCAAAATTGGTTTTGATCCTTTGAGCTTTAAAGGCTGACCAAAGTCTTTGATAACCCTGGTTACATCATGCCCCAGAGCAACAGGAAAATGGCTTGTGTTTATATGAAGGTAGTGATTCTGTCCTTTAAATTCRCAGATCTTTTTCCATTAAAATGTATCTTTGCTGAATGTGGTTGAAGCTTCTGATTTCAGCATCTTTTATGCTCTGAAGAAAAATGCTGTGAAGAACATCCAGGGAGAAAGCCGTCTGGGTCGTGGTAGGAGAGTATTCTTTGAGAGCGCTGTTGTGCATGAATAACAGTGAATGGGCTGGTTTGGCCAAATACATTTCCTTAAAGGTTCATTCTTTGGGCTGAGACCAAGAGAGAAAATGGGCACAGGCCATTACTATATTGAAGAAATTTGCAGAGACTCGTGTCCTGTGTAGCATAGTCAAGAGTTAATAGACTTGTCCATTGCAGGCTCTGGTGGCTGGTGAGACCCATTCAGCCGGTGTTAGAGAGGACTAGCCTGATGGCTCAGGCATATGGTGAAGTTACCACAGGAAAACAATTCTTTGCGTATCAAATGATCTTTCCTGACTATGTGTGTGCCTGCTTTTTGCTCTTGGCAAAAGCCTGTTTGTACAGTTAACTTGGTTTGCTTCATATATACAAGGGATTAAGAACATGCATGCAGATATTTACCACGAGTTAGCTGGCATTAAGTGTCTTATTGTTGTACCTGGAAAGTGGTTTTAGCTGTCTTTTTTTTCAATGAACTATATAACACGTAGGCGAGATGTGCTGGCACATGACTAGGAGTTTTGTCTTAAATCCTTTGCAATAGAAATTATTTGCTATCGCCTGAAACTTTTTCTTACTATTCATTCATTTCAGACTGCCGTTTTCCCAAGTGTATTTTGCAAAACTACTTATTTTAATACTAAAATTCTGTTTATTTTATGCTGTCCCAAATGTTAAGCTTCTGATGTGCTGCAGCTTTTTGACAACTAGCAACTGCCCAGTAGAGGTTGCCAAGAGGAAAAGCTGGAGGTTTTGGCAGCTGGGTGGGAACAGATGACAATCTTGGAATAGATGGGCAAGAGTATTGGGTTTTGTTGTTGTTCAGAAAGTAATGAAGGCTTTTGGCAGTGGGAAGAAGATGCATCTTTCAAACCTTGTTTTAGGGTTAAGGACAAAAATAACATGGCATTTCAGGGAAGACAGGTGAGTTTTGAATCTCTTATTCCTCTTAACTTCAGGGCTGCCCCACAACATCCAGTTCAATATCTGCCTCTGGCATCAGCAATGCAGGTGCCACCATAACTCAAAGCTTTTGCTGTTCTGCTGAAGAATGAAATACTGACACCGGACACTGGACCTGGTGCTGATGTTTGCTCTGAGCTTGAGTGAACTGCAGTGGCACTGACCTTAGAATTATTGTTTTGGGTTGCCGTCAGGTTGAGGATGCTTTCTCTTCCTTTGCAGTCTTGAGACTTTCACAATTATTTAAAGTTAGAGACGAGGCCCCTTTTTTACGTGCCAATGGAAAGCATGGGGCCATGATGAAGGTTGGAATTTGACCTTCAGTACTGCATGTATAATTCTGCCTTGCTCATATAAATTATGCTGCAAAGAGAATCCTTTCAAGTATTGTAAACAGAGCTGGTAGATCAGACCTGCTTGTCAACCACATTCGACATTTTCATTCTCTGTCACAGCCTGATCTAAGTATCCAACTTCTTAATTAGGTTTTGGATAACTTCCAAGATTGATGCTTGATGTCCAATTATATCTGCAGTAAAATGGCACTTAGAAGTAACTAGCACTTCCAGATAAGAACTTCCCATGATCTGCTAGAAAAATTCAAAATCAAGATGTTATAAAACACTTCAGCATCAATGAAACAGAGGAACCCAGTGTATATGTTGATAAAGTGTCTTCCCTGACTTTCTGTCCTCAAATCATTGTAAGCGTTTGGGCTTTGTTTTACCCTTGACAGAACTTTACCATTGCCAGCTGTCCTGCCTTTAGCTGTGTAAAACGCCCAGGAGTTTGAGTGCTGTAAAAACTTCACAGCATAGGCAGGTGCTTCTGAAGTGACCTGTGATTTTTCAAGATCCTGTTTGTATGAGTCAAATTCTGATATACAACACGGCTGCCAATCGAGACCAGTCCTTTGCAATTCTTTGGAGCAAGTTTAGATTTATACCCTGGGAACTGAGAGTTCATTTTGGGTCATCAGTTGGAGTTAGGTTTTCCAGAGCTGTCTGGACCTGAACCCAGATGCCAAACTTGTGTCCCTGCAGAGGCCCCTGGCCTACGGGCACATCTTTCCGCCATCATTCTCTAAAGGGGAGACAGAGATACTGGGTACCTCCACTGCCTTGAGACTTGGCACATGGATGACGGTGGTGGTCCCAGCTAGAGCCTTCCTGCTGGTTGCTCTCTGGGGGAGAGTGATAAAGTCAAATATCAGCATCATGGGTGGTGACTCCAGCTCCTTCATATCTGGATTTTGAATGTTCTGGGTTGCACTTTAACCTGGACAGCTGACAAGCACCCTAAAACTTAGGCTGTCTGAGCCAAACCGAATACCTGCAAGTCTGGGAGGGATTGGAAAGTCTGGGGTTTGTCTTGTTGTTGTTGAAGTTAGTAGCAAAACTGTCTTGATTTCTGCTGGCTGCAGAATTAGGAGAGTGCAAAGCTCTGCTGAAAATGGTATACATGTATCGCATCTCTACTGTCAGAGGCACACACTGGGTTTCCCTTGCATTGTATTTCATAGTGGTGAGCATAGTCAATGTGTTTGATAAATAATCTTTACTTTCCATAGATGAGCTTTAGATGAGCTCCAGAGGTAAGAATACAGGTAGACTAGAGGTCATACCTTTCTGAATTGACAGATGTACTGAACACTGAATTTCCCTGGATCAGTGCTACTGCAAACACTGAAAGGACTAACAAGTAAGAAGTAGGTCCTTACCAGGCATAGGACAGCACTACAGTGGCTGTCTTGTACTGTCTGAAGGATCTAGTGCTGCATGTGGAAGTGTGATGGTGTGCAGTTTACGTGTATTCTGCTGCTATATGTGCCCCAGAGGACTGAGATGATAGTATAATGTGGGGAGTGAAGAGATGTTATGAGTTACCACTGCGTAGGCAGGAAACACGCAGTGTTTCTTGCAGGTCATGGAAATGTGCCTCTGCTGGGAAAGTGAGCCTTTTTACAATTGTATCCAAAATTGAAAAATCAGACTGAGGCCTTGTCAGGAATGTCCACGTGCCAGACTGCCATCCTTGGCTAGCTGGCTTTCTGCAAGTACGTGAGGTCTCGCAAAGTCACATCCTATTATTTGTCAGCCATGAATCATAATTTCTTTTAACTGGCTAAATTGAGGATCAAGGTGCAAGGAGAATGACCCTTGTTAATCAGGGCAAATGGGTTGAAGTAGTGGGTCACTTTTTATCCCTCGCCTGTGAAAACGGCTTGACAGCAATCAGCAATCTTATAGATCTTCTTCTTGTGTTCCTGAAGGGAGCCATCTTCCTCTTCCCATTGCAATTTTCGAAGTCTTTATTGCTGTAAATCCTACAGGCACTGGGTAAGAAATGCGCACCAAGTGGCCTGCAACGTAGCAACCAAAGGATAGTCAGACTTAATGTCGCACGTGACATGTATTACATCCATTACACAAAGCTCCCCCTCTCTTGCATGAGTGGTTAAGGAGAAGCTGGACATGCAACAGAACTATGACAAGAGCATGACAAGAGCAGCTTGCTCCTGTCTTAGGTATACTTAGACCATTTTCCTACCAGGTTGGTAGTGGAARTAGATCTACAGGGGTTCACCAGCATCTGAATCCAGCAGTTTGGGTTCATATCTCTGTGGATAGTGGTCAATATCCTGCTGCTCCCACAAAAAATTGGTAGTTTTTGATGCGCTCGCTGGCAAATGACTTTGCAGGAATGGAGACCAAAGAACTCTCCTGCCTCTCCTGATGGTCTACTGGGCTGGAGTGGGGACCTTGGTGGTGTCAGCCTGACTGGTTTCTCCAGGGTGGGCTTAGTTAGCCTAAAAATTAAAAGTCTTGCCAGGGCAGGAGTGAAGAAAGCAGACTGGTTTCAAAACCCTGCCTCACCACTCCCTGGGTGATTTGGGCCAGGAGAAGGGAAGGTCGCGTAAGGTACTTGGCAGAAGCTGGGAAGTGCATATGGGGAAAGACACTTGGTTTCTGTCGGCAATTGCCTGCCCTGGCAAATGCAGCAGCAGGTAGGGCCCTGGCAGGGGGTAAAGGAAGGGCTGTGGCTGTCACCCCTTGCCAGGCTTTGTCTGCCATGCAGATTAGGTGGAGGGCTTTTCTGGCTCAGCGTTGCTAGGCTCTTCCCCCCTGTTGACTTGGTGGAGAAGCTGAGGGGGGTGGGAGGGAGGGACTGCATTATATTGTTTCTTTGAGTTGTTTTTTTCCCCCCCTCTATGGGGAGATGGGCTTGATCCACTGGTTTTGGATTTCAGAGGCAGAAGGCAAGACATGACCAGCTGGTGTCTTGAAATGGCACAGGTGCAATGGCTGCGGGAGGGGGGAGCCAGGAATAATTACAGGTTTCTGAAGCATCAGGCTTTGCCTGAAAAGGGCTCATCGAGAAACTGCTCTTTATGGAAAATTAATGGTGAAGCTGGAAAAAACTGTCAGGCCCACTATTGTTGTCATGGGGTAGTGATGCCTTAAAGGAGCAGCACCTCCCGCTTGCCTCCCCTCCACGGGCAGCCTGGAGCTGGCACGCAGCTTTCTGATCCCGCAGCAATTGAAATTTCATGTCACTGTCATCAGATTTAATGGCCTTGAGTCCCTGTCTCTTTCTTTTTTTTTCACCCTTTCCATCCCTAATTTGTGATTACAGTTGCTCTTTCCCTTAGAAGCCTTTTGTTTATTCGGCCCCTAAACCTGTTTCTGCCCCACTGGGTGAAGGCTAAGTGGGCCAGAAAGCCCAAATTACATCATGTGGGGAATTCAAAAGCATTGCCTCTTTTGGTGAAGGGGGTTATTCCTGAAAGACTGTGGAGCACATTTGGAAAGCACCCCCCAAAACCTGTTAGGATTCATCTGGGGAAAGACCAGATCCCCAGCTAAAGCCATTCCTCACAGTCCCAGAAATGCACTTTAAAAAGAAAATGGGAGGGTTGCTTAAGGCAAGAGTACCAACTGGTAAGTGTACCACCTCCAGGCCTGTGTGCAGACACATCGTATATACAGTGTCATGCCTCTGAAAATAATCTACATGCTAAAGTATAGCATGTCTCTGTTGCCATTTTATTGCTTTTTGTCCAAGTCCATCTCTACAGCTCAGATCTATAATCAGCTATTATTTTAAAAAGAAACAACAGATAACTGTCTGACAAATTCAGTTCTGAACTCTGAAAGTCATGCCAGCAAAGTATCTGCAACCAGCAGTGCTGTTCCTGGGTACATTGAAAGTAATAATCTTGAGTTACCTGATAGCTCCTAGAGAGTGAGTGGGGCCTCTTTACACTGCTGTTGATGGGACCTTTGTACCCAGAAGGCAGGAGCCTCTGTGTCTCCTCTGGTCATACGGATCTTTTGTTTCTTGATCAGATGCTGGACTCTCCAGGTTGAGACGTAGTTGGGTCGCCAGCTCCTGAAAATTTTTGCCTCAAGTCACTTCCTTAATATCTCTAGAAGTGTTCTGTGAGGAGTAGTTTTTAGAGGTTTCTAAAAAGTATTAGTTAGAATGTCTGTTTCTCCAAGTCCTGTAAAATCACAGTGGCGGTGTTAAACCAGCTAGCCTTTCAGGCAGTGAGAAATGAAAAGTAGCACTAATAAACTCCATTAAAAGCTCCTGAAACTACAGCCAACAGTTTTCTATAAACAATAAAAGTTTRTAACGTTGGTTATGGAGAACACTGGGCAGCATGATGGTGCCTGGAGGCTTTATTGGGGCTAGCTCAGGGCACGTCATGTAAGGTACATTCAAGTAGGAGGCTCACCCCATCCTTGTGCTGTGGAGGTCACCCCATCTCCACTGCTGTGGAGGTGCAGGAACATGTGGCAGCCTCTTTGCATCTTCACCTACTTTTTAATAAGGGGTGTGTGTGTGTTTGTGTGCAAGTCTGGTGTCTTGTACACAGGAAGCCCCATTTGACCAGATGTGCCAAAACCCCTCTAAAACTGACAGTAGGTCCCTTTTTTCTGTCACGCCTTTCCTTCTCTCAGGCCCTTTAAACAAGCTGTGGTGTCACTGGAAGCTTTTCCCTGTCTCCTATCTTAAAATGCTATGCTTCAGAATTGTGCTGTTTTAGGAACAGATTGGGCCCCAGCCAACTATGCTGAGTCAAATTTGGAGTGAAAGTTAATGTTTGTGAAGCAAGAGGAAGCAGTTCTTTGGAGAGGTGACTTTTTGTTTGTACATGGCCAGGCGACGGGGCCATTAGGATAGTTTCTTATGGAGGTGACTGTTGGCCAGATTACACTTAAACTTGGGAATGGCCTGGTATCCATGGGACAATGTACAGACTCATGAAAATGTAGCAGATGCTTTCTGGTTGTCGTATCTTCACTTCTACCATAATATCCGCTCCCATATGTGGATATTCCCACACTCTGTCTCAGAGCAGCATCAAACAAGTGCCAAATCCTCATGTCTCCCAAAATGTGACCATCTCACGAGAAGGTGCTGGTGTGCATGAATGCTGTCTCTGAATGGCACTGGACCATGTTGTTCTCCTGCCCTAGCTGGGAGCTACACTGTAATCTCTCTCTTAACAGTGGTTTCTCTCCCTCCCCTCTCCCTTCCCCTCCTGCAGACATGCCTGGAGTTGGAACGATACCTTCAGACTGAACCGCGGAAGATCTCTGAGACCTTTGGTGAGGATTTGGACTGCTTCCTTCATGCCGCCTCAGCCCCAGATGCAGAGGACAATATCCGACGGCTGGACCCCATCCTTTTACCAGTGGAGACGAGTACGTGTGACAAAAGCGCCAACATGGACATTATCCTCTCACGGGACAAGCTGTTGTCTGAGACGTGCCTCAGCTTGCAGTCCACCAGCTCTTCCACAGAAGGCTACACAGCTGTCAACCAGGCCCAACTCAATGCAGTAACCTCATTAACGCCCCCTTCCTCTCCGGAGCTCAGCCGCCACCTTGTAAAAACCTCACAAACTCTCTCAGCAGTGGATGGCACGGTGACGTTGAAATTGGTGGCCAAGAAAACTTCACTCGGCTCTGTGAAAGTGGGTGTAGCAACAGCGACCACGGGGACGATAAAAAGCGGGCAAAGTGACAGTGAACAAGGAGGTACAGGGGCAGAAGCATCCCCAGAAAACAAGAAGAGGGTTCATCGCTGTCAATTTAATGGGTGCCGGAAGGTTTATACAAAGAGCTCCCACTTAAAGGCTCACCAGAGGACTCATACAGGTACTTGTGTAGGATGCTTCTCTCATCTTGTCCTCCCACCACCTAACTGTAACCATCTCCTTTTATTCTCATTTAGAAAAGAAAAAAAATCTCTTCTGAAAGTCCAATCTTCTGTCTATGAAACAGGGCAGTAGAAAAATATGGTAGGCCAGCAAATGTACCCATTATTCAATAGAATAGAGGAGTTCACCGTCTATCGTTAACCTGTTGGGGTTTCATATGTCTTATGGGGCTTGATGCAGGGTAATTTTAGGATGCCTAAGGGATGTAGATGTATCATTCATGTTAAAACTGTGGGCATGCCAGTTTGGGTTTTTGGCACTCACTTCCCCGAGACAACTTTAAAAATGTTAATTTTAGTCAAGTGTTAATTGCTTCAAATAGAAAATAGCGTGGGTAGGTTTTTGTTGCCTTTTGTATGGGGGAAAGAGAAAAATGTATTTCAGATCTGAGATATGCGGTTTAGGAATAATGTGTGCGTGAGACAGCATGTGTGTAGATGCAGACGTGTAGGTACGCAGATGCAGGTACCGTTGAGATACTCGCGATCTTGGACTTCTCTGGTGATAAAATACAGTGAGAACAAATGAAAGAATGACATGGAGTTTGAATGGAATAGTGTAGGTAGAGAGGGAGTAGGATGTATGGAAAGGTGTCAGGCTGTTATTTTGAGTAATATTTACTAATGTTGCATATAAGCTCCACTGTGTAAGCTTCTTGAAGCATACCAAATTGACTTAGGTTTGGCTGTTCAGGATCCCCACTCCTGTCATTTGTTCATAGCCCCCAGTAGCTTTTTGGCTGGTATTCGTTGGCAGTAATAGCTGTGCAGTTTGTGCACATTGCTGCTTTGTTCTAAGCTTCACATGTGATGAGAGATGATAAATTCCCATTAGCACTGTCTTATCATGTGATTATTCTTATTTCCAGAGGGATTGCTGTAATCAGTTTTCTCAGTTTTACTGTAAAATGTGTGGTCTCTTACGATAACTGCACATTTAATTCACGATCTTATCATGCAGGCAGATTCCTAGAAGCGAGGTTGTTCTTGCAAGGTAGAAAATAACATGTTGGACCAGTGCAGTAAATCAAACAAATGTGTGGGTTGTTAAGAGAGCTGCATCCATCAAATACTAGGCAGCCCCGTAAAAGTTACATGGTCTGAAGTATAAATCATATTAAGACATAAAAGGCATTGTTTTTGATCTTTTTATATGGGCTTTCTAGGGCTTTTACTGGGGATAGCCACCTTGCCAGGAGTGACCTCACTTGTGATCCAGTGATTTGAAAGCCAGTGAAAGTAGTGCAGTCATTTTAAAATCTGCAGCAACGTGGTCAGGAGGCTCCTCGTAGCGCCAGTGCCGCTGTGAGGCTGGCCCCCACTGGGGCTGTCCGGGCAGACATCCCAGCCAAGGCCTTCCAGCAGGCAACAGGGCTCCCGTGAAGGCACAAATGCAGAGCGTGAGAGCCGTTGATGCAGTGGTCTTGTCTGTTCAGATGTGACCCTTGTGTTCCTCCTTGAGCTGGAAGTGATGGGTCTTACACAACTCTTCCTGAAGTTAGTCAGGGATGTGACACGATCACCTAGAAAGGGTGAACTTGTGGAGTTTTTCTGTTTTTGTCACCCAGTAGGTGGGGATGTGGACAAGGAGTCCTGAGAGAGCACTTGCAAAACCCACTACTCTTTCAACACCTCCACCCTTTCGAGTCAAAATCTTGCAAGATTTTGCTTGCTTTTGAACCCAGCCATAGGTCTGGTTGAATTTTGTATCTGAGGTCAAAACCTTTCCCCTTGGTAACATCAGCATGTGAAATCTTATGTTTTACAGTTAATGCATGACAAGAAACGTTTCTCACTGGCCCTGTGATACTTCTGCTGAATAGCCTTAGACTGTACCTAGCGCCATTGACGTGTATGTGTCTGCCCATCCACAGCAGTGCTCAACATGGTGAGAAAGGCAAGTCCACCTTTGCTGGCAGATGGGGAAGACCTGTATCAGATGATGAGACTGCAGCTGCCCGGGTGCAGTGCCCACACCTCCCACTCCCAGCACCTCACTTAGTGGGTTCAGCTACTCCTCTGATCTTGCCAGTTAAACCATCAGTGGTTTAACCAGCCCCTAAACCATTTACTAGTTTATGGGAATGTTCCTGTTTCCATCCACCAAGTCCTAACCAGATAGCATAGGTTGTTAGGAAAGCAGGAAGGCAAAAGATGAGAGGGAATACAAACCTGGATGAGGAGCTCTCCTGTGTTTGCAGCCATATAACCACCCTGCACCTGACCACGTCCTAGCTGTGCATAGCTGTGTAGAAAGCATGGTTTCATTTTGCAATGAGGACTGGATGCAGCCTTGTTGTTAAAATACATCTTTGATGCAGAACCTGGGAGCAGGTAGGCACCAGGCTCACATTTTTCTCTGTGGAAAGCAGATTGTCTTAATACCTTCAAATATTTACATCTTTGGAGCAATCTGAGTGAATCAAGGGGAGGGGTGTGATAGGCTTATCTAACTAGCTTATTTGAGTCCAAAGCACAAAGTCATTCAGACCCCTTCATCCTGCTTAAGTCCTCTGTTCTCTTAAAAAACACTGACCGTTGGGTGCCTTAAATCAGAGCTGATACAATCAAGACATTAAATCTGTTCACACTGACCTCTGCGGTGGGGTTCCCCCGCAGGGAGCTCCTGCCTCCAGTAAAAGAGAGGGACAGAGAGGAATAGCTATGGAAATTCGGGACTGAATTATAAATGGCAGGGCTGCCTCCTTTCCCATGCACGCCTTCAGGGCTAGGGACAAGGAGCCCTTTTCTCCATTGGTGCTTTGTGTTTTTTCACGCTGTGAGCTGAGTGTGCTGTGGGTTGCGAATGCACCCAGCAGTGCCAATGGCTAGTAGCCACTTGGCTTAGTCAGTGGCTGAGCCAGTGGGTCTGAAATGATTGCGAGATATTTTCCTTTGGCTGGTAGTTTGTTAGTATGTCATGCAAGAGCAGTCTGCCAGTGCGGGCTCTGTGTAGAAGGGTGTGAGTGCCCTGACAGACAAAGAGCTCTCAGTGCGGGGTTCACAGGCAGGGAGGCAGATGCGGGCTGGTCACCCAGCTTGCACGTGCAAAGTCCACTCGCTGGATCAAAGGGGTTTACTGCAGTGCATGAAAACAAGAAAACCATGGGCTGGGGAGCTGGGGGGTGGAAGACGGCGGAAGGAGGTTGCATTCCTTTCGTTCATATGTAAGGCTGACCAGACAGATGCTGGCTGGCGTTCCTTGCTGCTGCGTGATGAGCCAGGCTGGGCTGGAGGCAATACAGACTGATAGCAGCTTGCTAGATTGGAGACGATCTTCTCTTAGGGCTTTACTTTGCTGCAGAGCCCAGAGATAGTCGGACCCCACGTTGCGCTTGGTGCATCCCCCACATTACTCTCCCACATCTCATCCATAAGAGAATCAGGACTGCGCTGTAAGGCCCATCATGGTTGAACTAGTTATGAAACCACCTTCTGGATGACCTTTGGAGAGGGAAAAACAATCATCTGTGTGGGAGAGAATTTAATCTGGAAGGGAAAGGGAAAAACATTGTCTGGATGGAAAGGGAAATGAAAATATTTGACTGAATTCAAAGCAAGCTGGGGCATCTAAAGCGAAGGATGTGTAAAGGAGCTAAGAGCAGTGGTGGGACTGACTGTCAGAGGGCAGCAAAGAAGCCACTTAGGGGAGAAATAGTGGCTGGGCCTGTAAACAGGAGGAAAAGGTGAGCTGTAGGTTTGGAAAGACCATGCTGCCAATGTGAGGGTGAGGTAAAAACATCTAAAGAAGGGGCCACCAGGACTGGCATGGTAATCCAACCCTAGCACATTCTCTCACAGTTATTCATGGAGCAGACATCAGTGCAAACAATGACATTTTGTCTCTTTTGAGAGACAGAAATTTTCATCCAGCCTTCACACATGCATGGAGATGAATTGCCAATGTAATGGAGAGTGGAGAGGGAAGGAATTAGAATGAGCCAAAACCCATGTATAGTCATCAGTACTTCCTAAATTAGAAAACAGGATATTGCTGGCGAGTGTCTGGATGCAAATAAGTCTGAGGGTGAGCTGGCCTGTGACCTATGGAAAGATTAATCACGGGACGTCGCTGTGTCTCCCAGATCAAAGACCTCTGGAGGAGATTTCTCTCTCCTGAAAAATCCATTCATATCAGTCTTCTTCCTTGCGGTAATGTACAGGGGAAGGTATGAAATGGCATGGGTGCTTTATGGCCAGAGATAAAGCATCATATATAAACTGACCAGAAAATCCTTAAGATTGGGATAGTGATAAAAAATGACCCTTAGGGGGTTCTGCTGGGGTTTGCATCTTACAAGCATCAGAAGGTTTTGGGTTTTTTTCTTTATCCATCTAAAACCAGGATCTGGTACAACCTAAGCTCAATTCTGAGAAACAGCAATTGGGTACCTCACATCTATATTTAGGTTTCTAAAGCCTAAAACAAGTGGGAAATACCCATGTAAATAGATGTTACAAGTCTATATGTGACCTTAAGATAGCACTTATTTAAGGGGAGTTTGTTTCACATTGTCAGGACATCTTATTTTAAATTATATAGTTCTTTGATCCAAAGTGCTGGGTGAGCGTAACTAAAACAAACAAATCCACCCTGCAGGAAAACAAATTACTACATTTGCAAGAAAAAGACAAGAGACACAAGAGTATTAGAAAGAGCATTAATGAACAGGGAGGTTTTTGAGGTGGGATTTAAAACAACAGAGAAGAGCCTTCCCAAAGTGTTGGAGATAGAAGAGGAAACGTCCAGAATTTGGAAATGATCAGAAGAGACCAAATTGAGGAGACTAGGCTGGATGATAGATAAAGAAGTTTAATACAAAGTAAAGGAATAATAGAGAAAATAAGACTATCTGTGTCAGTGATACCACATCAATGGGAAGCTGCATTGCTGTATTGTGTTAGTGTGGCAGCACCCGTGAACAGAAAGCCAGTGAAGAGAAAGAAAAAGCAAATAGCCAAGAACAGCACCAATTCTGCAGGATGCAAGATTTTGAATAATGACTTAGGGAAAAGCACTCGGGAGAACAGTACAGGTAGCATAGGAGAAATGAAAGCCAAAGCCCAAGATTTTTTGTTGTACAGAGACCCACGGCTTTGCAGTGAGTCCCCAGCTCTGTGTGCAGGGCTGCAACCCAGCAAGGGGACATGGAGGGACACGGAGGATGCTGAAGCTCCCATGGCAGCAGCTAAAACAACGGGTGAATTTGCCACTGGAAACGAGAGCAAGGGAATTGAGGGAGATGGGGTGTGTGAGAAACCTTCATTCAGGGCTGGATTTGTTTTGGGGTACAGTTGCATTGCCAAATTGGAAAGATGTGTTTTGTTGTGAGGTTGGGTTTTTTTGAAGTTTTTTGGGTAAAAACATAACAAGAGTTTATCAAAGCTGATTAAAATAAGCCCAACCTGGTCATGAGCTCTTTAAAACTTTATGGTTTTGAAGCCTTTTAGCCATTTGGCAAGTCTGGAGGAGAGTGTTGTGATTTCACTGTGGAGGGCCAGAGCCTCACTTCATTATTACAGCGAGAGCTTAGGCTGAGGAAACGAGCTTTGTGAACCTCCCAGGCAGCAGGAGGTCGGGCCCTGCCAAAAGCAGCCCTTGCCATTTAAAACACCGGTGGTGTTCATCCATTGCTTAGTTGCCAGTACCTGAATTCTCAGTCCCGTGTTTCTGCTCCATCATTTGCCAAATCAATAGCACAGGACAGTCTTACTGTTTGGGTTTGAAAATGTAAATAGGTATTGTTTGTGTGTTTGTTTGTTTGTTTGTTTGCCATGTGAGATGATTTTTGGCACAAAGGAGACCTAGAAAGTGATGTTCGCTGTCTGTTCGGCAGCTGCAGGAGGGAGAGTGCAAGTGCCTCCAAGTGTTATGGCAGGCTGCCTCGGTAAGGCACGGAGGAGCCATCTCTAGTTTGTCATCTAGTGTCTTCTTTATACCCATCCACCCCTGAGCCCCTGTGAGGCACCCAGCAAGGGGGCAAATGACAGGGATCACAGAGAAAGACTTGAAGACAAAACCCTCAACTTGTCTTCTGCTGATTTCCCTTTGTGTTGCTGCTGTCCCACACTGGATACAAATGGCAGGTTAACGACAAGAAGCTATGATTTTCTTGTCCATTTGTCCAAAGCACTAGCACTTCTGACGTATTTGAGGCCACACCAGGCCTGAATTAGAGATATGTGCTCAGAGATGCTGTTTTAGGCTAAGGTGGGCTTGTTGGACAAGAAGGGCCTGAGCAGGCTGGGAGAGCTGAATTGCTGTGGGCAGGAAAAGCCAAGTGCACTACCTCTCATCCCAAAAGCAGGTGCTGGGTTAGGCTCTTCCTAAGCACAGCGTGGGCATTTGAGTCTGGGTCACATCTGGGCAAGCAGCCAGGAGCCTTGATGGACCTCTCCTAATCCAGAGCCTGCCTTTCACACCCCATGTGGACACGGTCCCGCATACCTACATACCAGCAGCAGCAACTTGCAAGCAGGAGCGGATGAACTGCAAGGCTTCGTGGAAGCTGACCTGAATACAGCGGACCTAAATACAGCATCCACGCTTCTGCTAAGGGTGGTGGGGTCCCAAATAAAACCATGGGCACCATGGCATAGGTCGTGCCCACTCTATAGCACAGACCAACTGCCAGGCCTGCATTAGTACTAGGAATAATGGCTGAAAAAATGTACTTAAAGATAGCTRAAGGGCAAGCTTATGATGCAGAGAATGCAGGGTGGATTTCATGAATAAAATTGCCTCTTTCTGTTTTGTTGGAGTTTAGGAGAACATGTATTTGTGTCTTCAGAAAACAACTGTCTAACACCACTCTCAAAAGCCAGTTGGTTACCACATGCCAAGCAGTGAATGGTAATGTGCTGCAGTAGATTGAAATGAATGAGAGACAAGGACGGCAAGTGAGGGCAGTTTAAAGACTAGTGCAGCCATTTCAGAAAGGGGAGGACAAAATACTGCATGGGACCTGCTTTATCCACAGGTCTCTGAGGGTGTCCAAAACCTTTGTGTCACTGCAGAACCGAAATCTTTCCATAGGTCAGCTTTATACATGATAAGAAGTCTTACTAAGAATTAAAAGCCTTTAAAACATTGCAGGCCAGTTCACAATCCCAGCAGTCCCCATTTGTAGGTAGGCACCCAAATGTTGAGTTGGACAGATTTGCTCCTGAAGGTGTCTGGCCTTCAAAACCTGGGACTGAAATCTGGGGCTGCAAAAACTGAATGCTGAAAAAACATTTGCAGGCGTGCCAGCTAAGCTAATGATGACAAGCATGTGTTTCAAGATAAAAGCTGATCCCCAGCTGAGTTCTGAAAGAAAGGTGTCCTCACTGTATGGCAGTGCACATTCAGAAGCTTAGCGGGGATTTATTCCTTCCTCCTGTATGTCTGGACTCTTACCACTGACAGAGAGAACTTAATAGATTAGTTGGACAATTTTGCAATGTCATTCTAGCTTTTTATGATGACCATAAGCGATCATTAGTGCACTAGAAGCTTGTATTAGTTCTTGGAAATGAATGTTATAAAAATACAGGCACGCACATCTGCATGTACTTTTGTTCAATATGTAACTGCATGGAACTGTATTATGGTTAATTTTGCATAAACTTCCATTTGGATGTCTTCTTGTTAGTCACCTGTAACTTTGCAAAGCTTTTCCTTCTTCAGAGTGAAATTTTCCACATTTGGTCTTTTTCCAGTGTGGTTACTGTTTGTTATTTTAGAAGTTGGAGGAAAAATATTTGTTTTTTAGGAGAATGTGGCATGTGTGTTGGGGAGGGGCAGGGAGAAAAGAGCTGTCCTCAATGTAACAAGTTTAGCTAAAAACTTGGCCTGTGTAATGGAAAATAGTCTTTGAGTAGAAGACTTCTATCTGTGAATATCTGGGTAAAAATTAACTTGAATGGACTAAGCTATGATCTGTTGTAAATTGACATTCATGTGAGTGTGGTACATGTGGTACAATTTTATCATTAATTCTTTGCAAAACCTATAGAATCCCAAAGGTGATTCTCTTCCTGGGCTTTGTTTGGCTTAGAATGTGTGTTAGGAAATGTGTTTCATACAGAAAACCTCTTTATTTTTAAAAATTTTCTCCCTGAAGATGCAGCGTCAGCCAGCAATGGAATTTCACAGTATATTTGTGTCCTCCTCTAGTTACACTCATCTGGCAGCATGAATGACCTGGGTGGTTTCCAACTGGGTGCTTGTACCTCCCTTAGAGCTAAGGACAGGTAATCATCTGTGCCTTTTCCAAAATCCAGATGAGGAAACTTCCTAGCCGGTAAAATTAATTATCTTTACTCGCTGTCTTGTGCTCTTGAGACCAGGCTGCTTGGTTCACCAAGGTTTGCCCAGCAGTGTTGCCAAGACTTTTTTACCGAGCCCTGCTCAGCGTGAAGCAGCGAGGAGCTCCCTCACTGCTGGGGACAGCCTGCCACCTCCAGCCCCAGGAGAGGGAGGAAGCACCAGGGAGGATGGGATCTCGCTCAGAAACGTCGCGTGCCTGCCACTGTGTAGGTAGCCCTGCCCTGACATGAGGGCAGCCTTCGTTGGGAGAACTTGCGAGTGTATTTTTTAAGCCCAAGCACACAGTTTCCTTTCCACCTCCACCCCCAAATCAAATCTAGTATCTGAACGAATGAAAGCATCCTGGGTTGTCTTCCGTTTTTCTTTTCGTTGTTGACAAAACTGGTAAATAGAAAGGAATGTATTTTATTTTCCCCTTGTGTTTTGTTCCTGTGCTGTCTCTGCCAGTATGCATCTTTTTTTTTTGTCGTCTTTCTCTGAATTTTCAGTGGCAAAAGGGAGAAAATACACTGACGCGTAAATGGTGAAAAACATCAGCACTGTAATAGTTTGAATAAGCAAAAAACCACATTCATTAGCAAAAATATGGAGCAAAACCATTTAAAATGTTAGCATTTGGAAAAGGGGGTGTCTATTCCTCTTAATTTTCTTTCATCGGTTCTAGTCCCTGATACATATTTCTTATATTTTGTGTGGAATATTTGCCTTTATATTTTGCCTGGAATTTCTCAGAAACTCTTGGCCTAAAACGCGGGTGTCCAAAGAGCACATCTTTGATACACTGCTCTGGATTACGTAAATATGCGCCATGTCCCAGAAAGGGCTGTCTTCATTGTTCACCCTCCGGGATAACTTACAAAAAACAAAGGGAAAAAATATATTTCAGGGTCCTGGAAAAATCTGACCCAGTGAACTGCTGAATTTTTCTCCTTTTTCATCTATTCCTTCTGCCACTGATACCTTGCCTTGCATCTTTGAGCTTTCACGTCCACTGAATCTGAAACTAAAAGCCCTTATTAGAGGAGATTTTTTTTAAAGTTCTTGCTGCTCCTCTGGGGACCGAAGTAATGGCAGCTTGAAGCAGCAGAGAATGTGTAATTAGGGCAAACAGTGATGCCTCGCATGATGGGGAGAAACAGGAGGAGAGGAGGGAAAGCGTGCACAGCCCGGCATGCACAGGCTGTTACTAGGAGACCCCGGCACGAAATGCATGAGATGCAGGGTGCTAATGGGCCAGCCCGCCGCCTGGGTACCAGCCCGACCTGCTGCACAGCTGCTTCTGCCCTCCCGTTGCCAAGCAACTCCATCCTTATTTTTTTCTGTTCTTTTTTTTTTTTTTTTTAAATTTTCCTCCCCCCTTCACTCACTTATTCTGGAGGCTTAATTGGGTAGTTTTGCTGCCGCTGTTGCTGCCGGGTGCCCGCCTGGGCCTGCCGCTCTGCTGCTGTCCCCAGGGCCTGGGGCTGGGGGAGGATGTGCTAGCAATTAACAGGGCAGAAGCGCAGGTCGTGCGCCTGGGCTGGCGCCGGCGTCTGTCCCCCGGCCCCGCTCCCCACCAGCCTGGACCTTCCTTCGGAGAGGAGCTGCGGAGTAAGGGGTTTGAAAGGGGAACAGTGTTTCAAAGGCTTTATCACTCTCGATGGGAGTCTTACGTGACCCGGGGAGATAAAGCATGGCGTTCCTCCCCACCTTCAGTGCTTGGCATGTATGGCAACGGGCATTTGTTAAGTGCGTCCTCTTAAGTAGAGTAGAAAATGGAAAATTTCCATTTCTTTGAATGTTGCTACATGCTTTGCTTTTCTCTGCTTTTCAGCTAGGCAAGTGGGCTTTGTGGATGTGTTKTAGGTGCTTGTGTGTGTGTAAGACATAATGCTGCAAAAATTCATTTCTTTTCGTGTTCTGAATGGCTACATGCTGAAGACTGCTGCTGGCTCGGTAGACAAGCTTTGGCAAGGCCCTTAGGGACTAATCCGGGGCTTTGAAGTTTGTAGAAAGACTGATTGGACATTGGGTCTGGTTCTTAACCTCTTTTCCCCCATCTCAAATATAGATATGATCAGAGCCATCTCTCTATAAGGGCGCTGCTGACCTTTTTGGATGAAAGGAGCTGTACATCGTTCATGGAAATGTGCTGCTTTTACACTTGATCATCCCTGCCCGTCTAAAAATACGTACAACCTTCTCACATTGTGTATTTCACAATCCTGTCACATTCCTCTTCTGCCCCGTACTGTCTCCCGCCAGCTTTTCTCTTGTGCTTTGTCACCCTTTCAAAGGCTTTTCCATCTTTCCAGCAGGTGGCAAAACTGTGAATAAAATGCCTTTTTTTTTTTCTTTTTTCTCTTTTTGGGTAGAAAGCATTGGTGAGCCACTTAAGCACTGACCACTGCCCCCTCCTTGCATTCCTTTGTAATAATAAAAATAATAATTAAGGCTTTCTATTCTCCAACAAAAATCAATTAGGAGTATGTTGAGGAATGAAAGGCTCAGAAAAGTATCTGAAATTGATTTTTGTAATTAGTTTTACTGGTTGATGGGTTGCATGCACATACGCTTAGATGTTAGCATTGATCTCCAGAGAATGTGTGTATTAAATAGGCTGCTCTTCCTTTTTGCTAAAGAAATGAACTTATTAATCTTAAAAAGAGGTGATGTTGTTGTGCACTGAACTGCAGCTGCTCACTAGCTTTTCTGTAACCTCACCAGCAGAGCAGCTGCCTGAGCCATGTGATGGTAACTTGCTGAATCTAGTATGAAAGTGGGGATATTTAACAAGCAGCAGGTCTTGGGCTACGCCTCTTCTGTGTCTCATATTTGATGAAGTGTGCRTATGTAATGAGGGAGGACAGGCACGGGTATTAAGGAGACCTGTCTTGGTTAGATACCATTTTTTCAGGAGTCCTTAAAACTGAATGTCCTTCTGCAGCATGCTTCTATTAAATGTCACGTAGCTCTTTCCATAGGAAGAGAGGAGTGACCAGTAACATTTTCTGTTGTACCATGTGCTGTGTGCTGATGTTCAGCTAATTAGAAGAATTATGGCTCGGCTTCATTGGTATGCCATGTATGTAGCTTGTAAAGCTCTCAGGGACCCTTGGAGATGAAGAGTGCTACATAAATATAAAATATTGTTAATGTGATGTTCCACATTAGGCGTCCCATTGTGTTGTGGCAGACTTTTATAATAAACTGCAAAGCAAATACGAATGCCTGCCTGGCGTTTCTCTGCAAGGCAATCTGGGGGGCTGCTTCTCACCAAAAACTGCACTGGCTTCTGGCATTTCTGAGTGACTTGCGTCTGCAACGACGACATCCCCGTGGGCACCAGCCTGTGAAGGATGCCTTGGGTTGTCCCGCAGTGACACCACTGCTAGCTGCAACGGCATGGTCCCAGCCACCAGCCTGGGAACAGCAGGTCCCAAAAGGATTTCTCAGAAAGGGTGGCAAGGAAAGTTACTAAAACACTCTCTTAAAAAGCCAGTGGCACTACTTGATTCTTCACACATTTCTTTGCACGGCTCAGGTCCCCAGAGCTTCCTTGTAGGAGAAATCCAGGCGAGAAATCTTGCATTTAATTCCTTTTTCAGACGTAATTTGCAGTTTGTCTGGTTCTCCAGGAACACCAGTCTTGGARCAAGCGTAGCTAAAGCTGTCTTTCAATACATATTTTTAGACATTGAGGCTTTTAGAACTAGTTTCATTTTGAACAGTTTTTAAATCACAGATTTTAAAAAGGAAGGAAATGTTTTGTGTTTCTTTCATAAAACTTTTTTTTTGGATCCTGAAACTATATGTAAATAATTCACGGTGGATTAGAACACAAGGTGATTTTTAAGGGAGTGTTTCTGTTGTTTTCTTGAAGACACTTTTGCATGCTAGTTTTGTATAGTTACATAACATGATATTAAGGAGCTCTTAAAACATAGTACAACAAATGTCTTATTTGAATGGCCTTCAAAATGTGCATACAGACAGGATTTGGTTTTTCTCCCTCAGTTTCTTTAAACATTTTTGGCTAAATCAGTCATACTGACAAAAGGAGTCCTGTGACTGTACCACGTTTTAGCACGGAGAGATACCAGCAAGGATTTTGACTATGATTCTCCTCTGAAGTTCATTGCAGGACTGGGGGCTTAAACTACTTGATCGTTTTACTAAGTGCACTGTAATCAACATATGTTTGTGGTGTGGTATTTAAGGTGGGATGCAGGGGAAGGGTAAGGAAATAGGTACAGATGGATAATCATAATATCTTTGTTTACTTTTAATTCTGTAAAGATACAGGGTGAAACTCAAGCCTTAATGGGCATTTTTCCAATGACTTTGATGGAGCCAGGATTTCACCCTACAGCATTGCCAACTCCGTGATCTTATCATGCACATCCCAAAATCTGGAGGGATTTCTTGTTAAAGTCCCTGCTCTTGAAATCCAGGGAATGGAGAGCAAACTCCTTTCTCTGTATTTTGTAATAAATGTTTCTAGCCTGCAGGGCTGCAAAGAGAAGTTTAAAATCATGGCCCTAGGTTATCTACAAAGCAGAAGGCAAATGGTCTCTAAATATTACTATTTTCTTTTTTAAAATCTCATTATTTCTGTGGGAGACTGGACTCGTGACTTTTTAACGCTTGGGGTTGGCAATAAATAATGCAGATATAAGATGTATAATGTACCCAGCGTCCATTGTGTGCTGTAGTTTTGTGGTCATGACAGTGTCCTCAGCTGATCTTGGTTATGTACCTCTGCATCCTGTAACCTAATGTTTCTACTCGTCACTCTCTGTTGAAACAGCTACTGTGAGATGTCTGTAGCAAATGCTGCCTTACTCTTTGTACAAAAGAAATAACCCTGGGACCTAGCGGGTGCCTGTGGGGGTGTAGGTGGCAAGGACAGGTGGTCTCTGAATTTTGAGAAGAGACAACATCCCCACTGCTGTGTTTTGTGAGGGAATATTTATTGCAAAGGCTTATATAGGGTTTACAATCTAAGTACGTGTTGGAGAGAAGACCTGATGTTCTCTGTTTTGTGCCTGGAGAGCAAAGATACAGCTGCACGTAAAGCTGAGCTGCTTGCCTAGCCCCCTGTACCATCAAAGGAGAGAAATTCACCTCCGATTCCAGTCTGACTGGGGTCTGATGTGTCACACTCCACACATGCCTTTGCATCTCCATTAACTTGAAAAAGAGCCATAGGTGGCTATTTCAGATGATGGCTTTCGATATCTAAAGTTGCATGAGATGAAAATCAACAAGACTGCCTGGGGCTGGAAAATGGAGGGAGAAGTCTCACAGACCAGTGTTCCATCACAGAGCCAGCCTAGCTCTATCAATCATGTTTTGCTGGGAACGTGGTGTGTGTTTACCACAGTAGTGTTGCTAGGATTGTGTGCTTGGCTCTTTCATATTTTCAAATGATAAATTTTTGGCTTTCAAGAGAAAGCTATACCAATCATTTGTTTATTTTTATAACTAGGTGCCTAATATTTAGAGTCTTGCATTTGTCTTAGTCACCAAAGGAATAGTGACCCCATTTCAGGGCTGCCAAAGTCTGATGGATTTTTGTTATGACTCATAAATTCTAGCTTCACTATTGCATGTTTCCCATAAATTTGGAAAGGTCTTTGTCCTTCAGTTACCAGATTGGACCAGGCTGGATGAAATAAGGAGGATGGAGGGCCAGACTGTACTGAATTGTGCTTTGGAGGTACTTTTAGAAGAAGAGCTAGGTTGTGTGAGGTGCCATAAACAGAAGTGGAACAGAGAGACTATTTCCCAAGCATCCCAGTCTCAGGGTATGAAAATATGCTCCAGGAAGATAAAAAGATTAAAATGGCAGGACAGAGTCACAATGAAGAGAGGCTGCTTCACAGAAGTATGCAGTCATGATGGACTGAAACCCTAAAGCATATCTGAAGGGCTAATAGCGTTTCTGTACCACTAGCTTTTCTGATGATAAGGTCCTTCTAGATCAATAGGTTTCAGCACAGCGCTCTGTGCGCTTGCAGGCACGTGTGGGCTGCTTCTCAGGGATCCTCAGCATGCAACTAAGGATGTGTCTATGTCAGTGTTTCCTGGTGATCAAGCATCCCCTTTTGAGATGAGTCTTCTGGTTGCCCCCATTCACTCTCCTTAGGTTCAGCCTGGCTGGAGCACACACGTGGTTTTGGATGGCCTGTCCCGGGAGGTGCTCTGCAAGTGCACAGCTGGCACGCTTCACCTACGGATGGGTTCAGGCCACAGGACCAGGCTGCAGCTAGCCAGAAATAACACCCTTCAAATGCATGCGGTGTGGATGTTGGGTCCTGCGTACCCACTGTTTCACTCAACAGCTCGCCTTTACTGCGCTGCCCTGCTCTCTGATGCACATGCTGCCCAAGGAAACTGGAGTGTGGTCAGTAAGCTTGAAATCACTAGGTAGTGGTCTCCACCTGCTAGGGAAAAAATTAGAAAAAGCTGAAAGCCACTATTCTGGGTCGGTTCTAAAAGATTTTCCATAAGCAAATGGTACATTGTTTTAACACTAGTGCTCATCTCTCTCAGAAAATTGCATAATTCACTGCTTGAACGCATGTCTGCATTGCTGGCTGCCTGCCCTTCCCAGGTGTGTTTGTGGATGTGTGAAAGCTGAACCAGCCCCACGGTGTGGAGTACCTTCTGAACTGAAACAGCTGAGTATTTAACAGCTGCATATCGGGGTATCAGCTTCTTTTCGGATGTGCATTGGCTCCTCCGTTGAGTACATTTGTATAAATGTGGATTTATGGATTTGTTTGCAAGCACTGCACAGATCCTTGTGTTGAGTAAAGGTGACTTAAGGAGTAGAGCCTCCTTCCTGGCAGTGGCTTGCAGGCACGAGTTTTAAGTGCGGTTATTAATTTTCAGGAATTAGAGCCTGAAAAAAGTCAGTGTGGCACAGCTCCGTGATGTTCCTATTTTTAATTGGATTTTGAAGCTCATAATTAATTTGTTAAAAAGGAGGAGATCCTGGCCCTGTAGAAGTGAGTGGGAGTTTTGCCATTGCCTTCAGCAGAGGAGGATTTCACCATCTATCCTTTTATTCTTGCTAATCCTCTACAACAACAGAAGAGCAGCCTGGCACATGGAAAGGATCCTTCCCATTTCTTCTCCCTGCCATTGCCAGTAGTGAGGTAGGAGGGCCCTCCCCCCCTTCTCCATTCCCATGCTTCCTACATATGTACACCTCGGCAAGATACGCTTTCATTTCATCTTTGGGTAAGGTGAAAGCAGCCATTAAAGAAGCAGTTTGTTCTTAGTCTTCACGTGCAGAGGTATGGAGGTCTCTCTCCTCCTGCCCTCTCATGTTTTTGAGTAGCTGCAGGAGG
Organism: Phoebastria nigripes; assembly: GCA_035582835.1. Lineage (NCBI taxonomy): Eukaryota > Metazoa > Chordata > Aves > Procellariiformes > Diomedeidae > Phoebastria > Phoebastria nigripes. Next base: position 1,283,184 of record JAYKAV010000445.1, read on the forward strand.
GCGGGAAATCTAACCTCTTTGAGGTCTCTGGGTCAAGGAGCCATCTGACATGGCTTTAAAGGTCACCATGCTCCTTTGCATTTGTCTTGTGCCATGCGGAGCACTGTATGCCAGCCTGCTGTCTGGAGCACAAAGAGGTAATGTCTGACATTTTGTGGAATGGGGCTTGGGTTACAGAGGAAAAGCATCTGAAAACAAAACTCAGCTCAGGGCTGTGCAAGGCCAGACCAGGAACACTTGAGAGAGGAGCCCCTGCAGCAAGTAACAGAGATATGTGGCATCCCATGGGTTTACCAGTAATCATGCTTGGCATTTCTGTCTCTCATAACCTATATATAGCACTGTACGTTTTCAAAGCTCTTGACAAATGTTAACAAGCCAAACTCGGCTTCAGTCCTAATAGCACTTGTTTCACAGAAAGCCCAGGATGTTTTTCCTTCACCCTTCTGCTCTGTAGGCGACTGTATCCTTCAGACTGGCTGTACCTGCCAGATTTGGCTGAGCAGTTGTCTTCTGCGTTTGCTTTGCAGCGTGTGTAGCAAACATACGCTGCAGGGCGGTTTGTCTGCCTTGCTGTCTCCGTTCTAAGGTAGGCACTAGAGAGCGTCAGAGAACCGAGGAAGCTGAATTATCATCGAGGCTTGTTTACTGACAGCTTTTAAAAATAATACATGAACTGTTCAGGCAAAATAGGTGCACCGTCATAGACATGACCAGGGCTGGGGAAATCCCTTTTCTCTGAGAAGGGGAGAGCAGATGCAGTATGCCAGGTAGGATGTGAAGGGCTGCGGGGGGGAGAACGCTGCAACTGCAGCTCTAGTGTCTGGGGCCAGCACTGGTGACAGTGTTTGAATTACAGTTGAGTAACCAGCTCAGAAACAAGAAACCAGCACTTGGCTCACTAACAAGAAGTTTCGTGCCTTTTTTTTTTTCCCTGTTAAAAGAAAAAAAGAAAAAAAGGCAAGTCTGCAGAGATGACCAGGCAGGCACAATCTTAAGTGGGGTGGTGTTATTGTTGGCTCAGTCCATTGTCCTGTTGGGCATTTTCCCGTGGTGGACTGCGGCACACAACAGAGACATCCAGGCTGGCCTTTCTGCATTCAGGCGCTGAGGGATAAATGGATATTTTGGCGAAGCTGGCTGCTGCCCCCTCTTCATTGCTTCACCCCAATGAATCCTTTAATTGAGCTACTGAGCCAAAGAAACTTCTCAGAGGCCAGTAAAATGGCTCAACTCTAGTTAACATCTCAGCCCACTCTGCTGTTCTCTCTGGGCTGGATGACCACAGTGCAACAGAGCTGCCTGTGCAATAAGAAGTCTGCAGAAACTCACTCACCAGAGAACAGCTTTTTTTTTCATGTATTTTGATGCAATTCTCTTGCCCTCTTCACGTTTCTTTCTCTTTTGGCCTCTCCAATTTGTCACCTTGAAATACATAGGTCTCCCATAATCAGATCTCACTCCTTTACTTGCTGAATAGGCATGCTAAATATAGAAATCTGCATCTCTGCACTGAGAAATTTGTCTGCTGTGGCCAAGTGATTGTTTCACATGACTGGCATAGAGGGGTCATACAGACTGCAACTTCAGTTTGGTCAGTGGCGGGATTTTTAAGATCACTTTCTTGGCAATTTTAAGAACAAATAAATAAGTACTAATCCCTTCTCTGTTTATAATTCCCAGCTTAGAAGGTTGGTAATGAAAGTGATTTCTTGTCTGTGTTTTATCTCAACTCCCTCCCCTTCAAATGCATCCATATGGTGCTGACTGTGTGGGGAATAGTGACATGGAGTTTATATAGGAGGAGATGCACTGGAACATTTGTTCTGGGGGGAGATGATAAATTTGCATGCACACGAATACATGTGCACTGCATAAGAAAAGGGGAGAGGCATGAGACCTTGGAATTCTGCATCAGAAGATCAGAAGGTTTTAATGACTCCACAGATGTTACCCCATTGCAGAATTTGATCCACAGAGACTGGTTTGCGTTAGAAGATAGGTAAACGTGAACCCAGCAGACCAGAATCTCTCCTGTCTTATCACTGCACCGTTTCATTGCCTTCAGTGGTATGGTTAATATTTTGGGGCAGAATAACAGCTGATAACGGTGTAGTGCAAAAAGCCTGAAGGACCAGCTAATTTAAAGAAGAAAACATTTCTCCTCTTGCACTCACTGTCCTGACGCATAATTTGTTGAACCAAGGAACAGTTTTTGTTGTCAGAAGCAACTAAAGAAGGTGCAGTCCTAGGGGGCAGCGGGCATGAAAGCTTGAGAACAGATGTGAGTCTGGCCACGCGAGGGGTAAATGGCAGCTGCGCTAAAGCATGTGATGCAGTGGTGGTGGTCGCTCTGGAGTGGTGCACACCTGCGGTGTGTTCAGGTGTTAGTACAGCCACTCACAGGTACCATAGTAATTCACCTGGCAAGGGTAGAGTGAGCTGAAAAGCTGACTGAAAAGCAGGCGCCACACAGCAGGACAGGCATTTGGGGACGTTCTGAGGGCTTCTTTGAAGAGTAATTGACTGGTTTTGTTAGAAATGGGAAATAAGGTTGTGCAAGAATTTTAGCAGTGGTAAAATTTGGGCTGGATCCATCCTCAGTACAACGTGTCATAAGCCCTAAGTTGTTTCCATCCCACACTGGCCATGAATTGTGTGATGGGCTAACCTGCCCGAGCGGGACAGAGGTGAGGTGGGAGGACACAGGGCTTGCAAGTTGAGTGCTCAGTAATCCTGCTGCCACGCTGACTGTTCTCTCCTCCCCTCTGCAGGTGAGAAGCCTTACAAGTGCTCGTGGGAAGGGTGCGAGTGGCGTTTTGCACGGAGCGACGAGCTCACAAGGCATTACAGAAAGCACACGGGTGCAAAGCCCTTTAAATGCAACCATTGTGACAGGTAATGCAGCCTCCTAACACGGTGTTCAAGCAACATGTGGACTTTGTGAGTGGTGTGGAGCCGCCAGCTTCCTGAGACAAGAGACCTGGCGCCTGGCAGAGGGRCCCCTTCTGGCCTCGATCCCCAAGCCAAGGAGGGACCCTCCACTCTGCCCCTGTCCTCTCTGCCTCAGTGGTCAGGCGGGCTGGCAGAGGGGGAATACTTCCTAAGCAGCCTAAGCTGTTTCCATGCCACAGCACAGAGAAAGATGTGGGACCAGGTGTAGGTCTGACTGAAACCTGCCGGTGTTTGTTGTGGGCACAGGATTCGGTCCATAGGGCAGCTGTTCTTAATACTCTCAAAGCAGAGAAGTCCAGAGGGCCCTAGACCACTTCAGTGATGGACCTCTCAACAAAGCATCTCCACAGCTTTCCATCTCCTGGTTGTATGAGCCTGGTGCCCTCACAAAGGCAGAGCTCCCTCTACCTGCTCTGCTTCAAGGGCTACCCCAAGCACCACCGCTGGCTGCCTGCGTTTCGGCAGAGCGGTCAGCAGAAGCTGATGGGCCCCACAAATACATGGGTGTATGACTGGGGGATGGGGAGAGTGTGTGGCTGTTGCGCCACAGATCTATAGGAAATGTCTAGGAGAAAAGCACTTAATTTCTGTACGATCATTGTCTTCTCTTACCACTGCATCCATGGCTCCATGCTTCCCCAGATGAAACAGGGGAGAGTCAATGAAAGACAGCAAAGGGCTTCATTTTCAAAAGCACAGGAGTGATTTAGGCACACCTGACAATTCAAGTTCATGGGGTTGTTTTGTGTAGGATCAGTGATCTCTGCACATTCCTACTCTTAGTGACTCTTTTCCTACAGTTTTAAACCTCACCCTTGACATCTATTTGATGTGGGAAATACTCTGCACCTTCATTCTGTGTGGGCCCAGATTTAAAAGCCTGACAGGTGCCCAGAGCCAGGGTTCTTGAAGAGCCTGTCATGCAACAGTCCTCCTCTGGGCACTCAGAAATGAGGGGCCAGTTTTGCCCGGCGAGCTGAGCACCCAGCAGCTCCCAGTGAGAGCCATGGTTGCTGCCGCTCACTGCCGATTCCTTTTTGCAGTCCTCACCACTTCAGCTGCTTGAATGAATGATGAGCTCATCTGAAAAATCTGGTCATCCTTGCTTGGTGCTGAGCATTTTTGAAACGTGGGTTCTTTGAATTTAGAAACAAAACCAAAAGAAACCCTCCGCTCCATCCCCAATCCCAACTGATAAGAAATTAGGGTGGAGCAAAAGCAATTACCCCTGTAATGACTCTTGACAGCACTGACAGGATCGAACAATGAGCACTTCTCCCCCTCGCACCCCCCCAGCTGGAGATTGGCAGTGCCCTGGGTGAAACCTGGATCCACTATTGAGTAATCAAATAATGTGCTTGCATCTGAACATGTTATCCAGCTAATCCTATTTATATATATTTTTAAAAGAGGCTTAAGAAAATTACCCATCTTTTTAATGCAGCACTAAGGTTCTCTGCTCTGATAAGGAAACATTTTGTAATACGATAAAGGCTCTAGGAAGCCTCTGGATACACCAGACCAGCAGAGAACATGCGTGGAGAGAGGATGTGTGGGACATAAACAAGGGACCCCATCCTTTTATGGGAAGGAAATTAGATCATTTTCACATCCTGCCTTTCCAAGAGCTTCATCTCCTTGAGTGCTCTTCTCCCCTTGTCTCCCCTCTTCCTGTCCCCCTTCCCCCACAGAGGGCTTCCTCTTGGATTATCTTTTGTTTTATCCCTGGATTATCTTTTGTTTGCTCAGAATGAGGGACAGGATAAGCCAAGTAGGGACCTCTGGAGTTCTGCTTTTGTATAAGCACCTCTGTGAAGGAGAACAGTTATATTCTCTGTTGTCATGGTTTAACCCCAGCCAGCAACTGAGCACCATACAGCCGCTCGCTCGCTCTCCCCTGGTGTGATGGGGGAGAGAATCAGAAGAGTACAAGTGAGAAAACTCGTGGGTTGAGATAAAGACACGCAAGCAAAGCAAAACAAGGAATTCATTCACTACTTCMCATCGGCAGGCAGGTGTTCAACCATCTCCAGGAAAGCAGGGCTCCATCACGCATAATGGTTACTTGGGAAGACAAAACGCTGTAACTCCAAATGTCCCCCCCTTCCTTCTTCTTCCCCCAGCTTTATATGCTGAACATCACGTCATATGGTGTGGAATATCCCTTTGGTCGGTTGGGGTCAGCTGTCCCGGCTGTGTCCGCTCCCAGCTTCTTGTGCACCCCCAGCCTCCTCGCTGGTGGGGTGGGGTGAGAAGCAGAAAAGGCCTTGACTCTGTGTAAGCACTGCTCAGCAGTAAGGAAAACATCCCTGTATTATCAACACTGTTTCCAGCACAAATCCAAAACGTAGCCCCATACTAGCTACTATGAAGAAAATTAACTCTATCCCAGCCAAAACCAGCATACGTGTTTTAAATGTAAAACATTGCCTTTCTCTTTTCTTTCCTCTGAAGAACAAACTAACCATCCTGGCCCCACAAACACACACATGCACACACACATACACACAAAGCCCCAGGGTTTCTGTGTCAGGACAGACAATATTTTTAGCAGAGATCTAAAGAAATCTAAAGTCAGTATTTTCAACTCCTCAGTCTCTTTCAGCCCTTTGTTAAGTATTCATTCTTCTCCCTCCACATATTATCCCTTCCTACCTAGGTTTTTTCTTTGGCAGCCAACTCAGTCACTGCAGTCAAGAGAGATATTCCTGCAATCATCTAATGCATTTTCTGCTCTTCAGCTGAATCTGTAGGTGAAGGAAAAATATTTATTTATAAGTTAAGAGTGCTGGGGATTGTGCATTGTTAAACTCCATGCACATACCATCTGTGTGTGGTGGTAGGAGACAGATTTGTCTTTACTCTCTCAGTCAGTTGTTGCAAGCTCGTAGAGTGACGGTGCCTGTTCTTCTTTTGGCCCACTCTGCCATACCACTATTTTTCCTTCTTTTCTCATTCACAGATCTCTCTACTACCACCTATTGCAGATGTCACCTCAAGCAAGCACTGAAACATGTGCCTAAATCTGTCCTTAGCTACTTAGGCAGACTTCTAATGTTAAAGACGCTCCTTCCTGAGCCAGGGTTCCCAACTGGAGAACAGYTTCTCCGTATTTGAACTGCTACCCTTTATTGCACCCACCATTATTGACAGGAGTTGTAGTCACTCCCTCAGACATCCTGGCTTGCTAAACTTTACAGAGCCTTTTGGAGCTACTTTTAACACCACTGACATAGCACAAAACATATGCCTGTTGTTGTTCAGAGGTGAAGGCCATACCTTGGCAATCAGAGCATGAAAGTGGTGATTCAAATAGCAGAGAAGGGGAATGTTGTGCACAGTCTGGCTGCAATTCCCTTCCCAGGCTGGTTTCAGATGCGTTTGTGTCTCTGACCTTCTGGCCGACATCAAAGGGGTATTACTGTCCTCTGCATACAGGTCAATTTTAAAACAAAAGAGATAAGAAGATGTGATTCTCTTCTGCTGTCCCAGCCCTATCCCAACACCATGCAACCCACAGATCACATTGTTAGTTATAGCTGGCAAACTACCACTGGTTTGAGTAGCACCATATGTACTGCAAATGGTGTGTGGTTTGGTGGCAGCAGGGGAGAAAGGGGAATCAGCTAAAGTGCGGAAAGCAGCGTACAAGTCCCTAGTCCCTTCCAGACACCAGGGATATGCTGTTTATTAGCATTCCCCAGGGATTACGTTCTTCAGAAACACAGGCTAGGGTTATGTTCCTCACACAGTGCAAGCCCTCAGCACTCCAAGAGGAAGAGGATGACCGGGTAGTGCCACTCGCTTGTTCTGCATAAATACGTGTTTAGGAGATAGCAGCTTAGTGCCAGATTATTGGGGTATATATTCCTCTGTGTGTGTGTGTGCGCACGCACACGTGGTTTCCTTTTTGACAGCAAGCTAAGAGCACACTTAGCTGGAATGAACACATCCCACAGTGGAGAATCCACAGCTGGTAAGAAAGATGGCTGAGCAATATATTCTCTTCTCATCGTAGTTACCTTCCCTTTTTCTCCTGCAGAAGCTTCAGTGCCGAGCAGTACTGCGTTGCTAAGGAGATAGAGCAAAAAGAGAAAGTAAGGAATTGTGTTTGGGAGCAGGCAATTTATGTGTCACGCACCACTGTATGACTTTCAGAATTAGGGTATCTTATTCTAGCATAAACTGTCCTTTCTAGGAAGAGCTGGACTGGGGAGGGATGATGGGGAGGATTGTGACATACAATGTGCAGAGCTGGTCTGGAACTGGAAGAGGTGTAGAGCCAGAGGTGTGGAGCAAGGTCTTGTCTCACGGGCAGGACGAGAGACCAGCAAGCTGCTGTTTCTTAATTTGTGAAGAAAGGAATTTCCCTTGACAGCTTATCTGTGGAGCCTCTTCCACTGCTGCCTTTAGTTCCAGAGGGAACAAAAATGTGTCCACTGATCAATAGCTTTTTTTGACAGTGTGATTTAGCTGCAAAATTTTGTAGGGACTGTTTTACTGTCGAACATAAATGTCTGCATCCACCAGCCTTACCAAGAGATAGAACTAACCAAATTAGTCAGCAGGAGAATGTGAAGAATTAGTATTGTACCATTTTATTAGCTATAAATTAGCAAATATGGTATCATTTTATTAGCTATAAAAATATTATAGGGCTGAAAAATATGCTAGATGCTAATACTGTGGTTATTGATGTGAAACAATGTATTGAATCCATATTTTTAACAGATCTCGCTGTGCTGTGACTCAGCATACATTTTCCTGGGTTGCATCTATAATAGAGACAATCAGAGAGGAAAAGCCGTGCTTGGGTGGTGGTCTTATGACTAGTCCTAGACTGAAGTGCCAGCTGGTGCATGTCTTTTTGGCAGCCACTCAAGCTGTTGTTTTGTTTTGGCAGCCCTTGTACCCAGAGCATGCTGCTTTCTCAGTTTAGACTGACGAGAGAGATGTTGGTCCAAGGGTGTATTTTGGCACCGTAGGGCTAGAAAATTCTAGCTGTGCTGAGCCTGCTGTGTTGAAAGCCAAGTGTCCATTGTCAGATTCGCGTCTGTCTCGCTGTGCTTCATGTAGGAGCTTGGAGGAATGCAGCCTCCATCCTATTTTGAAGTCTTTCTTCTTAATTTTTGCCACTCTGAAGGTATTAACCCCCTTGTAAGCTGCTACAAATCAGTAGAGAACAGCTGACTTGAGCAGAGCTATGCTCATCCACAGAAGATGAGTATCTAGCTTTTCTTGCAAAAGTCACCTTCTTAGGAAGTTTCTTTGTCTTAAAAACGCACCTCTTGATCACTCATCTCTGCATGTAGGTGCAGGTAGATTGCTCGTGCAGGGGAATACTGCCAGCGGGACAGAAAAGATCCCCGAACTATTTAAAATCTCTTCATTTTTATAGTTCTCTTTCTCATCCTTTCTCTGCTTAGGGTGTTTATCCTCTGGGTGTTTGCCTTTAGATTAAGTGTTCTTTTTTTTATCTTTGGTTTTTGGCTTTTTTTACCGAGTAGTTCAATTCGTTCTTTTACCTTCTTCTTTCTGAAAAATACGAAATACTCTACTGCTTTTTTGGAAATACATTCAGTGCCCATGTATGAGCTATCCAGAGTCTCACAATAAGCCATTTGGATATTCTTCAGACCASTATCGGTGGCTGTCGTGGTTTAACCCCAGCCAGCAACTAAGCACCACACAGCCGCCTGCTCACTCCCCCCTGGTGGGATGGGGGAGAGAATCGGAAGGGTAAAAGTGAGAAAACTCATGGGTTGAGATAAAGACAGTTTAACAGGTAAAGCAAAAGCCACAYACGCAAGCAAAGCAAAACAAGGAATTCCTTCACTACTTCCCATCAGCAGGCAGGTGTTCAACCATCTCCAGGAAAGCAGGGCTCCATCACACGTAATGGTTACTTGGGAAGACAAACGCCATCACTCCAAACGTCCCCCCCTTCCTTCTTCTTCCGCCAGCTTTATATACTGAGCATGACGTCACATGGTATGGAATACCCCATTGGCCAGTTGGGTCAGCTGTCCTGACTATGCTCCCTCCCAGCTTCTTGTGCACCTGGCAGAGCATGGGAAGCTGAAGAGTCCTTGACTAGTAGACTACTTAGCAACAACTAAAAACATCAGTGTGTTATCAAGATTATTCTCATACTAAATCCAAAACATAGCACTATACCAACTACTAGGAAGAAAATTAACTCTATCCCAGCTGAAACCAGGACAGTGGCTCTTTTATACTCTAAATCTGTGGGGCAGTGAAAAGACATTCCAGGCAAGTCGGTTCTGGAAGTAGCTTTTCATGGTGCCCTCGGAGCCTACAAAAACAGTTTACTCAAAAGCCACATATATGTGGGGTTTTGTGTGATACTTATAATAGCTGTTTTTTGCTATTAGTAAAAATAAATAAGCCAGTGTCTTATGGCTTAGGGTGGAAAGAAGGCAAGCCAAGATTTGCAGGGAACTTTGAAACCTCCCATTTTTTAGTGCTCAACTTGAAGTATCTCGTAGAAGTTTAATTTCTGAGTGTCTGAGTCCTGCCGCTCTGACAGTCAGGCTCCATTTTAGGGCTTTGGGGTAGGCAGCCAGAACCACTGCCCGCTTGTCCTGCGGTTTGCTCTCTGGTGCCATACATATCTTTAATGACACTGTGATGGTGGGTGTGAAATGGGTTGGTGCTTTCAATCCCATTTCTAATGGGTACGAAGTTGAAAAAATATTCTTGCTTACTGGCAGTCTTGATAAAATGGGGTATATATTGAATGACAGGGAAGAAGAGCACTTGTCCTCCTGAGAACTTATTCCCCTGATCACTCTGACAATATCTTGGTGGTGTGAAGTGCCTGAATTTGGGCTGCTCTTCCTGCTGCTGTGAGTGCCCTGCAGCATGCCTACTACAAGGCAGCTGTTCTAGAACAGTAATTCCTGATTAACTCTTTGTGGGGTTGCTCTTCTCCTGGAGTAAGTGTGTTTTATTCTGAGTATCTTAACCCACTTCCCAAGTGGATTAAGTCATTTCAGAAGGCGGCAGTCATAAGCCTTTAGAGAGGGAGTTGATCAAGAATAGATGCTTCATTTCAAATTCATGCCCTACCTTACTCTCAATTAACTGCATGTTTAGACCAGCCCTAAAACTCAACTAGTTCTCTAGGGTCACCGCTCTATGTCCGTCTTATCAGCATCCATCTACATGTTCAGAATGTCAAAACATTATGTTTTCTTATGAGATGGAGAAAAATGGCTTTGTGGATAAAGAACAGAAGTTGAAAGCTGAAGTCCTGGCATTTTTTTTCTGGTTTTACCACACTTCTTGTGAGATTTACAATTTTCTTGCCTTCTCTGTCTCTCAATTTTCACTCTTACAAAATAGGCGTAATACCGTATCCTCTCTTGACATCCTTCAGGGAGACAGTGTTCACCAACATCCACATATTACCACCCAGATTCCCAACAGAGATATATGTAGCCTGATGGATTGTCAGCCTCCAAACACTGAACCAGTTTTCCTTCCAGTTTGGAGTTAGAAATGAGAATTCAGCTTTCAAAACTGGCATTGTACTTTGGTGCTTGTTGCAGGTACTGGGCACTTGAGAAAGCTGGTGGTTTTTTAAACTGGTGTTGCTGGGTACTTGAGCAAAACTGACTTGTTTTATTTCATTTTTTATATGCACACACACACTTATACTAAATATTTGATTTTGTACTACAGGTGAATAGATGAGCACTCTTCCCTGATGTTTGACTCAGTGAAAGAAGGGGGAGGGAGAGGAACAGAGAAAGGAGAAGAGTAGTCTACTTAGCTGCTGAAGAACCAGGATAGTTGGCTATCTGTGGTCACAGAGGTCAATCACACAGGGTTTGGTGGTGATCCATGGATAATCTAAGGAATGTCTCTAAACCTGGATATATATTTCCTCCTGTACTTAAGGAGGAAGGAGCAGGAACCGTTTTCCCAAATTCTGTATTTATTTCATTTCCCGCTTGCTTTATTTTGCAGGTGTTTTTCCAGGTCTGATCACCTCGCCCTCCACATGAAGAGACACATCTAAGTATCAGTCAGCTTGGCATGGATGTCATCTGACCTAAGAGTTGTGAGATGAACATGGAACTTAAGTTACAACGCGCTGCCTTGCAGGAGAAGAGAACTTGATCATGTGTAATCCTCTGTACAGAGACCACACACTCACACTGTCATGCACCCAATTATACTTCAATACGTACATCCGTTCTTTATGCCTTGCCCCAGCTGGATGGGAGAAGATGCAGGCGAGGAAATGGTACAGAGGTGAAGTCAATGAGAAGGAACAATTGCTTACAGTACTTTGTCCCTCTTGGATTTGTTTCCTGGTTTTGCCAGTGGAAATCAAAGAAAACGGAGGAGGCTTCCCTGCAGGTGGACGGCAGTAGGAGGGGCTTATTTAACTTGCTTCTCAGTGCAACTCAATAGGAGAATATGTCGTCTTGAAGTTGCATATTTGTAGCACTAACTTTCTTTTTAAATAGATGGGGGGAAAACAATGACCTAGAAAACCAAATCCCAGTTTGGTAGCCAAAATTAACCTCTTGGTTCATTTGTTCTTTGTCTGAGAATTCCTAATGTTCAATGCGTCAGACTTCTCACAGACACTTTGACCTGTCTTGGTTTTGGTTCTTCTTCCTAGAACTGAGCTATTGAGATCCTTTTAAGTCAATACCAGTGGCCTTAATGGCAGTAGACTGTGGAGTGACACTTGTGACACAAATATCCTCTTTTTGGCCTGAGTTTATGTAGACTTCATGGAGGACTGTATTTTTGTTGGCTGTTTTTATTTTAATTTTTGTTTTGGCTATTGCACAACATATGCACTAGGGACTCTGGAAGCTGCTGCCATGATGGCTAAGTGGCCAAGGGATAAACCCCTGAGAAACAGCACCTAATATCTCTGTAGGCCTCACCTTATTGCCATAGCTAGGACTTCTTTATTTGTTGAACAAAAAACTTTAAAAGCTTATTTGGAAGCTTAAACATTTTTTTCTCTTTTCTCCACGAACAAGTGATCTTCAGAACTCCTTGTCTTCACCTGGATATTGGTCTGGGACTGGCCACACAGGCATGACTACAGGATTCCTTCCACATCATGTGAGCATGTTAGCCACAACCCACAGTGACTTAGTGATGAATTATGTTGCTTTTTCTTGCTGTTCTTCTATTAACCAATTTAAAACATTAGACTTTTGTTTGTGTAAAGAGCACCTGCAGACGTTTTAATTTAAAGCTAATGTTTGTTGAGCATCTTACACACAAAAAAAAAAACCGAGCCAAAAATCCTACTCCAGTCTCTGAGTGGGAAATCAAGAACCTCTTCCAAGTACAATGGCTTCATTCAGCATTAGCCTTTTAAAGAAATTATCAGTCCTCCTTTTCCATTCATCAAGTTGATGCTGTAGCCCACTCCTATATGAAAAAATGTAACAGTGTGAACGGTGAAGGAAGGGTTGGATTTTACATACAGCAGTGAGGCTTTTCCAAATGATTGGTCTAAAGTATTACTAACCTAGAGGTCCATTTTGGCCTACTGTGTGAACCATCAAGGAGAAGTGGAGGTCTCATGCTCACCCTTCAGTCCTATTGATACTTTGATTTCGTTGGCTCCAAGTGGATTAAAGTCTTCATTACAAAAGAAAAACAAAAAAATGTATCTTACCATAACTTGCATTTGAAACTATTTGGCACTGGCCCTGACTCCAAAGACTGCATTTAGGACCATAAAAATGGCCTATGCAAGCAGGCAGGTGGTCATTAGGTTGTATATTTTGTATATTCTGGGACCATCCCTACAAGATGTGTCTAGAAATGAAACAAAAAGGCGCGTGGTCCACAAATGGTTGCTGCTCTTTTATACTGTACTAGCCAACTGCCCTTCTTTGACTGTTTTGACTCATTGACTGTTAAATATTTCCCTTAATTTATGTTTTGGGAGGTAAAACTGTACTCTTAGGGGAAAAAAGAACAAACAAGAAACTTGATAGATGTTTAAGAGCCGTCACCAGGATCCTTGGCACTTGAATTCTCAGCATTTTGCAACCTTTGGTTCCAGTGAGAGATTGAATTTACTCGAAAGATGCTGTTTTTCCTCACAGTTTTCACAAAACACTGTGACTGTCAACTGAACACTTTGGGGACAGGGGGGAAATACGATGTCTGGCCCATATGGCATGAAATATGGACCAAAATCTAACCATCTTTTAGGGACAATGATGTAACATTCGTGGTAAGAGCATGAGAGAGAGCAAGAGAGAGAGTGAAAGAAAGAAAAGAAAGAAAGACAGAGAGAAAGGGAGAGAGAACGAAAATTGAGTTTATTCCAAAGATTYAAAACTAACCGTACTCTATATGTGTATATATATATGCTTACATATATATGTATACATTTAAAAATTGCGGAGCACTGCTTGCTGACAATCTCGTATTTCTCTACTTCTGTATTTGCATACTTTTTATGGCCTTTCCACCCAGCTGTTCCACTGGGACTGAGGGCCCTAGAATCCAATTTGTGTTGGAATATATAGAGCATCCTGCCAGATGTCTAATGGGAACTGAAACCTCAGCTGTGTGAAACTGTAGAGCATCCAGTCAGTGCATTAGATTAAAAAAAGGGTAAGAGAATCCTAGAATTTCATTACTGTAGTGTCCTAAAGTGTGTGCTCTCAAACCCACCACTATGATATTCATTGGCTGTGAACCTGCATAAATATCCTCCTTTGACCTCTGAACACACCTGCCTTTAGACATGCTGTCAGTAGTCTACAAACCTTAATTATTAAGTGACAGTTTAAGTACCAGACTCTATTTAAAATGGAAAAAATCAAGCAAGACTGTTCATTTACTTCCAGTTGTCATTTATGGTCTTGTTGACATCTTATTTAAATATGGCAGAACGAGGGCCCCATGGAAAAAAACATGCTGAAATGTCTGATTATTTTGTTCTAGAGGCAGGCCTACATCTAAATCATGGGTCCAAATAGCCTAAAAAACATAGAGAAAAGGGGGATAAGAGACTTAACCAGATTTCAGATTTCTCAGGCTCTCTCTGTAGCAGGTCTTGAACTCTGAAATTTTGGGCTTTGGGACCATCTCTTCTGTTTGTAAAGGGAGATATTTTTCACCTGTATACATGGTGTACTCAGTCAATCTCTGGACTTCAGTTTTTGGGTGCTCATATGCAAGTGTCTTACTCATTACTAAAATTTTGAACCATAGTTGGTATTTTGTAGAAGGAGTCTCCATTTTGGAAAGGCATAATTAGTGACACATTCCAGGATTTGTTTTTTTACAATGACAAGTTTTGTTCCTTTGCAGATATTTTAAGCTGTGCACTTCAAACTTGTGTAATCTGTTACAGCTAGATCCTTTTTAGGCCTGTGTCTCCTTGCTATAGTTGTACAGTTGTCCTCTATTTGTAAACTATGAGTAGAAACAGACTAATGAGGAAAGGCTAATCCTCTCTGAGAGGCTTCTTGGAAGCAAACCCATAAATAGATGATTTGGTAACAGTTGAGGACCAAGTTATCCAGCTGTAGAAAGGAGAAGCTTAACCTTGATTCCTTCATGCTAGATTTATACCTATTTGCAAAAGAGAAGCCATTATAAGAAAGTCAGATTGTGGTTTCCAAGGCCATGGAACTACGGGATGAGAACAAATTGAGACAAAAGTCTCACAAAATAGTGTACATAGAGGAAGCAACTAAAGCAAATACGAGTTTTTGTGAATAGCTAAATAAGATTTTGGAGCAGAGCAGTCAGTCATAGAATCATGCAGGTGGGAAGGGGCCTCCAGAGTTCATTTTGGCCAACCTCCAACTACAGCTGGTTGCTCAGGGCCATATCCAGCTGAGTTTTAAATATCCCCAAGGATGGAAGTTCTACAACCCCTCTGTGCAAGCTGGTCCAATATTTGACCACCTTTATGGTAAAAAAAAAAAAATTAAAAAATCAGTGTGTCAAGTAGGAATTTTCCATGTTCCAACTTGTTTTCATTGCCTCTTCCACTATGTACCTCCAAGAAGAGTCTGGCTTCTTCTCTACACCCTCTGTTAGGTATTTGTAGACAGCAGTAAGATCTACCCTTACCCTTCTCTTCCTAAGGTTGAACCATGTCTTTCAGCTCCTCTTCATCCATCATGTGTTCCAGAACCTGATCTCCATGGTGGCTCTCTGGTAGACTCGCTCCAATATGTCAATAATTTTCTTGTAATGGGGAGACCAAAACTAGACAGAATATTCCAGATCAAGACGTACTTCATATGTTACAGTGTTGATATAATTTATTTATTTTGGATTTTTCCATTATCTAATTGAGACAGGCTATACTCTATGACGAGATTCTATTTTGAAAACTGACTTATCAAAAATCATTTAGGAAGCACCAGTATAAAGATTTTTCTAATCAGATTTGCTGAATCTATGTATAAAAATACACTGATAGAAATATGCTTTCTATACTGCCAGCTTGAGGCCTGGCAAGCAAAATTCTGTTTTTCCAACATAATCATTGCTGTTTTACCTTAAACTAAAAAAATGTTTTGTTTCACTCATAYTATGTCAAATATGAAGAAACATGATACTGTATTTTAGTCACTTTTTAGACCAAAACAACACTTCACTGCATCTTTGTTCTGTTTGTTTTTCCCCTTAGGAGATAAAGAGCAACCTAAAATATCACATATATTTTATAAAGATTGGTCTAACAGAAAAGGGGATTCCAGAGTCCAGAGTATTTTTCATTATCCCAGAGTTGTTCTTTTTCAATAGCCAGTACTCAGTCTAGAAAATTGTATTACCTGGATAAATTGGCAAATGAAGAAAAGAAATGATGGACTGAAATCCTAGATTCTTTCAATGTCTTGGACAAGGCCCTGAGCAGTCTGATCTAACTAAACTGTTTTTTAAATAGAGGGTTGAATTAGGTGACCTCCAGAGGTACCTTCCAACATTAATTTTTCTGTGTTTCTGTGATTCATTTCAGAGCTCTCACTGATTAAATGTGTACTGGTTCTAGTTCTTCCCAGTCTTGTGCTGGTGGAACAGACTGTAGGACAGGTCTGTAGGGTTCCTCTCAAACTCTGATAGTTTCATCCTTATTAAACTTTATAAGGCTTCTTCATGAGAGAGACTTAGAGAGGAGGAARTCTTAAAAAAAAACCAACCCCCTTAGCAAACCACTTTGAAGCAATATCATACCATGAGATGTGTCACAGCTGCAGGGACCAACCAGATATTATGGAAACAAGTTTGCTAGCCTGGAAGACCCATGTGATGTCTCAAAAATGATTTCCAGGACCTGAAATCTAGGCCAACATACATTTCTACAAAGGTGAACATTAAATTTTTTTTTTTTCATTCATTCTTATTTTCCTCAGACTTTTTGGAATTGGGTTTATGGTTTTTTTAGACTAGCACATTTTCACTTAATACATGGAAAGCACTGACCAAACACAGATGAGGAAGAAGAACCTGAATGCAAGAGGAGCCCCCAGGTCCTTGCTTTTGGAACTGTTTTAACTTGAGGAGTAAAAAGATAACTAATCACTAGGGTGTATGGCTAAAATGGAGTTGATCAATATGATAGTTGCAGTGATTGAGTGTATCTTATCTGTCACCTTTCTGATATCTACAGAATCAGGCTTTCTCCCTCATTTTTACCAGGCCCTAGACAATTCGGGCTTTTTAGCTGCCTCTAACACAAAGGTTGCTCCTCCTATTTAACGTAGTTTGTTTATCTGTGTACAAGAGAGGTCATAATTGGTGCTTTTGACAAAACTGATGAAAATCCAACTTGCTTAAGTGTTTCCTTTTCTCTGCCTGTTCCCTTAATGTGTGTCAAAATCTTTAAATTTAAAAAATAAAAAAGAGGAAAATTTTGTAAATAATTTAAGGTTACTAGGCCAGCACCCAGTGGTTCAAGGGCTTTTATTTTTGATTTCATTCAGGACTTGGCAAATCCTGTCATTCCATCCAGTAAGACTGTTTTTAAGCTTTCATATCCTGGGTGATGCCTCTAACCCAACACTCTTTTAGAGTACTTTTTGCTGATTTCAGATAGAGTTGCACTTGCAAAGATCCCCACATACCAAGAACAAAAACAATGCTTGACAATAACTCTATTTCACTCTGTCTTGAAAAATGAAAATTATTTCCTCCCAAGATATTACAGCTACTCATTGACAAGTCTTGCCTGTCTTTTATTAGCATTAAATCTACGCCTTCTTGAATGATTATTTCCAGATCAAGCCTGGATATTCTTCTTCCTTTTGTCACATTTGTGTCTCTTTATTAATAGTTTAGGGATGACTGCTGCAGTCTTTCTCCTCCACAGCTCTACACTGGCTTCAGTGGCAAGATACAACATTGTAAGAACTGTAGGATCTGGCCCACCAGGTACTAAGATCTGTCTTGTAAAGCTGAGACTTTCCTCCTCCCTTAGAGGAAGAAGTCCAAGACATACTTGTGCTATATAACTTATATATATAATGATATAGTTGTATATATAAATTATATACATAAAAAGTGGAGGGGGGGGGGTGCAGGCTGCCTTTATCACCTCAAGAATGGGTTTCCCTACCTGAAAACTTTCAAATGCAGGTGTCATTTTTCAAACAGGGTTTTATAGTTTTCCTTAATGCTTGTTAATGGCATTTTTGGTGTAATAATTAAAGTTGGAACTCTTAGCGATTTTCAAAATGAAAGCTTTGATGATTTTTTTAAGTGCTTTGGTCCTAACTTCTATATACTGCCAGAAAACAGGTTCTCCACCCTGTCTCTGTGTGGGTGTGGATGTACAACAGTATACCGTATATACCTACACAGAAGAGGAAACTGAGCTACTGACTTACAGTTTGTAGTAGCCAACCGTGCCTATTGCTTTGATTTAGGGAGGGCACTTGCTGTTGCCACTGCATTTTAGGAATCATGTCAGCTTCTGTAGGAAAGTTTTCAACAATGCTGGGAAATACATGTTGCTGTGTACTGTGAATGAGTAGGCTGCAAATTTGGGGATTGGGAGGGGAGGTGGGAAGGGAGGGGGATGAGGGCTTAGCATGTACACACTAAAAGTGAACTAGAATGGACAGAAAGGTGACAATTTTAGCCTTTATTGTTGGGCTCTTGGGGAAATTAAAAGCTAACATGCAGTCCCTGGAAGGCCTGATGGCTGAAGGGCTGATCTTTACTTTATATTTTGCAACATACATTTTACCTGTTGCTCTGTATTTTAAACCCCAGGCCTGTCAGATTCTGGAAGTAGATCAGAACACTGGTTTAAACACTACTTTGTTACCAAGGCCATGTCTCTACCAGGGAAGTTGCCCTATGTTAAAATATCAGTCTAGTTAAAATCACATTGTAGCTGCACCTATTACTTGATTGCCTGGATTGAGTTTGCATTGGCATCCTATGCAGTTAAGCTAAAGTGTAAGAAATGCTTCAACCAATTAAGTATACCTCTATAGGAAGGTTCTTGCACCAATTTAAGTACCTGGTTTTGAAATCACTGCATATAAACGATGACAGCTTTTCTCTTAGAAACAAGGCCTTAGTGTAGCATGTCTACTCATCTAATTGAAAAAATAATAATGCAGGCTGAGATATTTTTTTCTTGCTTTGCAAAGTGGCCTGTTTTCTTTCTTGTCCTTTGAAACCTTTCTTGCTCTCTACTACACATTAGATTTTTGTTTGGGGGATTTTTTTTTAGCAACAACAAAAAAAAGTATGAATGCTCCCTATTTAAAAAAAAACAAAAAACAAAAACAAAACATTGCTTGAAGGACTTTCATTTTGCACTATAATTTTTCTTTTACCAGATGTGTCTGACAAGTGCATTTTGGAGATGCCCTCGGTCACGTTCTCTCAGGCCTACTCTGGTATTTCTAATATATCACAGAAGTACCCAATCTTGTAGCCCTCAGTTCTGCCTTTTTTTGACATTTTATTTTTTTTAAGCTTTTTATATATATATATATATATAAATATATTACTTTGTCAGTTTTTTTGCTGTACAAAAAGTCTTAAGATTTAAAAATATTATTTGTATTATATGATGGTGGTATGTTAATGTTACAAAATTATTAATGAAGAAAAAATTTATTTTTGTTACTGGTCTGTTTCATAATTCTTTTTTAAATTGGTATATTGTAAGATATCTATGCAAAAATGTTATGTGACGCATTTTTATTTAAGAATGTAATATGTGTAATAAACAGTAGAATGTGTTTGGCCCGACAGTGTTTAGTGTGCCTTGTATATTATTTCTTTATGAAAACTTCTGTGAACAGTGAAATGGCTTTTGAGTATCAGTTAAGGCTATGGTTCTGTAAACAGTTATTAACATAAAATATATAACTTCTAAGTATGCTTTAGCTTATCAGAATCACATTTTTGGATTTAAATAATTTCTTTTTTTTAATGTATTTTACAACAGTTCAAGTGTTGCTTATATTCATGCCGTATCACATGTTGCTTTTGGAAAAGATGCTCAAGAAGGAAGTTCTTATTCTTAAAAACTGACCAGATTTCCATCTGGCTTGTAATACTGCTTCTGTTGGAGTCAGTGACTTCTGTTATTTGACAGTTCACACTGGTTGAAGATTTCAGCCAGTATTATTTTTGTAAAAGACACAGAGAACACTTGCATTGCATTTTCCATGCCTAGCTTTAAAACATTTGTCAGTCAGTGGTCAAAATAGGACTAGACTTTGAGGCTCCTGAGCACTAGTGCTATGCTCTAGTCCGTGCATCAGGCTGTCTCGCAGGAGTGCAGTATTGTTCTCTTTCCCCCACCTCAGTCATTTAGTGTCCCTCTTTAATGTCTGCAAAATTACAAGCACAATTGAATCCACCTGGATGCTCAAGTACTAAAAATGTATTTAGGCAGTAAAAACAGTCATTCTGAGCACCATTACTTTGCAGTGTCATGGCATAAAATGAAATTAGTTTTTCAAGTCAGGCCAGTATCTCTTTATGTTTTTGCTGTCTTGTGCTCGCACACTGCAGCAACCTCAATGGGCACTGCATATGAACATCGTATAGGGCTCATCTGATGCAAACTTGCTAGCTTTTATTTCTGGGACAACATGCCTCGCTTGCCCTGTTGGGAAACCTGCTAGGACTGTTTATGTCAGACAGCCAGAGGGTAGGATTTCCCTCCTGACTTCTCCGTCTAGAAGCCAGATGACCATTCTAACCTACTCATTTATACTCCCTCTGTAGCTAATGAAGAGAGACATATCCAAAGGTGACTCACTGCAGGGGATGAGCTGAATGCAAAAGGAGCTGAGGTGATGTCAAGCATTTCTGGAAAGCCACATGGTAAGTTGGAAGACAAAAGTTCCAGTGATGCCCATGGCTGCTCTGGTCACTCAGGTCATACCAAATGTTTGATGATGGACATAATTTGCAGTGTTTGGGTGTATGCTAACGAACAGCTCTTGAGCGCTGGAAAAGGGCTCAGCACAGGTCAAAATTTTGGGCTTGTGTTCCAAATGGTCAAAACTGCACAGTGCTCTGGCTGCTTCAGTGTGGCAGTGATACCTTGGTGTCACTCTTACAGAGCGTGAGTGAGTGAGTGAGGCTGTCAGTTGTCATAGAGTTTTTGGCATCCTACCATGAAAATACAAGGCTGAAAAAAAATGGTCTTTTTGTTGCAGATTGAAGTATTTGTATGATGCAGGTATGAATGGAGTTATGTACGACACAGAATTCTTTCTGCAAATAGAATTTTGTCTTTATAGCTTTTTTCTTGTAAAGACAAGGTCCAGGTTCCTTCACTTTCTTCCTTGAAAACCTTTGGAAGCTTTTAGCATCTCACCTACCTTGAGCTTTCTGACAGTTATATGTCTATATGTCTAGACAAAGATACTTCGAGTGTAAATTAGTCCTCTGCTCTCCACCTGTGACAAGGACTTCCAGAGAGCCCTGGAACAACTTTTTTGAAGGAAACTTTGGGGCAGCACAGCTGGTTCTTTGGCCTGTGTTCAACTGGCATGAACTGGAGGGAGGACTATCAGTTACAGGTAAACATACAACCAGTTTGTTTTCCAGGAACTTTCAGAAAATACAATGCTTTACTATGATACACTTCTTAAAAGCAGGTAGGTTATTAGTCTGCAGGAATAGCTGTCAGACACTTCCCCAGGCTGGAGGCCAGGGAAAAGAGATACTGTGAAAGAACTTGCCTCTGAAATTGTTCAGGTAGCACACAGTCGCCTTGGGCAACTCCCACTGTTGGGGTCCGGAGTTCTCTAAAGAAAGAAAAGAAAAATTTATTCACTTCTTGGGTTAGACTGCATATGACCATCCTATTGAGCTCATCTGATGCAAACTCATCATATGCAAATTTTGCATGACTTTTCAGACATAGTTCCTCTCCTTCAAATGCATCTCAGCTGAAGCAGAGAAGGGCTGAGTCGTCCTTACCTGTTTCTCAGGCTGTAGGAGGCTGTCTAGGCATGACTGTGCAACACGTGGCTATCTGGTGGGCAGCTTACTCTAACAGAAGAGGTTGCCAGATGCATTAGTTTCCTCAAGTATCTGCTTTTCAAGCTACTTCAGCTGAAAAAAGAAAAAAAGAAAAATGCTTCCTATGAAACTTACAAACGTAGGTTTTTCTCCCCTCTTTTTTTTTATTTTTGGCTTTACCTCACCTTTTCCTAGTGAGAGTAAATAATGAGAGCAGAATTAAAAGTGAATGAAATGAGGGTTTGCCACCAGAATTATGCTATTTTAGTGCTTTTTACAAATATTTGTAATACTTCTGGGTTTAATTATTTTTTTAAAGATGTCAGTCAGTTTTGGTATGAAATAAACAGTTTTTCATGAACAATTTCTGACCACCTGGCTGGAAGTCTTTCCAGAGGCCCAGTTGCAAGCCATGTCTGCTGACTGAGAGCTCGTGTGCCTCATCCTGTACCTCTGTGGTCCTGAGAGCTGATGATGGTTATTGGAACTATTGCTTCTAGGGGCCCTCTGTGTCCATGGCTTGTCCATTGACTTCAGTTTTCTGGAGTTCTTTTGTCTGAAACCATAAGGGACACATCCTATTTTCAGAGACCATTCCTCATGTACCCCTGCGCATGGTTTCACATTCATTGTCTGCTTATGTTCCGGCTGGTTAATGTTCAATGATGGAGAGGCAGTAAAACTGAGCAAGATGAAGCTGTGCTGTACCTACTTGGTCTTGAGTTTAAAATTCCTCAGGGTTTTGGAGGCTTTTCCAAACTCAGTCGAATTTACCTCTATCTGCTGGATTTCCCCTGGACTTTTTAGGGGTGCAAAATTAACAAAAACATCTCAAACAGGTGGAACAGGATAGTTGTATCTCAAATTCAGCTTGAGTTCCCCAAATGATAAGGAGTGTGGACTAGAAACCAGAGTCCCAGTCCAGGAAAATGCCTTCTGGTCTGAGGCTCCTATATAATATTTCTAATTTACTGAGGTAATCAGAAGGCACTTTTCCCCTCAAGATCCAGTCTAGCTGGTATTAGCAAACCTAGGACCAGTACTAATCCCATAAGTAAAGAGAAGTATGGTTGAGTGATACCTTTTAAAAAGTATTTTGGGATATTCAGGAAGGATCTTTGAGAAATAGGAACTTTCCTGCGCTTCAACAAAAGCCTCTTACCCTTTCAACAGAAAGCTGCAAAATAAATATAAGTTCCTAAAATTCAGTGATGAGAACCTTGGCCTTCTGAGGTGAATATTTTGGTCCCTGAAATACACGTTTCTTTCTACCTCTTTGCTGTGACCCTGAAATACTGTGGCTAGCGGATGGTGCAGAAAGAGCTGCTACAAGGAAGGTAATTTGGAAGAGGAAGGAGGGCACAGTCCTCGTAATCAGAACAATGCCTAATGCTTGCCTAATGGGAAATGGCAAGAGCTGTCAGAGTATAACCTAAATATGGTTCATGAGCTGTGGCACAGAATGGAAGGTCTCAGCTACAGATCTTTATCTCCACGTAAAATCACATGAATAGCTCCAAGGCTACTCCACAAACACCCTGAAATCCCAAGTAACCGTTATTAATAAACCCTAACTGTTTCTCTTCTGCTTTTCTTTTATGAAGCTTATCTTGCAAACATTTCCCTAAATCCTCTCAGCCCACTCTGAACCTCCTCATCTCTTTCCTTTTTCAGGTTTTTATGCTGCCAGATGACAGTTTCCCTTCTTAGCCCAAGACCATCATCACCCCTTTACATTTAACTGATTAATTGATATTTAATGATTAAATTATTATTAAATGATAAATTAAATTTTCTTCATTGTGAAGGATGAGTTACAGGGAGCTAAAGTGGTCACTGTTCAGAGACCCAAGAAATAAAATTGTGGCTGGGTCACTGTGCACCTCAGAGAATATAACTACATACTGGTGAGTCAATGGTATGACATCCAAGGAACGTATGTACTTCTCAAGTATAGTCCTCCCCTTGCTCAGAGACCCCATTCCTAAAAAGTTAGGTGCTGCGCCTGGGCCCCAGCACAGCGTGAGTTAGGAGAGGGGGGGCAAAATGCTCTCCCCCGCCCTGCGGAGGACAGTCTGCTGCCCTTCGGAGGGGCAGGGACTGAGGCAGGGGCTCTCGGGCTGCTACATGGCCGAGGCCCTGAGAAGAGGCACGGGGTCCCTCAAAATGGYGCCTCTCTCCCCTCAGGTCTCCTGGCAGCAGCCGGCCTGTCCCCTCAGGTACCTTTTGGCATCGACTGCAAGCACCAGCACTGCTCAGTGCCTGAGCAACTGGAAATTGTGGCAGYGACAGCAGGAGCATTAAGGTTGAAGGGAAGTGCAGGAGGAAATGTTCTCCTCCCGTCAGGTGGGTCCTTTCCTGGCACGTGGAAGCCATGCCACCCTCTCCACATACAGTTACTCTGTTACCCTTCTGTCCCCATCCCATACTTCACTGTTTTGGGGTCCCTCTTGCAAAGCTGGCCAGGCTTTCTGCTGAGCCATGAGGGTTTTCTTCTCACAGTGCTGGTAACCAAAGAATTATACAATGCCGCCATGTTCTTCATGGTGGGGATTGCTATTAACCCCTCTTTGGCTTTTCTCTTAGCATTTCTGATGCTGGCTGCTTGCCCTCCCGAGCCATGGCACGGGTAAAAACCAGCCACCGAGGCATCCACAGGTCACATTTTCATTAGTAAACTCAACAGGGCCATAGGCCAGTTGTCCCTGCTGTTAAATTGCTGGTATGGCCCTGTCAGACACCCCATGCAGCACTGCCTGGGTATGGCTCAGGGCTAGCAGGTGCCCAATGGCAGCCCAGACATGGGCACTGTTTTGGGAGATCGTGTGGGGAAAGGTAAGAGATTTTGGTGGTGTGAGACATAAACCATGCTGAGCCAGTCAGCCTCAGGGCCAGAGAAGGCCCCAGGTGTGTTTACTTGTCCGTATGAATGCCACCTGCACTCCCACAGAGCGCCATTCCCTCCAGCAGCTGCTGTTGAGCTCTTTCAATGACCACAGCTGTCTGTGAGGAGAGCACTATGGGCTCACGGGAGCTGTGTCACTGTGATCAGGTGTTGCCCAAAATTAATTGATCTGTGGGGTGAGAAGGTAGCTGTGTGCTCTCTGAACACAGCCCCTGGCAGCCAGGCCACTCTGACTTGGTGCCTCAGATATCYGCCATGATGCAGAAGCTTCAAGATGGCGGCTGTGGCAGCAGTAGCTAGGATGGCCGCCAGGCTGGGCAGGCATCCTCCTTTCCCTGCTGCTGCATGTGCTTGGTGGTACTGGGCAGCAGGAGGTAAGCGCATGCTCCAGAAGGAAGCTGGCCCACCATGGTGGGCAGGCGAAAAAACATCCACAGGCTGAGCAATTTTGTTCAGCCCMTGAGCAAAAGACCAGCCCCTGGGTAGTTGCTGCCTGACAAACTTAAGGAGGGCAGATTTCCCTTTGATGTTAGTGGGAATTACATTGTACACATACCAAGGGGAGAACGTGCCCCTAATTAATTGGAAATCACTGGTAGCAAGTCACTGCATCAAAAGGGTTTTGGCTACTCGTCCCTCACTCTTCAGAAGGGCCCAATTTCCACACAGGGAAGGACTTGCTTGGAAGTGGCTTAAACAGATGAAAAATAGTCAACAACTCTGAGAAAATTGCCTGTATGTTTGTGTCAATTTAATAGAGAAATACACACTCAGATTTCAATGCCTTCTTGATATTTTTTTTTTTTTTACAGAAGAGAAAAGGATGAAGAGGACACTGAAGACAAAACATGCAAAGAAAACCTCAGCTCAAGTTTGGTCTTAAATACAGCAAGATGTTAGTGGAGCTGTATGGTGAGGAACTGTATCAGGATTTGGAAGTGCCAGATTGTACCTATACTACAGCAGACATTTTGTGTAAATTTAACTAAATATAATCATCTTGTATTGGCTCAGTTTTAGTGATGTGCACCCCTTTTTCCTCTGTATGCTCCTATGTAGCACAAGTATAGTATGCCCGTGGAATTCACTTGCTCCATGGCTCTAGCAGACAGCAAGGTGTTAATATCTGCGTAAGACATTTTGCCTGGGTGATTCTGCTGTGAAAGGTTAATGCTGGTCTCCTCTTTCCATGGGGAGAGTAGAGATGGTCCACTTAATAGAAGTTCAAACATTAGCAATAAGCAGTGGGGAGAGGGTTTTTACTGACAGTAGCCAAGCCCAAGGAGGATGGTTTGAACTATCATTTGTTATCACTGAATTCTGTGCTAAATCCAGATTCCAGGAATTTACAGCCTAGTCTGCAGAGGACTTGAGCTGACTTTGACACCAAGTTGTGAAAGGCATCTCTCCTTGATGAAAACCAAATTCATGTAACTGTAGCCATTGGTTACAATACCCTCTGTTACAAGTATAGCAACCAATTTTGTCTAAGGCACGGAGTGACTTCATTACCCTGTTGATTTTTCTGAAAAGAATTTGTAAATAGTTTCAGAAAAATCCATGATTCCAGTAGAAGAATAGGACCCTCAGACAGTTCCATAATTTTCATTCATCTGATTATGGTGCCAATTATCTTACAGTGTGATGGGACTGAAAACAAGATTGAGTCTGATGCCAAAATCACTTTCTGCTCATGATGTTTTTGGTTTTGCTTTGTTTGGGGAAAAGTTATGGCTGGTGAAAATACTAGATAAATCAAGGGAGTTTATGATTCTTCTTCACATGCCATGTGCCTCACACCTGACCCAGAAGAACTATTTGAAATGGAGGACTAAAACAGTCTCTGCACCACTTAAATTCAAGGCTTATTGGTTCTAACTGCCTTTAGCTGTGCCAAGCATCTCCAGCTGTGGAGGTGGATACACATCTATTAAGAACCAGACTAACATATATTTTGTGTGCTGGCAACTGTCAGAGTGAACAGGTAATCACCATCAGCATGATTACTGCTTTACCTGTTGTCCCGCACACGTGTATGTATTTAGGGATATTCAAATTCTTATGTTCCCTCCTGACCTTCCTGGTGGTTCCTTAAGAACATTCTCCTAACCCGACCCTATACTTAAGCGATGTGAGAGGAGGAGAGGAACAAAGCTCTTCTGAGTGTAATACTAGTATGGTGTTAAGAGGCCTTGTCTGCCAAGCCAGATACTCCTGTGACACTGTAAACCCGTCACTTCGGTCCAAATTCACAAGTGGAATTCAATACCTAAATATCTTTATTGGTATTGGGAGGCTTTAGCCTCCCAACAACTCCCTAAACCGGGAATGATAGAATTCCTCTACCAGACAGGGGTACTTGCATTAATAAGATTATCAGATTCCAAAGAGGCAGAGGCCCCAGACTGACTTCACCAGTCTCACCTGTCTGCTAATCTGTTTATAACATCATGTCATTCCTGGTTAATACCACCTTCAATCAAGTTATATCCTGTTAAACACCAACTTCTCCTTAGTTGACTGCCAAACCATGAAGTGATAGCTTCAGTGGCAACACCATGATATTCAAATACAGTAGGTGAAAGTACTGCGTTACCACGGTTCTCCTCCTTCCCTGCCTTGTGTTCTTTATTGGATTTGTGTGATGCATCACACAGTGGCTGTGTGTATTCTGGGAAGGGCCAAGCATGTGCTTGTGAACTGGATGAGTTCTCCATCTCAGTAGGACTTGTTTCTTTTCACACAAAGACATGTAAATTTAAGGGAGCATATGTATTTGAGTCTTGGCTGAGGCCATACTGATGTATGCTATGTGATACTGATACGTATTTTGTGATGCCAGTGCACCTTTACTCTCTCATCTGGAGACTGGAAGCAATACTAAGAATTCCTTGTCAAGGGTGACTGTGAGGATCAAACGTTTTGAGGGGGGGAAGTAACTGTTAAGAATATTATTTGTTTGGTAGTAAGCAGATTTTTTTTGCTGTATCTCTGAATCTCTATTGCCATAAAAGACTAAAATGTACCATGGTTCTGTAAGAAGCTCTGAGATCAGTGCTAATACACTGTGACCTGCTTAGGAAAAAAAAGAAGACACATATGGAAGAGGTTGTATGCTATATATCCTTGGGAGTGCTTGAGAGCATCAGTGCATACTCCGGTCTCTTCCTTTCTCGGAGAATTGTAGGGTGCAGGCGTTAAAGTTCATGGTCCATAGATATATAGGGGAGGAAAAAGGAAATTAGGGTATGTAGGTAGCAGTTATTCAATCTGATGTTTTTGGAAAGAGAGATCATCTCCAAAGAGAGGAAGACGTTAAGTTCCAATGTGTCTGAGCAGATAGATTTTTATGGATCACTCTTCAGGGCTGAATACGGAAAAAAATTCCTTTTTCTGAAAAGTTAACCCTAGCCTGGTGTCTGATCTAAAGACCATTAAAGCTACTAGGCAGGTTTTCAACTTAAATAGAGTTTAGACTGCAACCTTAATTCTCAGTCCTGAGTATGGAAATTTTTTGATTCATGCCAAACTTTTTTTATTTTGTCATACAATAAAATAGACTTTTTTAAAAAAACACCAACAAAAGTGCTGAAAGACAGCCAATCTAATTATAATATTTCTGTCAGCACCCATTCTTTTGGCCCCAAAAGGAGCAGACTCCTGCCATGGTTCTGCTCTTCCACATAGTTCTGATTTTAATAAGAACAGGAGGAGGCATATAGAGAGTTTAACATTTTCTGCAGGGTACTGGTCCATGCCCCAGCATTAATAATGTAGCAAATTAACGGTCTTCTCGAAGAACTGCTCCTTTGTATGATGACATCCCAGTGTGCCATATTTCCTACAAAACCATAGTTTATGACTAATACGCTGGTCAGATGTTACACGTACATTCATGTCACAGATTACCAAATGGCAGTAACAATGGAGATATTTTCCAAGCTTTACAAAGAATTTTTCTTTCCGTTTCTCTTTTTTTTAAAAAAAGTTAATTATCAGTCCACCTCGAGCACTTCTTTTTTCTCATCTAACCACCCCCAGCCCCCTCCCCACCCGTCAAGCTGTGTGAAATCTTTCCAGCAAGACCTAAAAACATGTGATATCCTCTTGGATTCATATTTCATGTGGAATCTCAAGCTGAGAGAGGCCTCAGGATAGAGCACTAACTGACAGGGGGACAGCAAGGCAGTAGGGATTGTGTAGGCGTGCAGAACTGAGGAACCGGGGCTGCTCAATATGTTTTTAATGAAACTAATAAATACAGCCATTGAATGAATAGAGCTGATTGACATGGGGAGTTCCTAGTTCCCCCCTTCCATCTGCAGCCTTTTCAGTAGCAGAACAGAATGAAGAAATTTAAAAGGAAACTGGGACATGTATTTTCAAAGAAACATTATACAAAATTGCAAGCAAATGCTGGATAAAAGAAAAATTGTTCTTTTTCTACAAAAAGCCTAACAAGGTTTTCCCATGTTCTTTCCACAGAAAAGAATCAAACCCTATCTCACAGTTTCCATGAGCCAATGGAAATATCAGTAATGGAATAGCTGAAAAAAATTCAAAGTAGAAATTGTTTTTCATTATCATTTTCGTGACAGGGAAAAAATTGCTAGGAAAAATCAGCTGTCCCACTGCTTTAAAAAAAAAGAAAAGAAAAAAATAGAAGTGAGCTTTGAAATGTCTTGGTGATAAAGAGGGAGCATTTCCAAGGGAAAGTGCAGCCCTGATCTAATTATGGAAGGCGGTTTGCAGCCACACAGCTCTGACCTCATCGCGCCATGCAGGATCAGGCAGCGCGTTGTCTGCACTGGGTAGGATGTGGGTAGTCAAGTCTTCACGTAAAGGAGTGCCTGCATTTCCACATACCTTCTTTTTCCCCTATGAGCATGTTGACTGTGTATCCAGTTCTAAAAGATGGGAACAGGGATGACAGATGACCTTGAGGATAACTAAACTGAAATCACAGTGGTATATTCTGAAGTAGGGAGCTAGGCAGAGTTGTTTAACAATAGGTAGATGGCCAAAAATAAATACTATCAATGTCTGCATACCACAAGCTTAAAAATAATAACAGGTGAAAGCAGAGTGTATGACAGTGGAAGGAGAACTTGACGTAATGGGTATTTCTGAAGAATGAGGGAGTGTCAAAAATCAATGAGATATTGTAATACTTACTATAATCTCTAGAGCAAGGACAGGTTAGGTCACAGAGTGAGGGGGAGGAAGGGGACTCTGCAGCTGCAAGACACCATTGGATCTATATAGATAAGATTTTAGTAGGTGAAGAAAACCAGATAGTAAAATATTTATCTGCTAATGGCTCACAAGAAGTAACTATATATTAGCGGTAAATAAAAGGGACCGCAGCATAACTCTGAGCAACCTCCTCTGGGTAAGAAGCATACCAAAGAGTAGCTTGCCAATATTAAAATTTGGAAAGGAGGAATTTTCTTATAAAAAATACAAAATCAAATAGAGAAGCTAGTGAACAAGCCATAAAACTGCAAGTAAGCATATTCAGAGCCTTAGGCTAAGCAAGGAGGTTTTTTCTGAGTAACTCACAGTGATCACAAACCACATACAGTAGATTTTAAAGACTAGATTATCTAGTGCTTGCTTCTCTACCTTCCCACCTCACACCCTAATATTACACTGAAATATTTTCCAAGATACTCTTCCTTCTGCTGTTCCCCTTTGTATCTTCCTCCCACAAAACTGTTATAGCAATCGTYCAGCTGTTTTCTTGCTGCTGTGGATATATGCAGAAGACTCCCACACCATTGTACAGATGATAGACCAGAATGCCTCAAAGCATCCCTGAGCTGCTTAACCTTATACTTTGCACATGCTGAAATCAAAGAACTAAAGTTGGGGGAGGGAGAYGGGTGGGGGGCTACTCCACAGAGGTTTAAGTCAAACATATGCACAAGTCTTTGTAGGGACAGAGCCTTCAAATGTCACGCAAAAGTAAAAAAAAATCCTGTATATTCATAGTCACAACAAAGATTATTTGTATTTGAAAAATAATTTGGCCAGAGCCTGACTTGCAACGGCTAATATTCTTATTCCATAACTAGGTTAGTCTTGCTGGCTCTCTACTGAATCCCACAAATATCCAAATTAAACTGAAGTAGTTCAGAACAAATTTTCTGCAACTCTCACTTCTCATTCTGGGTCCTAAGTAAATAGGTGCATGGTGTGCATCACGCCAAGTGAGCAGCAAAGCTGAGCTCTGACAAGTCATCTACAAATGCATATTCCAGGTTCAAACTCATTGGTATCAATGGAAGTTTTGTCTTAACAATGAAAGTGGATCAGAGTCCCCTCTGGGCTAATCTGTTGTGAATGCTTGTGCTATTGATAGACTACTCTAGGAGGATGAATATTTTTTAAAAGCACAGAAAAAGGAGTCAGGAAGAAAAGAAATAGTAGTAGCATGAGAAAATATTTAATTAATTACCCCCCCTTCCCCAGTTCTAACTTCTTTTCTTTGTTCTAGGGAACCATCTATTTAATCAGGGAGTTTTAATCAGATGAGTGCTTTTTGCAGATACAGGCAATTAGTACACTGCTTGTCACAAGTTTGGCTATCAAGTGATACTCTTCAGGATTTATGCCTCCTATGGACTATCAAGCTGGAAACCTTGCAATAGAATGAACCTTCGTGAGTAATCCTTATAAGTACATGAGATTATCTTTAAGAAAGTGATTAGACTCCTTTCAAGTATTTCAAGTGAAATACACTCAACCTGAGATCCTCCAGTTCATGAATCACATTTCTAGAATTTTGTTCCCTGGTGCTCGGATCCAAAATCACAACTTCTGCCAACCCTAGGGCTGGATCACGTTTCTGTGAAAATCAGAATCATTGCATTGGCTTTACAGGCAACAGGCTGTAAATGTCTGACTAAAACATGAGACTTATTTATTAAAATATTTTAAAAGTATTGGCAACATTTTTCCACATTTGCAACATGTGGGAACATTTTTTGCCATGATCACAAACACTTAACATTAGATGGGTATTCAAAAGATGTCCTGGAGACTTAGGAAGGATAAAGATTTGCATGGCAGTTTTATTTCTTCCTCTTTTGTTTTGTTTTGTTTTACTTGCTATTTGTGCGGCTCCTTGGTGCTAATTTATGGTTTTCAAAAACACAGTTAAGCAGTTCATTTATAGAAGACAAACATCAATAAAAAAGCCAGGTTCAGTCTTATGTGTACTTAGTCCTCAGGCTTCCAGAGAAATTGAAATGGTTCAGAAGTACAAAATCCTGTTAAAAAGTTGGGCATGTGCTGCTATTTTTATAACTTATTCCCCCCACCTTATTATTTAAATATTTGCCTCCTCGCCCACCCACCATATTTAGGAAGGAGAAGAACTTTGCACAGATGCATTATATGTGACAGGGATAAAAGAAAAGGGGAAAGGTAAAAAAAAAAAAGGAGGAAGTGGGAAAAGGGGGGAAAAAAGAAGGAAGAAAAAAAGAAGAAAGAAAAAGAAAGCAGAAAAAAAGAAGGCGCCCATCTATAGAGCTGCAGAAGAGAAGACATAGCCTCCAGTTCAGGAAAGACTTTCTGTTCCCAAAGAGGTGATTAATCATGTGCTTGAAGTTAAGTGCACACTTATGTGCCTTGCAAAATTGGGATATAGGAGGAAATTGTGTGCTGAGTAGAACATCCTGGTTTTATTTCCTAAAATGTCTTCTTGTCTTTGAGATCTTGTCTGTTCTTTCTGACTGGAGAAGTGATAATCACAGGACAAAATCGATCTAGGCTCTGGAGCAACTGATTGCCAGCAGGTCAGCTGAAGCATATCCTGCGCTGGGGACTAATTGGTGGAGTTTTCCAGTTGTTAAGGAATCTGCTGGGGAAGATTGTGAAACCCAGCATATATATTTCTGATATTATTAGTACAGGGACAGAAATTGGGCACATTCGTTACATTCGTCCTCACTTGCAAGTATCTGGGTGCTAGAAAAAAAATTAATGGACAGATTCTTATTTGTATTCTGGTACCTTTGTATAGCTGGGTAGAAGGGCCTTCATGTGAGAATCAAGAAAAAAATGGCACTGAATTATGAAGTGGTATAACTAGCTTTTCTGTAAATGTGAATCTGACCTCAAGTATTAGGAGCTCCAGAGTGAAAGAATAGCATTGTTAAAAAATAAAGGGGCAGAGAAGATTAAGTTCAGGCATGTAATTGCTTTGCAGACATTCATCATGCAAAAATAGAAGGCAAAAACTTGTTAGGAAAAGTAAGACAGTGTGATACATAAAGACATTTACCCCTAGGTAAATCAGGAGTAGTTCTCCTGAAATCAACAGATTGGTGTAAATTGAGCCTGGAGCAAGACAGGACTCCGAGATAACATTTGCTCACGTTACCTCCCTTATTATTGGAAGGATTGTCGACTGCAGCCACCTCTATTTGGAGCTGCAGCACAAGAGGATGAAGGGAGAATGCTTGAGAACTAATTAACAAGTTACCAGCTGAGTGGGTCTCATTATTTTGAAATGTAAATGCTTTTGTTGATTAAATCTGGACCATTAGCTCTGCTCTGTGATAGAGGAAGTTTCATCAGAAGTGAAAAAAGAGGATGCAAGGAGCTTTGTGGTGTTGTGATGGCCATTGAAATAGCTGATCCATTGGGGAATGTCCCAAGAATGTACAGAGAGCTGAAAACATGAGCTTTTATATTTGAACTTATCCTCTGCAACTGGAGCTGTGAGAGACTTTTACTCTCTTCAGATTATGCAGAAAGGAAAAACATGACTTACGCTGACCAGCAGTTACCAAACAGTCAGTTTAATGACAAGACAAATTCCTATTCAGCAGGATCTTGGTAATGTTTCCTATAAATGTAAGTTCTAGTGCAGCACAGGCAAAAGTTTCTTCTCAGATCCTTACCATAGATTTTTATTTACTCCAGATGCCTGGAGTTCCTATTCATGAAACCAAATTTCTGCACATGTAAAAAGACATGTGTAGTGGATTTAGACACCTTCCCAATTGACTTGCACAAGAATAATCACCTAATTTAAACACCCACTGAAAGGCACATTTTTTTATATACAAGGTCAAATTCTATCCTGATTATAGAGCAGGATGAAGGAAAAACATTGAAGTTAGCWAAACAACCATGGGTAACAAAGCTGTCCTTTCAAAACTTCTGGTCCTGTGGTGTGGATTTCTAGATCTGAAATATGTGGTCAACTTCCAAACAACCTCTTCTTGACCTCTGTCAGGGAGCCAAGACCATAGCATTCGGATTTTGCAATCCACTTTTCTTCTGTCTTCTTTCCAAGCACAGCAGGAGGCTCCCCAGGCATTTCATTACCAGAAATCATAGTGACCTTCTGTCTACCTTGGGAGAGTGTTATATGAAATGCAGTTACCTATATATTGAATGACCAAGGGACCAATAGGATCATCTGAAGTATTACTCCACAGCTATGCAGCTCAGTCACCCTGTCAAAAGTACCATACTCTGTGTACTTCAACTTTCATGTAAATAGTGAGCAGTATTTTTCATAAAGTTTGTGGTGAAGGCTTTGGGTAAGCTGGCCAAACTTGCAATTATGGGGTTATCTCAAGCTCCACTACACTGATTATTGCTCAAGTTCTTGGGCTACTGAGAAAATCTATGTGGTATTCGAAAAGATGAGCCCCTGGAAGAACTGGAAGGCCTCATTATATATTGGCTAGAGCAGAAAATAATTCCTCCTTCTTGCTTAACAAGAAACCACCATCTACTTTTCTCCTCATTCTGTCCAGATACACAGTCAGGCTTTATTTTACCCATTCAAGAAATAGAACCTTCACCTCTAACACAAAAGCGTAAGTTTGTGTCATGGTAGCACCAAGAAGAACTAATTAGGGGCAGGGTGCCCATTACGCTAGGTGCTGCACAAACTTCTGAAGGAAACTATCTGTGATAAAGATGTTGACTTCTAGTTTAAGACAAAGCATCAGCATCCAGGGTAGAAGGAGGTAGGGAGTTAGGGGAACATACGGTTATAGAGACCAGCTTTGAGAAAGTGAAATGGGTAAAGGTTTTGAATTCTCGCCCTTTCTGAACCTAAGGCCCCAGTAATGGGATACCAATAGGTAGGTAAAATCGTGTTCCTTTGAAATACCTTGTCTTGTCTTCCGGCTTTATCAACTGACTAGCAGTTGTTTTCACTGCAAAGTGAAACAAAAAGTGAAAAAACCACAGAGTGAGCATACCAGATGCTTTTCATGTGTGTTTAATACAGCACTAGTACAGCATTATCCCAAATGACTTATACCCTCCCAAACAATGATAGCTCTAGGAAAAAGCAAATATTGACACTCCAATAATGTTTGCCCAGCAATCAGTGAGCGGTATACAGCACTCAGGGCGTCTTTGTTACAGGAATCAATTAGGAAAATGGAGAACTGAGGTCCTCCAATTAGAAGTATATAATAAATGCTGAGATTATTGAAGATGTCCACTCTGCGAATCTTTCTGAAGCTATACATTTATCTGCTTCTCAGTCAGTACCACTTGAAATTCCCACTCCAGTTGACTACCTCCCAGTATGCATACCTTCCATTTTAACGTTATCTCCCACATGTGAAAATAGATGTTTGTCATCCTAGATCCACACAGCATCCACCTGTTCTGCCTCCAGAAATGATCGGTACCAGCTTTATCAGAGGACGTAATCCTGCAGCTGAGGAGATATTGAAAATATGCTCCCAGGGGATGTTTCCTCCTATTCCCATTAACTGCATGGTGTCCTGACATAGACTTCATATATTTTGATTTACATGACATCTGTTGTCTTCCTGCAAACACTTGTTTCCTTGACTGACGCTAAGGCTAGCCTTCCTGTGTACCAAAACATTGAGATTTGAAAATAAAGGGCTGGAGTCTTGAGTAAGTTGTCCACTTTATACCACCAGCGAGGCAAGGGAGTCAGCAGTCGTTCTTCACAGTGAGGACTGGAGTTCCAGCTCTTCTGTGTCACTGGAGCACCCAAAGCAGTTAGAGGAGATTAGTGACTCAAACCCCAAATGTTCAGTGAATGAAAGCTGGTTCCATTTGTTTGTGTCTGCAATGCATGGGGTAGGACTTCTTACAGGAGTGATTCAGCGATCACTCTAAGTGACTCCATCAGGGACAGATCGTTAGTCTGTTTCCTGTATGCTATTTTCTGATTCTGTTAGCATTCACAAATGTCTCAACATCTAGCATTTTCCCATTACAGCCTCTATAATTTGTCACTGCTTCTCCCAGGACAAATATTTGCTGTGGAAAGATGAATCCGATTGGCTTGTTTTTAAGACCGTAGCTTTTTCTTTTCCTTCTTTTCTGATAGCTTCATTATTGTTTTTGGCAGCTGAGTCACAAGAAGATGTTACACAAAGGGTATTTACAGTATAATGAGGTTCAATGGAATTGAAAGCTAAAGTTCATTAGCCTCACATTTAAGACTATTAGAGCAGAGAGGCTGTAGTGAAGCATTGTGTTTGTCATTTGCACAGTGTTTCTGAAAAGCAAACAGCATAGATTCTCCGGACACATACTGGCTTCCTTTCTAGCCTCCCAGCTGATTTTCGTTTGCAACAGAGTCCAATATTGCAGAATGGAGATGGATGGAACCATTCAGCACAGTGTCAGCAAGTGTACATAACCTCTGCTCTGACCATCACCAAAGTTACCAGGAGAATGAATCAGAAAGGATTTGAGCAAAAGATGGTGTCGGTACCATAGTGACCATGCAGTTGCTAAGGATGTGATTAGCACTCTGATTGCATGTCCTCATTCCATTTCTCTAGGGGAATACCTGTTTGCCAATTCTACAAGACAAAAAAAACCCCCGCCTCTTGATTTTACAGCATCTGAAGCCAGCACCTGTTTGACCCTGAACATCTCCATTATGAAACTACAATACATAACTTTTATCCACTAAGTGCAGCACATGCRATGCTAATAATTGCCTTTTTTTTTTCCCCCTTTTTTTCTGTATTTCCCCCTCCCATGCACAACATGCATTTACTTGCTCACTTCCCTCTGGAAGTTTGAGAGCCTTTTTTTTTTTCCTGTAAGTCTGAAATTCAGCTATTAAGCTGAAGAAGGCTCAGGGAAATGAACTGAAATGTCTAGTGAGAAGAAAAATGGCACTGTAAGGATGGGATAAAAAAAAAAGCTCAGGGTAATAGAGATTGATCACTCAATCTGTCCATGGCCTCAAATAAAACTGAGTGAATTTAACACGTTAGGTTACAGTTAAGAAGCTGAGTTGTTTCCGAGGATATAATATAGTTTCAGATTATCATGGGGAGCCATTTATTTATTTTTGCATTTGTGAGTCATTTAGGCAGTCCCTTTATGTGAGTGAAAATATGTTTATTTTCTCACTCCCTGCTGTTGTGTTCTATTAATATCACACTAGTTGAAATAGATGGGCACACTAGAAACTATTTGGTGTTGAATTTGTTTTTCAGATTTCTTTTTCTCTTCTTTTTCTTCTTCAGGCAGCTATTTTTATAAACCAGTTCAAAAGCCCCCAGGGACTTTTAATACAAGTTTTCCTCCATTTGTAAAACACAGGGCTTAACCCTGCAATAACAATCCACAAGGATGCAGGAGCCTATGTAAGGTCTG
The DNA here is from genome assembly GCA_035582835.1 of Phoebastria nigripes. Classification (NCBI taxonomy): domain Eukaryota; kingdom Metazoa; phylum Chordata; class Aves; order Procellariiformes; family Diomedeidae; genus Phoebastria; species Phoebastria nigripes. The sequence goes on from JAYKAV010000445.1 coordinate 1,320,172, forward strand.
TGATGTCTTTCATCCCTTTCAGACAAGATGGAGGTGACACTGTATTTCCCTAGCTTTCCAAAACAAAGCACTCAGAAGTGGCCCCAGTTCCGACTGCTTCTATTTGATTAAAATAAAAGGAAAAAAGCTAGAAGCTGTCAAAAGAGAAGCTAAAGTGAATAGAAAAGGAATGTTGCTGTGAGATATACTGGTCCCTGCAGTTTACCAACAACCACAATTACCACCTCCCCTCCCTCACCAAGGACATTCCTAATAGCCGCTGCCACAGGTGCTGTTGCACCTTTTCTCATGGCAGAAGCTAATGGGACACTGGTAAATTTGACCCTTTTTATGCTCCCCATAACCTCTTGGAGTTGTTTCTCTTCGCTCTGCCCTTCCTATGGCTCCGTTTGGATTTTAGTAAAGTATGGACACTCCAAGCAGGGATCTGGTGCCATGTCATGCTTGGCACTGTATGTACAGACTATAATGAGGACACTGAAGAGTTTATTACCTGAAGAGATGAGGCACAACAGGTTTACAAAGGAAATCAGTGGAGAAAATTAATGTGAAGTGTTCCCAGCTGAACCAAGCGGTTCCCAACTGAGGGAGGTGACAGACGAGAGCTCAAAGTCCAGGAGCTGGAGCCAGAAGACCTGACTTTCAAATCTGACTCAGCTGTTCTCACTCATGTTGAAACGATGGGGGATTAAAGCACCTGTACTTGATAGAGGTGCCCTCCCCTTGATGGAAGCAAGGGGATTGTACTGGGGGCTCCAGGCAGTTATCTGTGGGCTCCTGAACTCACATAAGCTGAATTGTGCTATTACTGCCGTCTGTAGCAGAAGCAGGATGGCACTGAAAATGAGATCCTCTTCACACCCTCAGCCAGCAAGACCCAGTTAGCTTGCAGCAGACATCAATCAGGGTGTTTGCCTGTAACTGAGCAGCAAGCCTGCTCCAGTGCCCCTGGCTTGGCTCTTGCTTTGCCCCCCATTTGTCTCCCCGTTATGTGTCACACTCTCCTTGTGCTGTGTAGTGTCTAGGTAGCAAGGTACACACACTGTGGAAGAGGCACTGTCTTTGTTTTAAATGCCACTATCACACCTTGTTCAGCATGGCCCTGACCTCTTGGTGTTGGTCTTAAGAGCTACAAAAATAGAGATTAATACATAAATCCTCCCACCTTAACAATAAAGGAAGAGTGGGCTGGTCATGACCCCATGATGCATATTCCCACCCTCCCTAGGAGTCTTCAACTCCAGGTTGTCACTCCATGATGGAACACGTTACCATCTTTTGAGTATAACCTCACCAGCTTTCTCCTTGCGGGAAAGTGCCTCTGTCTCTTTGTTCTTTCTTGATCATATATTTTGGTTCACATACAACCCATCTTATGTCCTCGCCTCTGCCAGTGGGAGGGCAGTAATTTGAAAGGGCATTAACAATCTATCATTTCGTACATGCTTCAGACAGATCAATGAAAGTGCCAGCTCTTCCAAAGGTACTGCTGGACAGTAAGCAAATGTTACGTAAAGGTGAAGAGCTACATAGACTGCTCCGCTGGCTTAGGCAAACAGATAAGAAGACATGGACAAGCTTCCTGGAGAGGGAATCTAAAAAGACCAGTCACGGGGAACAAGAGATATGAACAACAGATTGGAGGAGAAAGCAGGAAATTAAGGACAGCTATATTGGTGTCAGTCCTACTTTCCTAAAGTCCAAGGGAGATGTGTCAGCGTCTACAAATAAGAGCAAGATCAAGACAATGAGAACTTATCGCCTCATTGCCTACCACTTGCATTGAATATGCTGGTATTATCTACTTTCTCAGTCACTTTATTCAGCTGAGGAAACAAGCCTGGTAAAACGTGTCCTATGTCTTCCCCAGGAACAAGTCCGCAACATCTGAGTGTTTTTGATCTAGGACATAATTTTCCTCTGGTGTTACTAGCAAAATCGGTGGTATCACCTTATGAGTCATCTTGTACAGCAGCAGTTTTTGAAGCTGTTCTGCTTTCTAATGCTGCATATCTTTTAATAAGTCTTTTTCCAAAGTCCTCAGGCCCTAGGAAGCCAATTTATAACACATCTCTTTTTAAATACATGTGCCAGAAACCCACACATTCAGCATGTCAAGCACAGGAGCTTGACATTAAGTTCTTAAACCTGTGGCTGAGATCCTAAAAATAAGCACCAGAATTTTCAAGAGGAATGAAATCTAAAGAGCTTCAACCCCACATAAGAAATGATGTATTTGGTCCTTTTGAAAAGCCAGAAAATAACAAGGGACAGGGCTTGTAATACAGGACTCATTTTCTAGCCTGTGTGAAGTGTTTTACAGCATTTTACACTGGTTCCTCTTTAGAGTGATATCCATCCATTAGAGGACTGGACCAGGGTCCAGGAATTTTCAGCACCTGTTATTGTTGATCTGTTCTCTTGGCTGCAGTTTCACCTTCTATAAAATGAAAGGTGGGGAGGGAGGATAAAAATGTAAAGGGAAAAGAGGAAATTATGATGACCAGATTTATGAAGCAGATTGAGATCTCCTGATGAAAACAGGACAGAAGAGCCAGCAGTTATTATGGGGCACCATATTCATACTGCACTAGAATGTGTACAAATAGGCTTGGCAGAGCCTCCCCAGGAAAAGGAGTCCCTGAATTTGTTCCTATATTTACACAGGGATGTAAGTATAATTATTATAGGACTGCACAGTCCTGATGTCATGACAGGGAAATTGCTGCTCTGTTCTATGACTCTGTCATATAACCAACCCTCTGCCCCATAAATCATTGCCCAGTTACATTGTTCTGCTGGAGAAACTTCTGTTACTGCCCCGAAAATGTAAAAAATAAATCTATACTACCTGGCTTTTGCAGAGCAAACAGTGGGTGTGTCTGGAAAATTACTTCCCTGGCAACTCTTTATACTAACAAAGCATGTTCCTTCTGTGTGGGCAGATGTCAGGAGGCAAGAGCATTCAGCATTCCATAACTTGGGATCACAGTGGCAGGACTGGGCCTTGTTTTTTTTTTATTTTGTTTTGTTTGTGGTTTTTTTTTTCACGACTAGCAGTCTCCTAAGCAACAAAATGGGTAGGAGGAAAAATAGCAACTAGGCTAATAACAAAACTAGGGGAAATCCCAGCCTGAGTCATTGTAGGAAAGGGAATTAGCAGTCCCCTTGAGCCTGGGATACTTATTCAACAGAAAAAGTTGTTCAAGATTATCATCCTGTCACCTGATGAAGATGTGGGGTATGTGCTTAACGGGTCTTCCTAATTGTAGAGCAAAACTCCCTCCTTGCCTTGCCTTCTGCTTGCTTTTAAAAAAGCAGTATTTTAACAATTGAAGAGTGAGACAGTCCTCTTTTCAGCAGGAGCTAAATTCACATAGAAACCAGATTTTGTTCCCAGATTGGCTTTAAATGGGAAAAAAGCCTGGCATTTCTACAGGCTTGCTCTTGCTTTTCAAGCCACAAATGGGAGCAGAATCTGACTCTTTAGTCACTTCTGTAAGGGCAGATTCTGCATACCTTATAGCTTCCTCATTTCTCTACACAGGCCTCGTCTGAGATCTCTTCTACCTGAAGGATGTGGTTTTTTAGGGCTGACACTTGCTTTATCTCTAAGCATTTATGCTGATGCTCTAAGCATATTCCTACAAAACAGAAAGTTGTTCAAGTGTGTTTCTAGAGAGTGCAATGGTCAGTTCTGAGTTAACACTTTCACAGGAAGCTGCCGTACAATAATAAGGTGTTTTGGTTTGTCCAACTTCCCAAAGGATCAAAGAACTCTCAGACCAACCTTTGGCTGAACTCAGGTATGTCCAAAAATACACACCGATTTATGTAGGTACCACCCTTGCTCTAAATGCCCTGCAGGTTCTTTCCTATTTTTGAGGGCTTTCAGCACGTACATTAATTAACATGCAGTGTAAGTTATATGTTGATATTGGCTCTCATTGTGTATGACTACATATTACTTGGCTTCTCAGCATTCGAGCTTCTTTTCTCATCATCCTTTTGTGGTTTAGTTCAGGCCTTTTCATGTTGGTAATGCAATTGAGTCAGCTATGTCTAATAATCCTCATCATTTTTACAGAAAACAATAATACAACCAAGCAGCAGAATTAACAAAGTCTAGTTTCCTCTGAAATTGTGTCCCTGCCCACACACAGTCTGTAACCCACTTCTCCTCAATTTCCATCATAAGTGTGCCAAAAAACACCCTCAATTTCCTCTGTTCCCCTCTTGGAGAGGCTCCCCCCGCTCTTTTCAAACAAGACCTAATTACTGACATCATCGCACACCCCTTTCCCTCTTAAAGGCACTAACGTGGCGTCTGTACTCTACACAGCCACCTTTTTTACAGAGCTTGTAGGAACTTCTTACTTTTATGACCTCTTTCACATTGCCAGTTTGGCTGAAGGCAGCCAGCTGGTTCATGAGTTATTAAGGAGAGACGGAGAGATAGACAGTATGATCTCTCAGGCCTTATTTCTTCAGGAAAAGAGGATAAAACCACAAGGTGATTAGAGCCCAAGTCTTTATGTCTATGGACCTGGGTTTTTAGAGGTGTCTTTATCCCACAGAGCTGGTMATTTTGTAGAGGAGTTATTGTGTATACTCCCGCATATTATCTGATCATTACATTTTACCATCATCCACTGAGGACAACAGAAATGTTTTAGTATAATGGTTAATTTGTCTAGTTGGCTGTGAGAGACAGGGAACTGCATTTAACGAAGGCAACAATTCCCTTCTTTTTTAAACAGCTTGGAAGTTTCCAGGGACCTTGTCTGACTCCTGATTCCCCTCCCTTACTGTTCCCTGTCTTCTAAATTGGCACATGTTGCCAAAAGTGCCTGCTGCCCAAGGAGTGGATGGCATGGCTTCCTGTCGGGCTGTCAACATAGTTCTTTTAATCAGTCAGGGATTTGTTGCTGAATGAAAGGAATCTCCCCCAGACATCTTTCAAGTGAATGGTCTCCACAGAATTCCCAACCCAAGTTGCCGTGGGAAACTGGGTAAAAAGGTTTTCGAAATCAAGCTCTGGTCTCAAGCATGTTAGGATTTACAGGGTCAGATCCAGCATTGCTAAGGCCAGGAGAAGTTTGACTATGGACTCAGTGAGTGCAGGATTAAGCCCATTGCCACTTAGCTACCATGGTGACAGAAACCTTAGAAATTTCTGAGACATTGCTGGTGTGCTGGACTAATTTCAAGCTTAAATTTGGAATAGTCTGTACAGCAAGTTTAACATTGCCATTTAAATTATAGTCAACTATCTTTTCTCCTAAAATGTATTAAATAATATATATATTTACATCTTGGAGGTACATTGTGGTTTTGCAAATTCTCTTCCTTTTCATCAAAAAAAATTGACTGCTCAACAAAGAGGATGATTTCCCTTTAGGCAGCTTCTGTTTCCATTCTCATGTTTGGAAAACACTGCTGTTCTTTAGTGAAGAGCCCTCTGAGACACTCCGGCTTTCTGTGAGGTCAGAACTCCTCACCCGCTTGCTGCAGTCTGCTCCTGACACATTATCTTATTAATGTTCCTGGTGGGTTTCTCTAAAGTGTCTGTGTGTTTTGAAGCTGAGGAAGAGGTGGAGTCAGTAATTTCACAGAGTACTATAGCACCATGTCAACATTTGGGTTTAGTCCTCTAAGTAAAACCTGCCGCACTTCATATAGAAGTCTAAGGTCTCTCTCAAAAAAATGTGACCTTTAAGCAGGATGTATTTCACTAGAATACCTGTTAAACATACTATCAAATGATTTTCATAGTTTTTCTGTAGAAAAGCAAAATGAGAAATTTGCACTACATTACTAAAAACACTGTGTAAGAGAAATGTGATAGGCAAAAAATATTGATTAACTCTAGGATGCCAAGTGTTTTTAAAGTAGACCTGTGCTTAGAAACAATTTCTTTTCCTTTGAAGCCATATTTCATTTTAAAGCTCTGTGGCTCAGTTTGAATGCTACAGGGTCGTGAGTAGGTCACCGACTAAGACTCCAAAGATCCAGGCCCATTCTGTGTTCTGCAGTCCATCTTGCTAGGTACCCTTATGCAAGCTGGTTTTCTTTCCCCTCAGTTCGCATGTGCTTTATTGAGTAATTTCTCTTGCTACTAAGAGTAAGACTTTCAATAGCCATGTGAGCCTCACTGTGTTGGCCTCACTGGAGGTACTATAGTCACATAAAAGGTAATATTTTTGCTGTTCAAAAACATAGAACTCCAAAATAGTTCTGCAATAGGTGTCATTGTATTTGATTGTACAGGGAGGTGAAATAAATGGTGTCTATCCCTGAAAGTTTACAGTATGGGAAAGTGCCATTTTTGCCTATTCAGAAAATAAATAGCTTATTCTTTCCTGGTCACTTTTGCATCAACATAGTCCCTCTGAGAGGACCTTCACCTGGCAGAGGACTGAAGAATAACATAGCTAGATCAGTGGGACTGCCCAGACTGCCTAATTTGAGTGATCCTGACCATGGAGTAGGTGTGTAGGCTAAGAACAAGCTTTGTCTCAACAGCTATCTTAGGCTAGAGAACTCAGCTGGAGTTCCTGATTTTCCTTGGAACATAGTCAAAGAGCTCAATCTTCTGCTGATATTATAAAGAAAGCATACAATAGATACAACATCAGATTCCTGGTAACCTGGAAAAAACCCACACATTACAGCTAAAAAAAAGCTTCATGACCATCTTATCCATACAGTCTGAAGGAAGTGACAATTTCTGGAACTTACTCTTTTTCAGTCCCTGGGACACTGTGGGTCACAAGGTAGATAATTAATGGGTGAAGCCAGTGGCTGTCTCTGGATCCTTGAGAGTCGATGGGATCCACAGAAGTAACTAAGACAAGTAAGACTTGCTAAACAAAACAAGTATATATAAAAAAAAAACATATATATTTGAAATATATATTTCCTGTACTGAACAGAGTCATACATATTGGAAAAGGTTGAAAACTGAAGGTAAAAGTACAACTCCACAGTTTGAAGGGGGAGATGGAAGAGGAGAGCTTGAGACTTTAATGACTCAACTAGACAACCACACCCAGAAATGTAGCCCAGAGAGCAATCCTAGGAGATAGATAGTCTTTCATTGGCCTTCTTTGTCATTTCTAACTTCTTTGATTCCGCACATTTCCGTGTCCTTTAAATAGATCAGGGCTCCTATCAATCTCTTGATCTGTTCTCCTGGCACACACAATGACAGTCCTATGTGCAGATGGAGGCAGGGGAATTTTACTGCCTTTTTTTCTAAAAAACATGTCCAAACTGCTTTTGGATTCACTGCGTCTCCACCCCCATCATTCTGCTACCTTTTCCCATTTCTTTGCTGCTTACATTACATGACTTTTCTCCCACTTGTAAGATATATGCTTTATTTTATAACATTTCTCATGCACTAAAAAAAGTGCTAAGTCAAGCAGTTACCAGAGCTGGAAGATCTAACCTTCCTCCAATTGGCACAGCCGTCATGTAATAGCCATCATGTTAACTTTAAGTATAGATTATTATTATTGAGCTTGTATTACCTTGGCTGTTTGCCCAGCATGTCCTTGATAACTCAGGGTCACAAAAAATGAGTAATACTCTGGTACTACTCAATAAGACACAGGACCAGCATGATGAAAATGGCCTTAGCATTCAAGAATCCTTTAAATTTGGCACTCCAAATTAAATTAAAAAATGGTTTAGATTGCTTTCCGTGAATAATTGCTATTAACCCTTATTCCCCTTCTTGCCCCTTCCCAAGACTATTATTGATTCCCGGTTGCTCGGATGCTAAGAATATCCTTGGAAAATGTTTTGGGGATTTAAGGCACTAACAAGTTTATGAAATTAATGGGATTCTGTAGGTAGCAGACAAAAGACAGCTGGATAGATTTCTCCATGCACAAGTAGCTTGATACCTGCCTCTGAGATGGGAGCAATGCCAAGTAATGCATTTTGGCTGTGCATTCTTGTGCAATCATTTCCCCAAGAGAATTTCATTCTCCTGGTGTGGGATGGTTTGTCACCCCTGAGCATGACCCTTTTATAATACTTCCTAGTCAACTGTTTGACACAGAGCTGGCTTTCCCAGATTTCTACCTCTAAGTAATGATCCCTTTAACTGTTTTCAAAATCACACCCTAATTGGTTTAGGTCAAAGTCACAGGTAACTGGTGAAGCAAACAACAGCGAATTCAGAGACAGTTCTAACATCACAAGTGTTCGAGCACAAGGGATGTTGCTTATCCCAAGGAAGATTCATTTTTCAAGTAGAAGTTAAAGCATAAGCCCCCCAAAACCAAATTAAAAAAACCCCTTCATTTGTTTCTAACTAGGTAGCTTGGAGAAAAAAAAAAAAAGTCACAACGTGCAAATCTAAAGAATATGCAGAAACAATGACTGAAGTAAGAAGAGAGAATTTGGAGTAAAGTGGCCTTTCTCATAGATTCATGTGTTTCTGTTTTGTGTTTAGAAACTAGAAACACAGACATTAAATACAAACTTACTTTTTGTATGTTAGATGATGGCAGTGGATGGGGGATCCTTGCTACAATCAGTTGATTGACCTGCCCTGGCACTAGCAGTAAATGACATAAAAGCATGTACTGCAATCTCAGGATGGAAACTTCTGTTATGTGACTCTGGCAAATAGACTTTTACACCTAATTATCACAGAGTGTGCTGCTTACTCGTGTATTCCTTGCTGCCTGGTTATGCTTGTGCTCAGTATCTCCCTCATTAGTTTTACTGCTTCTTCCACCCTGTGCCTCACTAATCAGAGCTAAGTAATGTTTATCAGTAATACTTTTCCGACTCAGCCCTCTCCCAGGTAAAGCTGTATGGTTGTTTGAGAACAGGAAGAGTTTGTATTTTCAAAACAAGGGCTGTCTCTTTTAGACACTCATGCAGAAGAAGCTAAAGCTAGGAAAAATGGCATTATTAGTCTGTCTGTGACCTACCCATTTCCTCTTTCCCACTGCTAAAGCCAGTGTTACTTACATCTTTGTCAGTACAATAAATTTCCATCATTTTCACAAATGCTCTGCCTCTAGGGATTTTCCATTGCAGTTGGTACTATGCAATCCTAACCACCTCTCCCTAAATTCCATTGCCTTCCTTTGAGGCATTCCCACACAACAGAGCGCAGCTGTGATGGGATGTACCTTGGGTCAGTATACCAAGGTGAATTAAAAGGTGTGAGCATGACACTGCGTTTGCTCTTTCTGCTTGCCACTGGCTGCCTTGTGAATAGCACACTCATATTGTTTGCCAACTTGCAGAAAAGAAGCTGGTTTTATGAATGCCTACCATGCACATAAACAGACACTGTGAGATTTGGCAGACAGGAGCAAGTGATGACAGGTTGTCATCAAATTATTCCTTTATATTTTGTACCAACAAGGATCATCCAGATTCGTTGGAGGGAGGACGCAGGAAATATAAAATGCATTTTAGACAAGATTTTCATTAAAAGTACCCAAGTTTGTTAATTATAATGCCCAATCATAACCTTTGTTTATTTTTTCTTATTACTGGTCCCCTCTCAGCTTAGTGGTAATGAAAACAAAGCAGCCTTGGCCAGCCATTTATGTGGAAGGAAATTGTGAGCACAGCAGGTCTCATCAGAGCAATGGGTTCTGCTGTGTTTTTTGTGTATGATATAACCGGACATCCCATCTAGTCAAGAAAACCCAGCTCAGGATGAAGCCAAAAGAAGACACAGGGAATGAGACAAAGCTTATCAGGACCATGAATACGTACAGGTTGTAGGCTGAGGGAACCCAAGGCCAGCTCAGAATACTTTGATTTCCATTCAGAGCCTGACYCTTCTGTCTGAAGTAGGTCTCAGGCTACTTTGGAAAAAGGGGAGTTTTGGCTAGAGGGATTTGGGACACAAATGGCTAGGTCTTCAGCTATTGTAAATCAATACATTTCCATCTACAATAATGTCTGGAACACACTGAGAACATCTTTCTGTGTTTCTGAGCAGGTTTGTTCCAGTTAAGACTGCTTCCAATTTTCATGCATGGTCTAAGATGTTCAAGTCTGAGAGTTTTTTGCTTGGAATAAAATCTGCACAAAAGAATAATGTTTGAGTGGATATCTGGAGCATAAGCAGTTTATCAGGAAGTAACAACTTGCATTGCAAGTGCTTCCCCAGAACGGACAACTGACAGAGGTGTTTTCCACACTCCCCTCAAAACTGTAGGTTTTTGCTCTTCCATCATGTGATGCTCTAAGAAATGAGGCTACACACGTTCATTTAATATTATAGTTCCCTCGTGATATCTTCACTTTCCTTAATGAGGGCAGTGTTGCTAACTTGTTAAGAGCCTGAGGACTGTATCAAATTAACATAGCATGGAGGAGAAATTAACAGAGAGAGAGGAGCTCCTTGCATGAAATGGAATGAGATCACTGATGGTCCTTTCTTCAATCTTTATTTTTGTATTACAGACAAAATGTTAACAAGGATAATATAGAACACTGTTGCTCAGAACTGGGATGCCGTTGTTTTTATTCAATAACCTGAATGACCAAAAGTAATTAATCCTTTGCAATACTAATTATATAATAAAGCAAGCAAGATTTGAGTGTTTAACTATGAGAAAGAAAGGGAAGGGGCATGGGTCTTGGTAAAATTATTGGGGAGAAACAACAATGAATAAAAGAATCTTTTAGTTTTGCATGATAACTTTCAGTTTTGCATGTGTTTACACATGAGTAAATCAAAAGTCACACTGTTGTCTCAGTAGGATAATACTGTGCTTCTGCTAACATGCAAGAAATCAGAATGTGGCTCTTTCCATACTTCATCATAAAGCAAAACCTRGCAAGGGTCAGAGAAAGCAACAAAGGAATGCAGGAGAGAGAAAGCCAGGCAATGGATTAATGAAGTAAAGGGAGTTTCAATAGAGACATCCATACTATGTTTTTCTTTAAAATTTTCCTTTGCAAAACATGGTTGATAAAATACACCCTCTCTGCAGTGATTTTTGTCAGCCATACATATCACTCTTCTACAAGCACAAAAGGTACACAGAGAAGTCAGCAAACTGGGAGGGTGTGCGAAATATAGAGCTCGTGTAATGTTTGTAAAGATCAATTTGCTGCAGCCTTCGCCTGTTAGTGGTTGTGGCTTGCTTGTGCAACGATAGTTCCTAAAAGGGGCTGTAAGCACTCATTGCAGAACAGATGTCCTGCAATGGCAATGGGGGCAAGGTGCTGCTTCCACACAACTTTCATTTGTGGTTTCACTGTGCGAAGTGGGTGAGTCATTGCTGACAGATCCAAGGAGCTGTAAGCCCAGGCACGATCAGTGTGCTGACAGCAGCAGACATTCTTCTAGATAATGATTATTGCCAAATATCTCATTCTTTTTCTGGCGAAGTCTTCCTCTCTGGTTCTATGATTGTTGAATGCTGGGAATGCTGGAGGCAAAATCTCCCCTCATGCCCCTGCCTAGGTGCCATGTGCAGGGGCATCTTCCCCTGCCTGATGGTGGTTATTACAACAAGAGGAGCTAATGAGGGACTAAGCCAGTCCACAGAAGCCTGCTAATTAACTTTGGGGCACACCTGGTTGTATCTTGTAGTGGTAAACAATTTTATCAAAAGATACCCAAGATCAGTAAAACCAGCTCCCTTTGGCTCTAGGCGTACGGGCTGTGCAATGTCTCTGAATCCAGTAAAGAAGCCCTGGCCGGCAGCATTTTTCTACCAGTGTAGTCATAGAATCATAGAATCATAGAATCGTTAAGGTTGGAAAAGACCTCTAAGATCATCAAGTCCAACCATCAACCCAACACCACCATGCCCCACTAAACCATGTCCCTAAGTGCCTCATCTACACGTCTTTTAAATACTTCCAGGGATGGTGACTCCACCACTTCTCTGGGCAGCCTGTTCCAATGTTTAACCACTCTTTCAGTAAAGAAATTTTTCCTAATGTCCAGTCTAAACCTCCCCTGGTGCAACTTGAGGCCATTTCCTCTCGTCCTATCGCTAGTTGCTTGGCAGAAGAGACCAACACCCACCTCGCTGCAACCTCCTTTCAGGTAGTTGTAGAGGGCAATAAGGTCTCCCCTAAGCCTCCTCTTCTCCAGACTAAACAGTCCCAGTGAGTCCCTCATGAGTTAGTTTTGGAAAGCGCTTGGTGGCAGCCCAAGCTTGGGTTGGCTTTGGCAAGGTGAACGTGTGGGCATCGGTCCCCAGAGGGCACTGCCATCTGCTGCTGGTGGTACTGGGGACCTTCACTGCTCTTTGCCAGCAAATGGCTATGAAACACTCATGGTCAAACCCCACTTGCTTAAAGACAGCTCACAGTCATGGGCCAGATGGACTTGTCTTGTTTCTTACAGTTCCAAAGACACAATATACAAATACAAATATAAAGACTTACAAGTCACATTCTAAACTAAACATAAGTTTGGGGAGTGATGCTCCTGTGGGGAGAAGTGCTAATTAGTGACACCGTCTGCTACAGAGCCCAGCAACAGACGGGTCTTACTGTAAATGAGTGGTTGGTCTGGAAGGACTATGCTCTGGGGAACCTGCAGGAGCTAGACAGATTTAGCTACACCAATTGGTAATAATCTGTGGAAAATGAACACAGGAGTTAAGATTTGTGAACTAACAGTACAGACAAAATGACAATAAGATGTGCTTTGGAAAAATGACTGCAAGGTTTTATCTTTTTTTTTTTTTTTAACAGTACCATGGTCAAGTGATATGCATCCTTCTCTTGGCAGCATTGGAAGAGAATTGGACAAAAGAATTTTCCAGGTTCTGCCACAGACCCTCTATGAGATCTTAGTCAAGTCACTGAGTCTCTCTGTACTTTATAACTTGAGGACAATAATATTTCAGTCCGCTCAATATCCTTTGTGAGTTTTCCGGCAGAAGCTCTTGATCTGCATTTGCCATCACTAGCCTTCAAGCAGTTGGGGAAAAAAAGCATTCTCTTCCCCAAAGTTGGAACTATTTTGTTGAAAACCTCTGGTCAGAACACTTCCAATTTTCAAGCAGAATCTTGAAATTTGCTAAGAAAATCAGACATCTCATACAAAATCTTCCCCCCCCTGCCCCCGACTCTTCATTTTCAATCAGGGGAAAAAAAAATTCTATCCTATTATCTGTAATAGCCACGCCTGGTGGACATATTTCTGGGATGCAGGACTCCTGAATTCAAAAGTAGAGAGAGTACAGGTTAAAATAGGTCTTCTCTATTTCAGTGAATGCCTTGCACCCTCTGGTGCTGGCTGTAACAACACAGAAGCTCTTTCCTTGGCATTTCCTTTCGAGTGGCTCAGCAGAGGGTCCCTGCTCAATCGGCTGAAACATTTCCTTTCCTCTGGCGCTCCACTGAGCTTCCAGCTTTGCATGAGGATCCAGGCAGATCCCTGCAGGCTTCAGGCTCTCCCAAGTGATGGAGAGCCACGCAATCGGGCCCCAGTCCTTCTGCAGAGTCAGCCCCAAAGGATTAAGGTGGCTTGTAAGAAAGGCGCCCCTCTGTAAATAGACTTTCTTTACGTACCATCTGTAATGAAATCCCTTAGGAGTCTGACTTTAGGAGAATATTTGTCGCCACCAGTCACACAGTTTCGGAAGTTGAGGATGCAAAGAAATCGCCCTCTGGTCTGCTCTGTAGGAATAGCATCCCATCCTCATCTTCCTTTTCCCTTTCCCTTTTGTATTTTTGAAGGATTTGGACAGTTTCTACCTTCACTAATCTGACTGCATTTAAGTGACAGGGCCACACCTCTTATCTGTCCCCACACACTTGCACCAGCTCAACTCTTCAGCTTGTTTCAGGCTGCTGTTGATGGTTGCCTGATTATGACCTTTCACCAGCTTTCGAGGCCCTGTATTTTCTGGTAAATCCCAGTGTGGCAGTTTAGGGAAGGATGGTGGATGTCAAGAAAGCTGTCCAATTTTCCGTAGTGGGAACTGGGGACATTTAAGTCTCACAGGCGTCCTGCTAATGCCAGCAAGACCCAGGAGTCAGTGGGGTCAGGCAGTGGGGAGAATTGTGACAGAGCAGGACTGTGGCTGACAGAAGGGCTGCATAGGCCCAGGTGAGCCCCTGAAAACATGCTCAAGAACTAGGGAGTAATAGTGCTCTGTCCCCATGTGTACTCAAGCTGGCTTCTTGCAGAGCCAGCAAGTGAAGCTTGGGAAATTGCCACAGGTCTTCATCCTTTCCTCCTTCCCTAAAACACAGCTATCAAAACCACAAGTGGATGCTTGTATTTTGTGGGATAAGCCTTTATTGAAATACTTGACATTTAGTTCCTCTGCTCATGTAATTTTGTCTTTTCAGAGGGACATTATACTTTGCATGGGAGTCTCTTGCTGGGTTCTCTAAGCAATTTTTAAAAAACAGTCCATGTAAGTACAACACTCAGGCAAAGGCTCAGGCCCAGGCTGCTGGAGGTCAGCATCACAGCCCCACCTGGGAAGTACTTCTGATCAACATAGTCTATGATAGTTGTCACAGCCAACATAGTCTCCTCACACGTGGGTTGGATCTGGTCAGGGGGTAGAACAAATCCATGAGTACCCTTGTCTCGCAGTTCAAATGTGTAGGAGAAAGGAATGCCAATCATGTGAGCCCAGTCCCGTGAGGAGCCTGAGTTACCGTCTGTGAATTTAAAAATAGAGGGGAGATRTATGTGTTAAGCGCGGTTCTTTGAAAATACTTCTTGCAATAGTTAATGCAAGATTATACCAGAATCCCTGAACTAAGCAGTAACGGTATATCACTGTGACATGGAGAGCAGAGTTTCTAGGTGCTGCAATTCTTAATTATACTAAAAGTCTTTCATGGAGTTTTCTAAGTGAAACAATCCTCCATGAGATGGTATTGTACAATAACAGGAGATGAGTTCCAGGGATTCTGTGTTTTTAGCGTTTTACTGTGATTAGTGTGGGGTACAAGATGGATTGGCCATTAGTCTCTTCTGGTACTTCATTTCCTACATCGACACTGCCTGGAATGTCTTTGTATGTTTGTTTTTAAGCATAATTTTGGTCAAGTCTGAAAAATTTCTGGCTACTCCCTGTATCACTGTTCATCTGCCTCATGGATCTTTTTTCTTACCCATTCAGTAGAAGTACAAACCCTGGCAAAATGCAGTCCTAGGCATGGACAAGTTACCTTATACTTACACTGCATTGCTCATGCAGTAGGTGACTCGTGTGACTCAGGGACTGGCACAGACAGATGCTGTGAATATGCAAAACTGCATGGGTACTGGAGCCAACTACTTACTGTTCTGAGTGACTAGTGTGACTTATTGCTTACTGGGAAAAGATTGGGTTTACCAGGCAGTCTCTAGGGCCCTCTAGTCCTCTATGTAAAGACAGTCAACTAGTATCAGCCGTGATGGTGTGTTCGTGATGTGGCTATCCAGTCTATTAGGAACAAGGCTGAAACCAACATATTTCACACAGAACTGCAAGCAGCTGCCATTTGATAATGTCTGATGGAGTAACTATAGACCTGATTGGGATTTTAATTTTTGCTTGACTCCAGTGAAGACAAATAGGAGTTTTGCTGCTGACTTCAGCAGGGTCAGGGTGATCTATCACCAATCTCCTTCTGTCCCCTGTGATGTATTTGTGAGGAATTCATGTAGGAACTAGCTTCTGATCAATGCTTCCTTCCTTCCCGCAGTCAGCTTTATAACGTACAGTGTTATCTTGTATTCAAATGACTGCTGCTTAGATGTTCCACCGAACCAGCCCATTAAATATTACTCAAAGAGGAAACTCAGCAAAACAGTACTTACTGATGCCTGTGACACAAGAATGACTCTTCTTTGAAAAACAGAGCAATCAAAGGGAAACATAAAGAAACTTACATAAAATTAAGGAGGTTGGTCCTACTTCATAGCTGGTCCCATACTTTCCCATCAGGGCAGCAGCTGCTTTCTCTGCAACATGCATCTGCAAGTTCAAAATAGGAACAGCATTGTCATCTGTGCCAGTACATTTGGCAATTATTTTGAGTGGACCAAAATTTTTGTCTCTTTCAGCTTTACATTTACATATGATCAGCTTTAAGTTTTGATATTATTAGTTCAGGACTTTAGAGAAACCCATTACAAACATTTGGGCAAATCGTTCTTGATTTTTTTAATGCAAATTATGTTAACATTTTTAAAATGACTCTGCTATTAGGTAGAGAAGATATTTGCTTTGTTGTAAAGCTAGAGGGCTGTATTTTGGAGAGTTAGAGTCCATGCTGTATGGCATACTGATACTGACTACAGCAGTGATTGATCTCTTACACTTGTTATATTGCCATAGACTCTGTATCCCACCATCTTTAGAAACTGAGCCATAGACAGACTAAATGATTTCTCCAATGACTCATATGAAGTCCAAACCCAAGTCCCTCATGCTCTTGACTAGTGCTCCAGCTACTGGAATGTTCATAAATACACATGTTAATGAACTCAAATTAGAACACTCAGAAACTGAGGGGAGAAGTAACCAAGAAGTAGGTGCCTACTTTGCTCCCATTCTCCTAGTGAGTGCATTTGGAATACCCTTTCTGGACACAATCGTGACAACCATGTGTGTATAACGTGCTGGCATCCTAAAGTGCTAACGCATTCTCGTATGCACCAAGAACTTGGTGCTCTTCTTCACTTACCTTGCATTGCAGTAACCCTATCTGTAATAGTTCAATTTTCCTGATTTAAGATGAAGGATTGGGATTAATTCTGAGGCAAATAAACCTTGCTGATACTGCACAGAGCGGCAGTAACTCTGGGAGCCAAGCCCCTGAATAAGCCCAGCTCCTCTGAAGGAAAGGCAAGAGGGCAAATAGAGTTGTGCCACATGCTACTGCCTGTACTTGTTCTCTACAAGTGTAGAAGATGAATGTTTTGCCCTACCAGTTCTTCACTGTTACTTGGAGGTTTAGTTGTGGAACCATAYGGAGTAAGGATGTACTGTCCGTAGGAGTGAATTGTTAAATAGCACAAAATGTCACTCTTCTTCCTTTCGATAAACTGAGCCACAGCTCTCGTCTCAGGCTCTGATTCTGGTCCAGATCCACAGAAGATTTCACTGCTGCAGTTATAAGAAACACCAATACCTGGAGAGGAATACAAAAAGTGAATCAAAGGAGAGGCATATAAACACCAGTTTAGGGAACACCAGAGGGAACTGGGAGATTTACCTTGGAGTGTTAAGGCGTGTGTTTATGTGGGCAGGGAGACCAGACAGCTCAGTGGGACTTTAACATTTTACTCTGTTGGTAGCAGCTAAAATTTGCTACAAGACTGAAATATTTAACGCACATTTACAGGCTGGCTGCAACGAAAACACTCTGACACCACCACAGTGTACCACCTGCCAGGGAAGCTTTGGAGGCTCCTTGAAATTCATGGCAAACAAAAATACTGACTATTAAGTGACTAACTCCTCACATTGCTGCCTAGAGCTGATGCTTGCTCCTGCAGTGAATTAGAGGTATAGTTATATAAGCAGTAATTTTCTGCTCACAGAAATAAATGCCAGTTGAAAGTCAATGACTTAATATTTTTACAAACCAGGTTTTTATTTTTACATATGTCTTGATGACAACAAGATAAGTATTCCTTTCTTATAGGATTTCATCTTATTTCAGAGACTAGTTATTACTCTTGCTTTACATTTGTGTTGCTGATCTGAAATACTTGGAACTTACTGCCCCAGGAGGAATTGAAGTTTCGGTTCAGATCTGTCCCGTAGCAGGTGCCATTCATATGTGGAGAACGGTTTTTCCTCCACAAACGATCCTAAACAAAAGTAACTTCACTTACATAATAACAACTCAATGATCCATAGGTCCTAGTGATAATACGGTGTAAAGACTCCTTTATTTTAGATCTCTGCATTCTGAGTAACTCTTGCATTGTACGAGTGCAACTCTGTGTGCAAGGGTGATAAAGCTTAGTGATAGAACATTTTATTTACTACAGCCAGGCTGTCATATTCCACAAGCCTGCATGCACCTTGAAATGAGCCTCCTGAGCTTTAAAAAAAAAAAAGTATGCTTTTTCTGTAGTACTCAACTGCTTCCATGCAGTGTGGCACTCCTAAGAAAGACTTTGCATTGTGAGGGATACCTCTGTGTCCAAGAGACAATAGCTGAACTTATGTTTGTTTCAGATTCAAGAAGATGAATGCTTTTTTGTCAGCTAATCTTGCTGCTGCTCCTTGGTTCCCTGCTATACTCACTGCTATACTTGGTTCTCTGCAGACACTGCCTGTATGAGCTTCCTGGCTGAATTACCTGTGCATCCAAGTGCAATGTGTGGTATGCCCCAACCCTGCCGGGGAGCAAGCTGGGAGACAGCAGGATCCACATGGCCGTAGGCTGAGCCTGTTGGGCCATGCTGAGGTCCTGCATTTAAAAGGTGTTTCGACTGGGCTCAGGAGCCTGGAAACATGATGAGAGTTGCTGAAGACCAATATTTTGTATTACCCTCCATATCAGAAAAGGAAGATTATTTGGGAGTGCACACCTATTTCAAAACCAAATAGCCAAATATTTGACCAATTCTCCTTCTGTCCCATGCTGCAAAGGTGCTTAGACCCATCTGCTAGTTGAGATCTCTTGCAAAGAATGACTGACTCCTCCAGACATGCTTAACTCCATCAACCAAGCCTTGAGCTGTTAGCAGGGAAGTAAGTCCATCCCAGAAACCCAAAAGCAATTGATCCTATGGTTTTGTCCTTCTCTCTTCCCAAGGCTCATGACATTTGCTAGGAATTTTTAGCCCTGTAATCTCAAGTGACTGCTGATTTACCAGAAGAAACAAAACCTCTCTGCCACGAGAGGATTTGTGTGAGTAATGATTCTGTCACTGTTCTCTGTTTAAATATAATTGCTATGATTGTATCCAAAATTAACAAACCATGCTGTGTGCATCTAACTTTCAATCTAGTTCCTAGATTTTCACTACTTGCTTTTTCCCAGGAATAGATGTAGCCATCAATATTGAAGACTGGCAAGACATAGAGGTCCAAATTCTGCAGAAATCTGCTTATCTTTGAGTCAGTTTTGTAATTTTGAAGAATCTGAAAAGAAAAAATACAGAGGACTGAGCAGAGAATCTAGTGGTAATCACTGGAAAGAGCTAGTTTAGAACTATCATGAGGGAATCACTCACTCCTGGACATCGCCATGGTATCCAAGATCTACTTGATCCCCAGATATGTTGAGGTATCTACCTTTTGCCATTAACAAAGTGACAGTGTATCCAGTTATAGTGTACTTCATATGAATACAGTCTTGCAGGTATGAAAGCTGCATGATAGCGTACCTGTGCGCCAGGTACTTTCAGTACCTGTGGAACATTGCTATATCATATCTTAGGGTTGCTTTATTCCAGGGGGACTGTGACTTTGTGATGCAGAGAGGATTGATCCAAAAGCCACTGTGGGAAATGGAGAGATTGCTATCAAGTTCAGTGGCTTTGGAATCAGTTCAGGTGGAGGAAACAATGCGCTAACAAATATTGTCCCATATCTCATCTCAAACTGTGATTTGGACTTAGGTCTCCACAGGTATCTGTACTATGTAGTAGTTTTGAAAATCTTATTTTAACAGAAAAAGCATAATTCTTGGTACCACGATAGAGAAAAGAACTGAAGTATCCAAAAAGCGATACCTTTTTTTTATTATCTAAGTGGAAAAGTGAGGACTCACTTCTTTCACAAACCACTGGCAGAAGGCTGGAGAGATCCATTCTCTGGCATGAATCCCACAGTCCATCCAAATGATCTTTTTGGTTTTGTCTGATGGTTGACTGATCTGAGAGAGTGGAAAAACGGTGATTTGGAAAACTGTTACGTTACAATAAAATAGCCTAGCATGATACAGAAAGAAAAGGATGTGCCTTGATATGCCATTAAGCCATATCATCATTATGACAAATTCTTCTTCCTAATAACCCCATCTCCATAGTATAGCAGGGCAAGAGTTTTAAAGTGTCTGTTGAGCAGGAGTGTCAATAAAAGTGTCTTTTTCGTTTATAATAGTCATTCACAGGACTGGTTTTTCTTACTTTGAGATTCTTTTTTTTTTTTAGAAGAGGAAGCACAAAAAGTCAGGGAATCTAATTTTACTCAGTGATAGGAACAGATTAGAAAATAACTAACCCAATTATTAAGACTATGGTTTTTACTAGAGTGTCCGATAAAAAAATGTCATGGAATACTCCTAGCAGAAAGACTATATGCTGTAAAAAGTAATAAAAACAACAAAACAAAACTCTTTATCCTCACACACAGCTGTTGCCAAGCTAGTTTCAGCTTGGTTTGTATTTCTAAACAAGACTTCAGTTAAATTTGTTGTTTTCACTGCATAATAGCAATAGCAAGGTTATGGTGACAGTGTATATGAAAGTTGGCAAATCTTACTGTACTGTAGAGGAGTAAACCATCTCCTGTTATTTCAGTGAATTGGGATGAGCACTGTCTTAGGAACGATCTGAATCCTGTCTTCTCCTGTGTACTTTTTTGTGAAGATACCTTTTATTCATTTTAAGAAAGTTCCTCCCTTACCTGCAGATAATACATTGTTCGATTCTCGATTGTCTTCCCCAGGTAGTGCTGAGTCACCAGCTCACTGTTGCTCTTCTGGATCTGAGTCATCCATTGATAAATCTGAAATAGTAACGGAGAATTCTTCGTGCAAAGTGGGAGTTTCCTTCCCTTTCCCACCTCCATTTCCAGATTAAAACATTTTCTTTTGCTTAGAGAAACAATGTTTTCCTCAGAGCTTATTTCAATCTGTGATATCACTTAACACTCATGGAAGGCCTTCCACTTGCCTCTGAGCAAAGGCATGGTCATATCTTACTGGGTGTTAAAAGATAACATCACTGCAATACAACACTGATAGTCTACTCTGGATCTCATTCAACATGCCCATCCTGTTGGGCATCTTTCTATTGACTTCACCTGACATAGAACCACACCATCAAATCTTCAAAAGAGTATTACAGTCTCTTCCCTATCAGTACTGATTTTCCACATCTGAGTTCAGCAGCAGTCATCCCCAGTGGGTAGCTCGAACAAGATATACATGAGGATTGACTCTGCTCTCTCACTCTTATTATGTGGGTAGGAGGAAGAATACCACCATGCTCTGCCTTTGTCCAGGCTTACCCACTGGTCTGTGAATCATAGCACCAAGAAGTTTTCACTACCCACTCTCATGACATTATTCTCTCCTGAAGCATCAAAAACCCGTCCTTAAATTACTTCTTTCTACAGGTCTCCCACTGTTCACCTCTTCTTCCTCACTGGGATTCCAGAGACCACAGTAGTCATTGCGCATCACATTTGGCTCAGCGTCAAACATACTGGGGCTTAAATGAGTAAATACTAGATATAATGATAAAGCATAATAGGGTAGAAAGGTAGCAAACTAATCAACTGAACCCCAGAATATTATTTGCAAAACAATATGGCTGCTTCACATAGAGCATTTAGTTTTGGTCAGGGAAGAATTGAGGATTTAATCAAAATCAATGGCAAATTCATGTTCAATTCAACCAGGCCAAGATTCTAGTCAAAGAGTAAGGACTGATTCTGCAAAGAAGAAAGCCAGAAAGAGCTCCGCTGACTTCAGCTGAGCTTTCTGCAAGCTGAGAGTTGCTTGCTGTGGCATTTACAAAATAGCAGCAATAAAGAAAGGAAGCAGACTTGGGTTCTTCTTTACCTTTTCCATTGGATGATATTGGGTGTAGACATAACCTTCTGGGACCTGCCTGTGGCTGCTCCTCTCCCTTGGCGTGCTCCGATCCACAAGTTCCTGCACGTCAGGTATTAGGACTCTGAGGGGAGGGGAAAGGGGGAGATAGAAAAGAAAACAATCCCTAACAATTACTGCAGAACTATCATGGTGGGTACATCGCTTACATCAATAAATGAAAGGATTTAGCCTCTTCTGTTGTGGACTGCCTGGCAAATTCATCAGCATAATGGTTACTTTCATGTAAGAGAAAGTTCAAAGTRCTGAGATTTTCACTGGGTTTTAACAACAAAGTAATAATTTTACCAGATTTTTTTTTTAAAGATTGACAGTTTTCTACAAAAAAATATTCAATATCTTTCTTTTCTTCACCACTTCTACTTCTGGGCAAAACTCTAAAATACCACCTTATGGGAAAAGGAGGTAAAAGTGAAAAATTTAAGATTAGTGTTTAATTGTATTTTCTGGAGACATTTTCAATTTGCAAAGACTTCACAGAAGTATTCATTGCAATTTGCAAAAATCAGAACAAAACCCTTCTTTCCTTCAAAAAGCTCTTCTTGCTTTTTAGCTACAAATTAGTTCAGAAATGAGTATAGCACAGGTCTGATTCCATGATCAAGGGAGTCAATAAAACCTTTTCCTTGGCTTCAGAGGACTTTGGACCATACACTGTGCTTTCTCACTGCAATCAGCCCCTTATAACACTTACAAATCTGTGCTCATTATAAACACTTGCGATAAGACAATTGCAAAGGTAGCTTAAACGTTGTTGCTTTCAAACACTGTAAGTGCTAATAGGCTATTCTGCTGACAGTAGCACTGACTGGCATTTCTTGAAACTGCACATAAGAAACTTTTAAGAGTAGTTACAGCTGACTTTCACTCTGAGCTTTGATGTTTATTCATGTCTGAACTTCAAACTAAAATTCAGGCAGTGCAAATTCCCATGAACTGAAACCAACATGCAAAATGCCTTATCAGAGCTCTGGAGAATTGAAATCCCAGAGTCTGACACAGTCAGAATATTGATGTCCTGATTATAATTTGTCATTTATGTCTCTATCATTATATACCTAACTGTCATGTTACCTTCCTCGCATGTCAACTGCCTTCTAAAACGTGGTTCCTGCTTTGAATCTGTTATAAGAACTTTAACTCTAACATTGCCGTACTCATCTCAACCCCTTTGCAATTACAAAGCTAGAATTTCAGCTTAACTATTAAATTACCCACCTCTTTCTTTAGGACCCTACACAAGGTCGATACAGTTCTGGCCCCAATCCAAGGAAAAAAAAAAAAAAAGATTAAGCTGCTAACTTCAGTTTAGTCTTTAAATTTCCACTAGAATCAGTTGAAACCATTAGAAAATGAAGAGCCTTGATATAAATAAGAGGTTAAATATCTTCTGGAATGTTTTCTAAGTCCTGAATACCTAAACCTGATGCTAGATCATTTGTACTGGCTCCCACCTCATCTCTCTCTGTCTCTGGTTGTCAGGGCATCACACTTACTAAAAAGAATTTGTCAGGCAAGATGCAGGATGTCAAGATCAGCTTTAACTATAAACAGCTTTGAAGTGGCACCAATCCTCCTTTACCTTATCTTTGATTGGTAAATGTCAGTGTATGTCCATAGGCCATTTGTCACCAGCCCTGAATGACTACAGGATTGTTTATATGAAATACAGCTAGCTACTGGTTACCTGAAAAAGTCAGTTCCAAATGGGAATGGGACTGTGTGAGGAATAGATCTTATTTAATCCCATTTGGCTTTATAAACACTCTTTGTATCTGGATTAGATCTTCTGGTTGGAAGTAGAAGCGTGGCAGTTAGTGAAGCTGTGTGGCTGGGTAGGTGTGATAAAGCATCATGGGCCATTTGCATCTCATGGCTCTCAATAGTGTGCGCAGTGGGGACCCGCCACCGGGACCTTTGTCCCAGGCTGGGATGTCTCTGGCTGGATGGTGCCAGGAAATTCTCACAAGCCTGGTGGGGGGGATAGGGGTAGGAAACTGCAGCTTTGAAGAAACTGGCTGAATATTCACTTTGAAAGGGCTCTTCTCCAAACCAGAGGAGCAACAAAAGACAGGGAAGGGAAAAGGAGAGCTATAGAGACTGCTTCTTTGCAGTGACACTGATCGAACCTTTGGGCTCTCCAAAATAGGGAGGACACTGTGTTCAAGTATCCATGCTTTCCAAGAGCAAAGCATGCTCCTGTAAATAGTGGTTGTACCAAGTTTGGCTTCCTGACTTTAGACTAAAAAACTGAGTCATACATCTGAGCACCATCCTCTGCCACTCAGAAGGCAACAGCAGGAAACAAGACAGATCGGGCTGTGTCAGATCCCAGTTCCAAATTCACAGTCCAGGCTAGTTGGAAGGTGAGTAAACAGGGCAGAGGGGAATGTGCTTTTAAAACTCAAAGGCATATATAGCATCTGTGCATTGGGCAGGTCAAGGTAAGTTGGAGGCACTTGGAACAAAGGTTGGGTCCTATCGTCAGTACTTGCTGACTGTTCATTGGAAAGGGCTAGGTCCTTTTGTGATAGCAAGGAAGACTGTTAGAGCCAGCCTTTCCCATCAGGAAATTAGAGGTTTTACTTGTAAGAGATCATGTGCTGATCTAAGCTGTCTTTCAGCTCCTGCACCAGAGGGGCTGGGACCCTTATGTGCAGGTCTTCTCCAGCCCAGATGTCTTCAGGCAGCAGGGGCTTCCACAAATCCAGCTGTGCAGAGGAGAATAAAGAAATGCACAAATCAAGCTCTGTTTTCAGAATGAGAAAATATATTTAAGGTAGAGTAGCTGCATATCAATAAATGGAAGAAGTTTTCCTTCAAATTCTCCCCTTAACTATTCTCCAGCCATCTGTTCATAGAGCATGCAGCACAGGCTTAGTGTTTCCATTGACTCAGGCACCACTGATAAGGAGCAGCACCTTCACAGAGCCGTGCAAGGAAACTAACTTCTTCCCATAAATTCCTTCAGGTAGTGGAAGGGCAATTCCACCCTACACTAAGAAAAAAAAAGTTAGGTAAAGCTTTTTCAAGTTTACTTTAACCTTCATTCCTGCCCAAAGTTACACGCAAATCTGTTTTATAGCCCAAGACCCTCTCTGCTTTTTGGGCACACGTGGTTGTTTTTACTCACCAGTAAAGTGCTGCAAAGATGCTGAAGATGCTGGACTTGCTGAAATGTTTCTGGCACAATATGCAAAACCTGATCCCTGGAAATTCAGCAGAGAAACAAGAYCAGTTTTAATGTCTGTTAAAGTATCCATGATTTCATAAGTCAAAAGGAGATATTTTGTTATGTAGAAGGAAGACAGAGCATGTAACTGAGTGCTGTTCCAACAAAAACGTGTCTGAGTGATGAATTCCTGGAATGTTTTAGTTGCAAATAGGACTAAGTGATGTGAGTTTTCTGTTGCTAGAGCGTTAGGTTAACTCTGCTTCCTTGCCAGTGGCAATTCTTTATTCACCGTACCAGCTTCACTGAAGCCAACTGCTCGCATGAGCCCTGGTGTGTGTTTCTGCCTTTGCAGGACCAGGGCCAAAAAAAGATAATTGGTAATATATAATAAACTATTTATTTAATAAGATGTCACTTTTTTTTTCCTGTTCGGGAATTATTCAATTATTCCAGATAGACTTGGTGCTTTGCTGATCTACTTCAGCATGCAAAAACATTATATAGCCATGATAAATGAACATTGCTAAGAGCTTGAGATGTTCACAAACGACTTGTCATAAGAATAGCCAATTTATTCTACAAATAGTGAATAGTGTGGTCTCCAGAATTGCATATTCTTACTCAATTCGCAGGAAACAAAAATTTCTAATACAGGATCTATCATTTTATATTTCTAGAAAAGACATACAGATCCAGTGTCTGAGTATATATATTTTCATGAGGCCCCATGAAACTTTCAATTACTACAGGCTTAATCTGAAAAAAAAATTGAAAGTTTACAAAGAACAAATTAAAATGGTTGTAAATGCAGAAAAAGCAAATCTGTACGTTCTATTAAAAAACCCTTTGTAATTATTTTTCTAATTTTTTTTCAGTGTTTGTTCAGATCAACTTTCCAGGACTAATAGCAAGTGTGACATTTCTAATGAAAGGGTTTCATAATGGAGGAGTGGATTTTGACTATATTACATTACTCAAAGGTGAGATAGCAGTTATCCACTACTGATGTGATAGAATGGGGAACCCGAGAAATGTTCGTATTTGTTAGTAACCAATAACTACTGCTTCACAGTCTCCTTCAGTGACTTCAATGGACCTTGGAACCTTTACAGGACAAGTACAAAAAAAAGAACATTTTACGTTTTAAAGCTTTTGTAACAGAAATTCTTGTTGCAAAGCCTTGCACGGCTTTTTATTAAAGCCATGGTCATTATGGTCATCAATATAATATGATCTTATCATCTGAACTGCAACTGCTACCATTTGTGCTTCCATACACAAATGTACAATTATCAGCTTAATATACATGCAAATAGAATTCACTATTCATTCACATTATCCACTGAAAAATAGGGGGATTTGGGTTTTTTTCCATCTCTCTTGAAAATATCACCTTTGCTGATAGAGAAATGTAGAACTTGATAGTTAAAATGGGCTGTTCACTACTGGTTCAGGAGATGCTGTTAGCATATAGGACCCTCATCTATGGGGCAAAATGATTACATTTGCATTGCTAACGATTTGGTACAACAGCCATGATATCTTTGTAATAAACCTTGTAGATGCAGGATAAACATCTTTGCTAGGAGAATAAACATCTCAGCTGCGGTTCAGAGTTTATTCTCTCTAAATGCCTGGGCTTGCTTTGCTTTTTGTCTATCAGGAAGGGAAACAATATTCTGTAATATCTTTCTATCCTCATTGACATTATGTCTTAATTACACCAAATGAAAGAAATGCCAGACAGTCAGATTGCTGCCAGATGGCCAGCTCTTATTTACTGATAAACCTTTTACAATAGCCAGTGTGGAGACAAATCATTTTTAATAGTAAACTAAGATTAGAAAGCACACACTCATTTATGATTATGGACTAGGATTCTCAGTGGAGAAGTGCAAAGTCAGCCCATGTGACCACATGAGAACAACAGTTTTTTAAATGCTACAGTTATGCTTTCTTACCAAATTAAAAGACTGTTCTCAGCACAAGCTGCGTTCGTTTCCTTGGATGCTCATAGATCGGTTATTTCATTTAAGTTGTTGAACAGAGCAAATGACAATGAAAATGGTCTTTACTAGTCATTTCATCTTTGTGCAGGTGCTGCCCACCCAAAGTCACACTGACCATTTGATTAAGTGTGTTTTTAAATCCCATGCAAGTACTCAACAGGTTCAGTCCTGGACACCAATTAGAAACAAAAATGAACACTACATTACCAAGGGTCTGTTGAATTCTGTTCAGTGAAATCAACAGGCTCTGACTGCGTCCCTGATACAAATCTGAAGACTAAATATTATCCAAGGGAAATAACACATTTTAAAGAGAGAAGTAGTGACTCTCTATGCTCTGCCAGGAGCTTTGCCAGCAGAGTTGTTGAATGGGTATACTATGAAGGAACTTACTTGCAGTAGGTATTGCTTGGTTTTCTCTCCTTTTTAAAACTATATTCTGGGGATATAATTAGTCTAGAGGCATTCAGCACTGGGCTACTTTCTCTGTTTACTTTAGAAAATTCCATGTATAAAGTTATACGTGGATAGCTGGCCTCCACACTATATTTGTGCCCCTCCTGCAAATCCCAACTGCTGTAAAGGCAGAGTGACCTATCATTCCTTGTAAAGTTGAGGGTGAATGAAACAAAATAGTTTAGATATAGGCAAACAGCATAATTTTATATCACTCATTTTCTTATGAAGCAGAACTGAGAATGGAGAATACAGCAAAACTAGACATTTCATACTTTTCAAAAACATTAATCAGTAATAAAAAATGTGATAATCTCATTCTTTGAACACCTTGGGGTGAAGATTGTCTGGACCAACTCCATTAGCTTTTTTTTGTTATTGTCACAGTTCCAACAGGGGTTCAGTATCTGAGCTGCTTTTGAGACACCATCTTTTTCACACAACCTCAGCTGTCTTTTATTAATGGATATAATTTTGCTCAGTCATCCCCCCTGCTTTATACTCAGAAAAGGCATTTTATTCCTACAGCATCTGATTTCAAAGTTCATTATGAAAGAGGCTAAGCCAAATGAATTTCAGCTAATGGAAGCAGAGCATCCTGAGGTGCATTTGAGAGGCATTCTGTGTCTCCTACAGCTGCAGCCATATCTTTGTTGGCTTGGATTTGCTTCACTCTTTCTTCATTTCCCCTCGTTATGTTTTCTTTCCAAATCTTACAAAGCTTACAGCTTAGTAACCCTATTTCCAGGTTTTCAGTTCATAATTGTTATTATTATTCTTACACAGTTCCTGGGAATTTCACTGCATGCACAATTCTTCATGATACCCCGTTCACACTCACCCATCATATTGCAATTTCAAGCTGAGTTTTCCAGGAATTAGCATCCCCAGAGAAAAGATGATCCCAAGAAAAAGCCTCATCTTTGTGCAAAGAACCCAGCCCCAACAGTGCAGGACTAGAGAGGAGGAGGATAGATCTGGACTGAACACTTTATTTGTACGATTATAATACATAACCAGACTTATCCTGGAAGGGAACCTGCCCTTGTTGAATCATTAACTTCACTTTTAAATAGTTCTACTTTTTCTTAGTTCTCCAAGCTCTCTTCCACACCCCAAAACACAAACACATACAAATAGCAACATTCTCACTGAAGCACTTCTTCTAAGAATTAAGAAGATTTTTCTGTATGTCACCTTCAAATCTTTGAAAACGTTATGTGACAAAGTTGGTAATCATTGGAGAAAGTGTTACCTGCAAGGTCCACGGCAACTTAGCTTGTTAGATTAGCTTACAAAAATCATAGGGATGGGAAGAACGAGAGAACAGTGGTAAAGCAAGCTCCATCCTTGCTCTCTTCCTTCCTGTGTTTGTGTCTTTGTGGAGCACTTCTCTGACCTCTTAACTGCAATTCTGTCACTTGCCTAGCCAAAAAGAGGACATGAAAGAAACAACCAACATTCCTGTAAAAGGGAAAGATGGGGACATCAGAGTCTCATCTAAACCACTTTCAGTTGGATCAGATCAGTCTCTGGCCACAGACTATCAACTTTACACTGTCATAAAGAATGTTTTTATTATATACTCAAAACAGCGGGCTGGTTACTATCTGAAATATTTAATTTCTTGCTTAGTTCGTATATCAAGAGTAAACAGTTGAATTCCTTCCTTAATGGACTACAGTTAGACATATAGCACAGTTCTTCAGAAAGAAATTTTTTCACTCAGTTTCTCTCCTGGATTAAAGCTATCCCATGGTGATTTAATGCAGAAAACTGCATGGATTTTGGGTGAAGAGAGTCCAGTAAGTCAGTTTGTTTGTGTACACATGCAATGGACATTAACTGTAATTATGGTATCTTTGTAAATCTTTCTCAGCAAAGTATGAAGTCCTCTTACATTACTACCAAGGCTGTCATCAAGGAAACAGGCAGCAGAACTGTCCCAGTATAAAGGAGGAACAGCTTAACTCAAAAGTGTGCTCTCACAAAACTGGGCTGCATGCAACAGAAGAATATGTTCTTCATAAATCACACCAGACCCTTCCCATTTTATTGCCACACACTATAACCTGCTCAACAGCCTGAACCTGAAAATGGTGAATATTTCCCTCCATGCAGATATCCAACCCACAGTGACTTCCAGAAGAGCTGAAGTAAGTGCAGTTTACAGGATTAGAGGCAGCTCCATTTGTGAGGAATCAGAAAAGCAAACTCATGTTGGAAGACCATATTCCATATTGACACTCAGGACATCTGCTCAGATAACCTTTGCTTTTGCTTCCTTTGTCTCCACCACTGCTGTGAGGTGAACTGATGTTTTGAAGTCTTCTGCAGTGTTGTCTGTGCCCTTTCACCAGAGCTTGCTTTGAACTGGGGTTCAATCCCTTGACAGGGACTCAGAATCTAGGAACAAGAAAAATGGAGGCATAGGGGAAAAAAMCAAAAGACTTCATCTTTTTTTTTTCTCTTAAAAAAAAGATATGCACAAATGGAGCAAATCATGATACACGCTAAAATTCAACTCCAGCCCAAAGCTTACACTTCCACGCTGAAAGCAGAAGCTATTTATTCTGTGGTGAAAACGTTACTCCTATGATGCCAAATAGTTATGAAGATAGATAGGGTCATTTTGCTTAATGGGCATAGGATTCAGAAGAAATGACAGTTGCTTGCTAGGTCTTTGATTCAAATTCCTTTGAAGTCTAGTTGATTTTAATGAGCTTTAGATGAAAGTCCTGTGCAAATAATCATGGACATTTCTCACTGATTTAAAAAATGGACTTGTTTTGGGACTTCAGCAGAAGATTTGTTCATAAAAGACAATACTTAAGTGTGTACTTAATGTTCAGCTTGCAAGCAGCACTGCTGAATTCAGAATAAAAGCCATTAGAGATATTATTCTGCCACCAATGCAAAAATATCTTGGGACGAACAGTTAACTTCAACAAGCCTATTGCCCTCTTGGGCATAAATAACGTCTCAGTAATAATGTCTGTTCTTTGGTCAGGTTCTTACTGGCAGCTGCTTATCTTTCTAGCAAATGTGGAAGGCAGCTTAATCCATTTATTCCCTCCTTGAAAACTGTGTGCAAAAAGGCATGGGACATTCTGGGGAGAGGAAAGGTCGTAAACATATGGCACAAACATGCCATATGAAACCATGTGGTGTCCTTTCTTCTGAACAAGTTTACTTTGCAGTTCTTCCATACGTTCTTCTTAGAGCTTCAGAGCATTTTTTGAGCATCAGTTTAGCCTCTCAACTGCCCTGTGAGACAAGCAAATATTATTTCCACTACTTAAAAGATTAAGAAAAAAGGGGGAAAAAGTGACTCCCCAAGGTGACATAGGAACACTGCTGCAGAGCCAGGAATAGAATTCAGATCTCCTGACTCCCTGTCTGGTGCTTCCTTAAATATATGACCATCTGCTCTCCTGCTGGAAGTATAGATACTATATGCTGACTCCAACAAGCTGGCTGCTAAGCCTGTTAGTTTATCCTCTTTTTATCCCATACTGATATCATCTCAAGCTAAGCTTTTGGCCTGGAGTCAAAGTGATTTCCAGTGTTTGAATGATTCGACCTGCTTGTTATTGTTTTAACCTTGCACCACACATATGCTCAGCTATTTGTGACTTATCTGCATACAGTCTGTGTAGCAACAGCCGCAAGCTAGAACTGTTTTGTTTAAAGATTCCATACTGAAGCATACCACATGTTTTAAACAACTATCATACAGCAGTGAGTTTGATCCTGGTAGCTGCCTGCACCCAGATTTCCTACTGAGCTGCATGTAACTTTCAAGGACAAAGAGCTTATTAAAAAGACAAAAAACTTACACATGAACATCAGTTCATCATGTTAAGCTTTCCCAGTTCCACAACTAAATCCCGCACTGACTCCATCTGAACTAAGAACCAAACTAGAACTAGATGGAATTCAACATGATCAACAGTTTTTTAAATCATCACCTTGATTCTGAGAAAACCATCCTCCAGTAAATCTCCTTCTCTCCTTGCTGCAGAAAACTCACGGTATGTGTCCAAGACAGAATCACCACTCAGTAGGGTCAATACAGTAGCATGCTGACTAATGTGCCTTAAATCCTAGTCTTCTGCTCCACTGGGGAGTGGAGTGGCTAATTCAGCTGTTTTACTAAAATATCCTCTGGTTATCACTGTAGCTTTACTTGGAGGAAGCACACAATGAATTGACAGTTCTGTTTCCCATGGACTTGTCGTAGGAGATAGCTTATTCTATAGGTATTGTATTTTTCTATGAGTACTAAAAGATATTTCTGTCTTTCTGAGCAATGTTCAAAATATGCCAATTCATTCTACAATATTAAGTATATGGTCTTAATTCTGTAGCATATGAATATTCAGCAATACATTGTGTGGTCTGCAATGTGAATCATTGTTCCTCTCAGTATGCAAAGTCTTCAGCTTTCACAGCTTTGTTAGAGAAAGGTTTTTCTGAAATTCTCTGGACTCCATTGTGATTTGACAGTGCTAACTGTTTTCAAGCCTCATTAACTCCAGCAACAATCCTAGCATAAGTGGGAATATACTGGAAGCTATGCTGAGTTACAACAATTCTCTTCTAGAGTCATCTTGCTGAGTTTTCCTCTCTCTCTCTTTCTCTGAGATTACACTGAAAACACCCCATTAACCTTACATTTGGGATTTTAAATAATCTTAAACCAGAAATAATTCCAGCCAACATACACTAGATTAGAATGACATTAGTAGCAAACCTTAAAATTAGTTCCATTAAGCCAACCTTAAGTGTCCTGCAGATCATCAAGTGACATAGGATACTTAAGCTTTAGCTTAGTGGAATTAATTTGGCAATTGGTACATGATCTAGTAATTTCAAGAGATAACATTTACAGATGCTTTCAAAGATTTCTCCATAGTTTTTACAGCATTTATACACATACATACTCACATATTTTGAGCCAAAACTGGAAATAGTAGTGTGTTGTGTCAGTGTGGGAAATAACACCTGCCTTTTCTCCACAAGTCCCGTGATGCAGTTTTTAGACAGCTTTGTTATCAGAGAGGAGCTTCAAGTACCCATTCAGGTAGCAGTTCCTTATGGAAGCGGGCTGAAGCAGGCTGACAAAATCTGTGTTGGTTTAATTAGGCTGGCAGAGCAGCTTCCTCAGACACCATATACTTTAACCAGGAAAGGAGAATGTTATTAGTGAATTGTCTTTCCTTAATAACAGGTGGCCTGGGTGGTTATTTTTCTTTCATCCTTTAGACAGCAAAATGTCACTGCTAAGGAACCTTGAGCTGGTCCTTTAACATACAATCTGAATTCAGGATGATATTTACCATCTGTTACTAAAAGGTAACAAACACTATTGGTTCAGTTCTAGGAGTTAAGGGTGATCACCTTTACGAGGAGTTGTGCACAAAATCCTACAGTCCTTATGTAAACACAATTCCTATGGGAAATTTGTCTGCATAAGGATTGTGCAATTTAACTTAAAAAAAATACTACTAGTATATTTGAAGTGCAATGGTAAATTGCTGAACCCAAAGTCCACACATACAAGCTGGCTACAAAATACTGCCCTTGTAGTTTGATCAAAGGAAAGATTCAATTTGCTGACAGTTTTTAATGTGCCTGAATCCACTGTCAGAAAGACTGGTTAGATTTTCTCACTCACCTTCTCCAGTCCTGAAAACTTTCCCTCATAAGAATACCTTCTGATGACATGATTAGAACTTACGATTTCAAAGGTATTGCTCTGGGGGAAAAAGATTTTCAGAAGTGTTTGATCCTATATTGATGTTATGAGTGGGCAAGAATTAGGCAAGAATCCTTGATTTTGTGAAGAAACAAAACTTCTTGTAAACCTTTAGCTGTCAAAGCAATAAGTTGTTTGTTTTAATTAGGCTTTTTTAAAGAAGATGTCACATAACAGTAAAAGCCTATCTTGTATTTTTAAATAAAATAATTACCTTTGTAAGTAAATAAACTAGTATTATTTTATTGCTACTAGCAGAACTGTAAAGGACGGCACATAAGTCTCTATTATTGCTTAATGGTTAAAAAAAAAGCTTACTGCACAGTATTCTAGAATAACCAACATTATTTTTAATGAGTTCTATTACAAGCACTAAAATACTTTATGATTAGATGCGAATATGCTTGCATATGATTCCTTAGAACCAAACAATATACCCTATATTCACTTTAACTTAAGTAATTAGCTTTTGCAGCTATAAAACATGTTCATATTAACCTTTGGCCTCAGTTCTATCAACAATGATACACATACTTAGCTTTCTGTTCAATACCAGTACCACTGAGCATAACAGTATTGCTTGCATGCATGCAGTTATGTATGTACGTCCATGCAAGGTAAGTAATACTCCAAACCCCTCACCCAGCATGAGGATCTGTTAAAAATGGTTATGATGTCCCTGAGGAATCTCAGTGATTATTAATGAAACCAACAGTACCTGACAAAAGATCTCAAAGTGGGTCTCGTCTGAGCCAAACAAGTCCATTCTACGTAACTTATACTCGGTAGAATTTCCAGTGTATTTTTGCAGATGAGCCTTAAAGAATTTATAAGCTGGGTTTGAAGTGTGCTCTGTATGTATGGGTGTGACATGCAGTAGAAACAGCTTGTATTTTGGTGTCTGATTTTGTAAAAAATCGTTGCTACTAATAGTATCTGTGGAAGGGACTCGGTAGTGTAACTTTGAAGTGCTTATTGTGACAGGGCTGGGTAGGTTTGCAGTAAGGCTATTGACATGGCTTGCATTGGTCACAAGTTTGGGGCTTCTTCAGCGAAGGGAGCTGTTTCTTTTACAATTAGCCAAGACTTTCTCCACTCTCATGGCTGAACTGTTACTACTCTTTGTACAAGGAGTGGATCTGAAACGTCAGCCAGCTCTGCCTGGGAGAGCTTAGAAATCCAAGCAACTCAACATGGGGACATCCCCATTATACAGACAAGGAACACGGACACATGGCTGCATTGGGACTGTGCCTCTGCTGCCAAGCAGGGCATTCCTTTGAGTCACAGCACTACCAAGATGGGTGCAAACACCAGGACTCTGAGTGTGCCACGGGGACCTCCTGAGTGACTTGCCATGAGCAGACAGATAAGTGGTGGCAAGCAGGGAGCTGAACTCAGATTCTCCGAGTCTCTGTCTAATGCCTTAGTGTCAGATCATCTTATCCTCTGTTCAGAGAGAGTGGTTTTGATGCCTTCATTGTTGTTCTCTTTTTTTTTCCGCTTCAAATACTGAGTTACTAGATTCAGCAAATGAATATCAAACCTACCACCAGAAGTGGAAAGTTTGGAAAGTTCTCTTTTTATTCTGCATCAGCAGAAATCAAACCAACCTTCATCCTCCTCAGTACTATCTTTTGGGGGAAGTACTGCCTACTGAGAAGGAAGTCYTCTTGCTCACATCAGTGAAGCATTCACCATTTTGTACTGTTCCTTGAGCATAGACTGATACAGAGCAAATCTCCAAACACACAGGCACACACATATTTTTTTGCCTGTTTAACTTTTCAGATCTCCCTCATTTTCCTTACATTTATACAGAAGTGACCCAGACTGAAGATTTATTTAGAAAATGGTGTGTCCCTGGGACAAATCATTCATTGGCAAAATGGAGCATATTCTAAAACAACAGAGACAAATGAATCAGCAGTCTTTACCCTCTTCTTGCCTCATACACCGCAGCATGCAAGGGGTTTAGGTTGCCTTTGTATTTTCCGGAGAATTCCCTGTGTCAAGGRACTGTCTGTTGTTCTGCTAAGGCTGATATCTAACTGCTGAGCCAGGACAAAGGGCAAGTAACAACCCAGTATTGGTCTTCAATATGTATATTTAAAAAGACTAAAGAGTCTTTTATGTGACTGACATTTCAAATGTGGGCTCCATGGTTGGTCTCTCCTCCCTTCCTAGCTTTGTGGGCAATAACGTCTTAACATACAAATATATAATCTCCTCCACAACAAGCCACTGTATATTTCCTGAATCTTGTCTCATCTGTGTCAGTACACATCAAGACTTCACTAACAATTCTCACCATTTACAGCAGCCTCTGTGCAGTCAGAGTCTGGTTCACCAGCTGTTCCCTACTGCAGAAGGAGAAAACTGGGCTCGCATAACAGTTCAAGTTTTCTTCTTTGAAGTTGTAGATCCACAGCCTCAGCTGGTGTATATTGCTGTAGTGCCCTGACTTTAATTTAAACCAGTTGATGAGCCACTCCTCCTTTCCCCACACTCCCCATGCACTTTCCCACCTTTCTAAGGGGTGGTCGAGTACAGATGACATCTTATGTGCAGCGGAATCTGTACCATGAAAATCAAACAGGCAAATACAGAAAATTTAGCAAGTGCCCTTTGCGGATTGAACTGGTAAGAGTAAACTATGGCACATACTCAGGAATGACTAAGAGTGTTCAGTAAATTGTGCCTGTCTGGAGGCACGGATAGACTCCCTTACCTATGGCACTGAAAAGTGAAAAGAAATTCTCCTGTTTATAAAAATTTGCATCTTGCTACATAAAGCAAGAGCATATCTGGGTTTTGATGGGTGCCATGGCAACAATGTTACTGGAGTATAGCATAGGAGCATTTTTGGAGAGAGGGAACAGGATAGAACAAAAAGCTCACTGGTTATCTGTGGACACAAGGACTTTTGCTGCAGACCCAAAGACAGATTCTCCTTCTTGTTCCTGGGTGACTATTTACAGTTGCCACCACATTCATACTTTCACATTATAGTGCGGTTGTCCAGAAATAATGAAAAAAGGGAAAAACCTGCTACAACTAGAAGGACAGATCTTAAACATAGTTCAGAGTTCCATTATATTTGCATCACTTAGAAGAGAAGAACAATGCAGAACTACTAACACCACTATGGTTACTAGCAAAGAACAAAGCCACAGGATTACATGTTCAGTAAAACCTATGCTTAAGTACCATAATTGCTTTAAAAGTATGCATCTAGAGAAAAACAGATAACCATGGCTCTGGTTTTGTTCTGAAATAACTAATTTCAGCATATTTCGCGTAGGAGTGAATGCTCCACCTTTTTTGAGATCTACAAAACACCTGCAATTCTTTTTTAATTCAGATATTCTGGTGTCAGTAAAGAGGTATCGAAACTGGAACCTCATTCATGCAAGCTTATGTGCTCTGAGATTTGTGTGCAAAGAGAATAGCTTAACATTAACAAATGGCAATATAAAATAATACCTACTGCAATGGCCAGGGGAAAAAAAAAAGCATTAGAGGGAAGTCTTAGTATTTTCTTCACTTTAGCAATTGACCAGAGCCGCATCTCTAGGTCTCTGTGTACAAAGCATTATTCAACCTCTTGCCTGTGTAAAAACAGTTGCAATACCTGAGAAACAGACTTTCATTCTCTAATTCCAAGCTCCAGTTTACTTAGATTCTGATTTCTTAACAAAAATCAAACTCTTGCAATGTACTTTTAGTCCCTCTTTCCCAGTCGCTTTTAAACGTCTTGGCCAATTTGAGAGCAAGGTGGAAGTTTTAAAGGGAGTTCCTGGATGTTTCTTGTAAATGAGTGGCTGGAATATTTCATACCCTGAGAACGCTGGAGTTAGGGCTCAAAAGTGTTTTTAGACATAAGCAAATCCAAGCAGGAGAGAACTACAGGTCATCAGGGTCTGCAAATCCAGCTGCTTATGGAAACAATTTGTTTTTCCAAACACTCACTGTTCTCATTCTGCATTACTTCACAAACTTTGTTGCATTTTTGCTCAGATGGTACTAGTTTATTTTCTGTTCATGCAAGAGCCTTCTTGACCCTTGTAGCCCACATCTTCTGCCTTCCTGTTTCTTGTTCTCTTTTTAGATCTGTTCACACATCCTGCAATGCTTAACATCATCCTTGGGCCAGTGAAGTTTGCTATATAACTTACATTTGTAAATCCTTCTCACGATGTTTTCTTATTGATTGTGTGATACATGACAATGATCTGAGCTTGTCACCCTTTTGTATGTGGATATCCTTCAGATGACCTGGAGAATTCAAAGGATGAACTTTGAGAGAATATGCCTTATTCTCAAGGAAAAATTTACCAGATAAGCCAGCTTTATCATGGCATTTTACTGTTTTGTAATAAGGTAAGATTTATGAATCAAAAAATGTCTAACAGCAAGCAGCATGTAAAAAACAGGAATCATAAAAGGCAGTATCTGTTTCTTTGAGATGAGCAGGATAAATCCTTAAGTCCAGTATTTCATAGCTCAGAATGAAGGAAACATTTGTATGGATCTACTTTTCAGACTTCTTTGTGGCCCAGGAATAAAATATGCTGCCTTCATACAAGAATCTGGTCAAATATATGGTTGCTCTGTACAGCTGAGGCCACTGTCTTTAAGTCACAGCTACATAATTACTCCAAGCCCTACACTTGCTTTATCTTCTTTAATAAGCCTTCAATTCATTGAAGATCCTCCCCTCCCTCAGCAATTTAGTTTACTTAATAAATGATCTATTTTCACTTTACACGGGGTTGAGAACCTTGGCCTTGCTACAGATTGGATCACCCTTGAAATACCTTTAGTGAGTCAAACACCACGGCAAATGTCTGGGTTCCATCCGTTAATAAGATACACCATGGACTGTATGAAATAAAGCCATATTCAGCTTCCTCGTTCCTCACTCCTTGTTCAGAAAAAATTTCCAGCCACTGCACTTAAAGTGTTCCAAGTGTGAATAAAGGTTAGAAACACATGTTCCTGAGTCTGCAGGCAGACTGTGAAAATGGTAGAGAAAGGTGCAGCTTGCATCTCATGTTAGCCTCGCTGGCAAGTCAACTAAAAACATCTGTTTAGTATCTGTTTTGCTTAAAAAAGGGGATTTTGCACCTTTCGCACTGAGCAATCCATGCAGTGACAAAACCCACAATTACAGGAACAAAATAATTATTGTTGATCTTCATTGTGAGTCTCCCACTAATTTTAATAAGCATGACTCAGGAGAGAGAGAATGGTATTCTAAATACAGATTGTAATGCACAAAACAGGGCATCAGATCTCCCTTACTACATGAATTGGACACCTGAGAAACCTGGGTTTATTTCAGACATTGCAGCAGAGTAGCTTTTTAGCAGATGTAAAGATTCAATAAACCCACAGCTCTGAAGTCTCTCTGGCAGCAGCTACATATTGCTTGGAACTATGAATCAGTGTAGGTGACATAGTAACGACTTAAATTATTGAGGTAGCATAAAGCAAGATGCTTTAATAAGCAAGGTGATCGTTATGGCAGACTACTACACTTCCATACTGCTTGTATAAGTTTCCAYCTACGCGTAAGGTGTTTAAAAAAAGAAAGAAAAGATGGTGATCAGCTAATTTAATGTAACGTGCTATGGCATTTTGTGCCCACGGGTGGCTAATTCAGTC
This sequence comes from Phoebastria nigripes, assembly GCA_035582835.1. Classification (NCBI taxonomy): domain Eukaryota; kingdom Metazoa; phylum Chordata; class Aves; order Procellariiformes; family Diomedeidae; genus Phoebastria; species Phoebastria nigripes. The sequence goes on from JAYKAV010000445.1 coordinate 1,359,017, forward strand.
CAGGCTGCTGGCACCCAAGAGGACAGTATACTTCCCTGCCCGGTCTTTTGTCCCTGAAGAGATGGGAGCTACGTACCTGCTACTGAGGACCTGACTGAAAAGCTCGAAGCAGAGGAAGCAGTTCCCCAGCCCAGGCGAGAGCCACAGCTGACACTGCATTAGCTTGGTTTGCAGGGCTTCAGTTTTGCACTGCACTAAATGCTTTCTCAAACACAGCTCTGAGCACTATTCAGCTCTCCAGCACAGAGTATTTCAGACCTCCTCCAGCGCAGGCTCGGACCATGAGTCAGTCGGCCAGCTCAGAACATCAGAATGGCTCTGACCAGTCTGCTTCACAGATGAATTTGTACAGACAATGCTTTCTTAAAGTAGCAGATTGAAAAAGGGGGCACAACAAACTTCTCATCAAGTCAAGCAGATGAACTCTGCTCTGGTTGTTAAGTTTTACAATTGCATCAAATTATTTTTCTGCACGTGCTGCATTTCAGAGACTGAAATGCTGAACAGCGCTCTCTGCTTTTTATGCCAGACTGCTGTGACAATGCTTCTTTGGTTGCAGTTTCCTTCATAAACGTGCACCATATTCTATCTACATGTTCTGCAGGAAGTTGGGCAGTGAATTTTTTTTAAGCACATTCTTTTCACCTTATCTCATCACTATAATACCTTTTTTATCTCATCATTGTAATACCTTAACCATCCGTCCACGCTACTTCAGAAAGACAAAGAACGTAGTGCTTGTAGCTTATCAAGTGAAGCAAGGGCACCGCCGTTAGGTAGCACACAGTCACTGTAGAAAGTACTGCTGTTTCCCTTCGTGCCAATTGGGCTGTGGCTATGGTACAGCAAAATTGTGACTGAAGATCTGATTACACCACAGAAACAAGCAAGCCGTTGTTGGCAAAGGTATGTATTTTGAGCATTCCAATGCTCTTAATAAGTACTTCAGCAACTCCAGCACAACAAATGGATTTTACCAGTAAATGTTACCAAGAACAGAAAAGATGTACCAGTTCCCTCTGCTCCTTCAGCTCAAAGGCCCAAAGCTGCTTTGAACTTCTAGGACTCTGCCAACATAATCAATTCCACCGCTACGTAACAGGCCAGTGGAGATGCATCACAGTATGTAATGAACAAATCTGAGTATTGCAACACCTCTTTAAATAGTTGTGGAGACACATATCAGAAACAGAGAGCGTCAGTTTATAAAGTCATGCCAGACCTGTGTTCTTATAGCGAGAAGTCTCAAAATCAGTAGCAGTGAAGCAAAAGGTTTAAAAGAAAAAGCATACAGCTAACAGAACCATTATTAGCCTGGACTTCTGAAGACTGGGTGAGATTTATTTCTTCAGAAACTTTTCACATAACTTTGGATTTTTTAATATACCCCTTAGGCTGAGTTATTTACTGCTTTACCATCTATAGTTCTGCATTAAGAACACAGGGGACGGTGGGGATGGGATGTTGCGGGGAATCCTTCTAGTGCACTGCTAAAAAATTTTGCAAAAATTATGCAAATGGTGCATATTGTAGGCCAGGTTCCAACAGCACTTGAAATAGTCACTTCCTTTCCCTGACCCGGCTCAAGAGAAGAGAGAAATTTGACGTGGGCATGCGGGAGGGGAAGCAAAATGAAGATAAAATTAAGACATTTCAACAGCAATAGATGTCAGGATGCTTTTTGGATTAATTAAGTAGTTCCTTCCACTAAAGAAAACCCACTCCCACTTCACAAAAGAAAATTCCCGCTACCAGCAGACATTGTTCACTTTACAAACTTTTCTCAATCTGTAATACTTCGGAGTAGGCAGTTGTGAATAAAACTGCTTATCTCTTCTGTTAAAACCTTACATTAATTACACAGGAAAAAGAGAGATCAGGAGACCCAAAACTGTTAGTTTATTTTAATTATTATCCTGCACAGTCACTTCAGAAAAAGGGAAAGCATTTTCTGAATAAATTTTTCCTTTCAAAAACTCAACTGCATCTTCTTTTGTCATTTCCTGAAACTTCTTGTTCAGGACCTGGAAGAAAGGAAAAGGAAAGGGTACATTAGTTCTGTTGTCTTTAGCAAACTACCCTGTCCCACAAACCAAGCGCTCAGTGATGGGAAGGCCATAGGGAGTCACTGTATTTTGAAAACAAGTTGACTTGAATCATTCATTCTATAAAAATCAGGGAAGTAAGCCAAAGTCACATAGGTTTTTTAGGTACAAAGCAATTCAGTGGCTTGATTTTTTTTTTTTTTGCTGAACTATGATTATATTTATTTTGCTGATAATGGTAAGTGGTAGCTTGCCTTTTAGAGTTCCTCTGTCCTTTCTCCCTACTGACACCACCAYTACCTTCCAAGCAGAGATGATATACTATTACCACTCTGGAGAAAGCTCACCATTCCCTACAAGGCCTGTTCTACCAAACAAACATACTCATCACTGTGCTGATAACAAGACTGAAAGAGAGAGAATAACAGGACTCTTCTTACCAGAATCACATGATAGCCCAGTTTATTTAGATGACGCTTCTTCATTGCCAGCTTCCCTTGGGGGTGCRTTGTACCCACACAGAAGGCAGACAGAGGAACAAAGAGAAAAGCCAATCTACAACCAAGAAGAGTAGGGAAGACTCCATTGTACAAATGCAGAATAAGCGTTTCCAAGACAATGATTCAATGATGTCCTTTAACATTGCAGAATATATAGCTGTCTTTCTGGTAGGCAAAAATATCAGGACTGCACAAATTTCATTATCCTTTTCCTTCTCCAGACTTAAGTAATCGAGACCCTCTGTTCTTCCATGAGCTTCACGCAAGTACCAGCATCTACCCAAATACCTACAGCAGAATTAAGTCCTTAGCTCTCCACTTCTCCCACAACGAGAAGGAAATAGATCATTCAAAATTGTACGTTATTTTGACAGCTTCTGCATTTACTTTGATCCTTTGCTAATATTCAGAATCAGTTACTTCCTGACACAAAAACCTGCCTGGAAGGGTGAGGAAAGCTGAATGTCTTGGAAGCCAGACAGTGAGTTTCTGTTACACAATTCACTAGCTCTCCTTTTCCCAAAAAGCAAACTATATAAAATACACTGCTGTGCAGTGATCCAGCACACAAATGTTAAGTATCACCCAATTCTACTTAAGTGTTACTTAAATGATATATGTCCCACTTCAGTTACTGAGAGGTCATTCTTCTACACAAGATTAAATTAATTACCTAAAATGTGGGTATGATGATCCTTTCTATTCAAATTATATTTCAGCAGCTGAATTAATTGCCATAACATACCATTGAGATGCACATTTTAGAGACTTAAGAGAAGAACTGAATGTTTAATTAGACACACAAATACTTGGAATTTTAAAACCATAATGTAGCAATTTTTTGGAAGGGATTTCAGTCATACTTCAAAACCTGTATCCATTACAAGAGCATCAGATTACTGTGATGTTTCCTGCCTCTTTCTTTGAAATGTTAAGTTTTAGCCTCTGTTAGAAGAAGATAGTGAGCTGGATGAGTTGTTGCTCTGAACTGGCATGGCAATTTTTGTATATTTCAGTGAGCACAAACAACAAGTTAGTTATCTACTTTGCTTCTGCAAATCAGTGAACCAAAGAAGTAACTGGATGGAATACATACAAATAAAACTAGCCTGCTAGAAAAAATATGCAGTCAAAAAAGACACCTTTGAACACTTGAGTCAGCATGATCATCTGTTGYGGCTATTGGGAGCACTTTCTGTCTGTCTGAATCCATTCTGATTTCAAAATCTGAAAACAAAGCAACAAAACATTTAACACTGCAAGAGGTTACAATTAATGTTCTCATTTGAACTTTAATTGTTCAAATTATTTTCAAATGAACAGCTCATTTGAAAAAGTTAACAGACACCATGACTGCTCTGTTTCTAATTGCTGTTCTCTAATAATTTAGATATTACTGATGGTTTTTACCTCCCTGCAACCAATATAAACAGCTATAGCTTGCACATCTCCAGAAAAAAAAAAAAAAACATTTGGTTTTGGAAACTGTAGATATAACTTTATGGCAGTGAAATCATAGTTTAAAGAAACTGGTCTTGAGCGCAGTCTGTCATACCTACTCAGACTTTCCTGTAATCTGATTCCTCATTAGCAATATTTAGGAAGAAAATGATTACAAATACAGAAAAATTGGTAAGCTAAGCTGGGTGGCTGGCAAAAAAATAAGCAATATCAAAATATAAAAGAAACCGAATGTTATGAAATGATCACCTGTCAAAGAAGGTCATATCCCATTTCATAAATGAAAGTAGAACCCAAACCTTAGCCAGCGCTTCAGAGAAGAAACAAGTCAGCGAACAAAAGAAGGCTGCTGTTTTGCTTGTTTCTAATGTGATTTAGTACTAACATGTCAACTCTCTAAAACAGTTGGCCATATTGGATTTATGTACAATTAACATCTGCTCACTGATGCTTAACAAAAAGTCCAAAGCAGTTTTGTAAATAAGAGCAATCATAAAGTTTTAGTAGATTAACTTAAATACTTTAACAGAAGCATCCTAGAAAGTAGATTCACCAATCAAGGACATAATTTGTTAAAAGACTGTGTCTTTAAAGTGTTACACTTTTAATCACTTGCACCCTACACAAATTTGTTACCACCTTATTATTTTGAGGATTATAAATCTACATTAAAAAGAATATGACAGTAATTTGGCTTCATACCAATATGATATTTATATGGCAGCTGAACATTTTGCCGAAACATGTTCTCATCTCCCAGAAGTTCTATCAGTGCCTCCCGAGCCTTTCTGAGATTAAGAGATACTAATGAGGAGAAATTCTCAGTCAGCACAAATGCAGGCTTCGTGAAGGAAGGGCTATCAAGTTCCATACATGCTTTCACACAGCGAAGCATCATTTCCTTTTGTTCTTTGTAAAGATGATCTGAAAAAGGATACAAAAAATATTACATCCAATGTATCATCTCACAGAATTTTTCATTTTATTATAATTTATAGTCTGTTCTGGCAGAGCAAATGAATTTCAATATAGGAATCAAAACCCAATTGTTTTTTCACTGAAAATTATTGAGTATCTTCAATATATTGTTAAATATACACCATCAATTCACTATTTATAATATTAAAGTCTACAGCTGGGACCTGCCCATTTATCTAGTCTTTCCCCTCTACTGTACACAGCTCTGTGCATGCTATCAGTTATTACAGAAGACTTAAGGAGAACATGTAATGAGAGAGCATGCATAAAAACCATTTATAAAATCCAGACAACTAGAAGGCTATTTATAAAACAAAGAAGGGATATCAGACTTGGCCGTAATTTTGAAACTGTACTTTAAGAGTACTAAGCTGTGCAAACTCTAAGCAGTTACAGCTTTACAGCTTTCAGGTTCAGTCACAGCAGGCTCAACAGCAAGACACAGTGTTTTACTCTACACTGAATTTCTGCTCCGCTGAACTACTCTACTGGCTGTAGAGAATTGTAATGTGGAAACCAAATTCTACTACAAACCACTCCAGAGCAGTCAAAAAAACCTTTTACTCATGATTCCAGATACTAAAGTTGGTTTACAAAGGTTAAGAGCTCCTGTGTTTTTAAAAATGCCTGAACATATGTCAAAGATAGAACCCCTGGCTCTTACATATTTCTACCATTTCCACAAATCTCATATTCACCTCTCTCCATGTGCACACCTACTATTAAACTGTTGCCACCATGGGGCCCAAGACAATAAGCCTGATGCCCTAGTGCACAAACAGATCACTTAAATCACCATCACTACGTCAGYTTTGCTTGAGGACTTCAAATTTAATATTAATCATATTTGCATTCTTTAATTTCTAAACTTTTAACACAATTACAACAAATTATATATGGAGGCAGACTATCCCTTTTAAAACAAGAACATGACAAAGTAAGGCCTGACCTGACAGTAGATGTTCATCCCTGCTGTCCTTTTGCAGCAGCTCATCAAGTGCACGATGAGGAAGATATCCTAAGATGCAAAGTGAATACACTGCCTTCAGCAGTTCTGTGTTGGAAATCTGAGGGAGGTACTTATTCAAGCAGCTATGAAGAGTCTCAAAAAACCTTTTCCAAAAGCAGAAGAAAAGTATCTAAATACACAAATAAGGCTATATAAAATACAGATTTCAAACAAAAATACAAGTTAGAAATCTTTATTATCTTGTATAATCATATGCTGTGTAATCTAACATTAGCTTTTGATTCTTCTTTCAGGATACAGCTACCTATCAACAGATTTAGTAGCCTGGTCAGTCTAGAACCAAGGTCTCCATTTTCAATTACAGAGAAAAATTCCTATGTAGAAAAAATGTGAAAAGACATAGCAAATTTACCTTACAGATTAATAAAACAGGATTATGAACTTTTCACAACTGAAATCAAATACTAGTTGCCATACATTACTCTATAATGACTACATAACATATTATCCGGCATTCTAAATGAAAACCTACAGATGCTTTTGGCCTCTGGGAACATAGTTGAGTCGTGAATACACTCGGAGAACAATCAAAAGGTTTTTCAAGTTGAGGAATTCAGGGTCTTCTGTCACCTTCTCAGCAAAAATACCCATCAGCTCACTGGGCTGAAAGCCAAGTGTCTCGAAGGCAGAAAGAAAAAGGATAATCTAAAAGAAAAGATAGTTTTATAAAGTCAAGAAAGCCAGTGAAGTGGATCCTACCTCTTGATTTCATAAAAGGCATTTTTAATGAAAGCAAATTTTTCAAACTGTAACACCCCTTTTATTTCCTATTTCTTTATTCATCAATAAATAGAAGAGCATTTTAAAAATTTAACTGTAATGAAGAAAGGTAAGATGGAAAGCACCAGATATTCTACTAGTACCACTATAAATTATTTGGTCTCAAACTCACCTGCCTTTTGTCCCAGAGGCAGGCAGTAGAATTAACATAGTCTGCTAATGCTGAAAACAGTTTCACATTACGGTACTGGAGAGTGTGACAAGCTTCCAGAATGAGAATTAACTGCCGAAATGGAGCATCGTGGACATTCTCTGTAACAGAAGAGTAAAAAAAGGACAAATGATACAAAGCAATGGGAGTTGTAGGTTGGAGACATTGTGGGAACAGTTTGGCTAAGGGATGGGGAGGGACGGGGCAGGGAATCAGATAAGGAACTGTGGAACAGACTGAGACTAGCTAGGCAAAGTCAACTGAGCTAAAACACATGAAGAAACCGAAAGGTAGAAGAAACCAAACTGAGTCAGGATCAAGCTAGAAGGGATAAATCAGCAAAAGGGGACAAATTGACAAAAGAAGCAAGAAGATTGTGTTCCCAGAATATCTTCCCTTCCAGGATTCTTGATTTTCAGCACCTCCCTGCACTCAGCATGGAAACCCTCAGGCTAGCCCCTTTAGTACTGATTGAGCCTTTGGGCTGTCCACTTCACCATGTCAGCTGAGGGAGTCACAAAGAGGTGGATCTAAAGCTGCTGATTAACCAGCTATTAGCACATGACGAAATTTACATTTTTTTCCCATTTGGTTTTACAAAACAGCAAGAAACCACAAATATGAACCTATGTCTAAAAAGCACTAAATGCTGTCAAGCACTAAAGCATTAGTGTATGCCAAACGGGAAAACATGGAACCATAACGTAACCTCCTGGCATACGAGCGTGATGACACAGATTGAGTGCCAGATGACAACAGACTTCTGCACAGGACTGCTGCTTCATTTGCCACACAAGATGGACCTACTCCTGAGATGAAAAAGATTAAGTACTGAAGAACAATGCTCTCTCTTGAACATCCCGCTTTGTTTGCTGCAATGAGGGGCATACATGTCATAAAAGACAGTGACTGCAAGAGAAAAGAGCATAGTTACAGTAGTAGGATCAGCACCCATCAAAACTAGACTTTATCTCTTCCTCTGCCAGAGGACTCAAGAGGATAGCAGGAAAATAACTGAATTTAAGTCCTCTGAGTTGTGCTCAGTGATTTTCCAGGCTCAGCATAAAACACTGTTACCTCATTTCTTGAAGTGCTGAGTGCTGACAACTGTGATTGAAGCCAATGAGAGCTGTGCATCAAATAAAGTGATTTGTAATGCTAAGTATTCTTAAAGAAAACAGGCTAACGGAATCTCATATTACTGGACACTTCGACCTTAATTAGAAAATGAGTACCACCACTGGGTCACTCCCTTGCTGCTGCAAAAATTAACTCAGTAAGTACCTATGAAGTACACAGTTATTACAATTCTGGTCAGGTCCCCAGCTATGGAAGAGGGGGCTATTTTCTTGAGAGCCCCAGCAACAGCACAGGACCTGGAAAACCTGCTGGAGAATTCCTTTGCCCCATGGGCCCCAAAGCGTGCCCCTCCCTCCTCTTCCTATTCTATCTCCAGCCTCTGATAGAGGTCATTTCTGTCCAGAAATTAATCACTCTGTCCCCAGAGCATCATTTGCACAATGTGCAACATGTAAGTACTGAGAACATGCACTAAAAAAACGCAGAAAAAAGTATTGAGTAGCTGCTCACTCTGTGTATGCCATCTAGCCTGCGTACTGAGTGTGGTGAAAGTCCTATGGGAGAAACCAGTATGTGTAATTAAAGACTGTGTCCTAACACATACGAACAACCAGGGCAAATAAAGGCTGTACAAGCAGCCCAAACACTCCTGGTTCATTTATGTTAAGAATGCTATTTTGCTATCTTAATGTTTTTTTAGACACAAATTCATATGTATTTTAAGTGTGAATCAATACATACTGACCACATATACTTAAGAAATGTATTGTAAAGGTATGGAGAGAGGTAAAAGCATTAGCTTTCGTTTATTTTTTTCCTGGGCTGCAGCATGAGGTCAGTTATTAAGCAGCATTCAATAATTAAATCCAGTTAATCAGGGAAACACTATGTTCCCTTTAGCTTATCAACTAATCACACTAAGCCACCAATCCATCCTGTAAGATGTCCATTTCCAATTCAGATTTGTTTTAAAAGTTTATCTGAAATCCATTTTTTCTTGCTAGAATTCAATTCTTTTCCCTAAATTCTGCATACAGAAAAATGCAAAGAAAAATATGTAATTCAGGTAAATGTTAAGAAAGGCAGAGACAACAAGAGCTATTTGCTTTCATTATTGATCAGTAATTTTCTGTCTTGCTGCTTGTCAAATGGCTCCACATTACTATAATATCCAGTAAAACAAAGATGTTTCCTGAGTTTTAAAGGAAATCAGAAAAGGGAGATGAGACAATAATTAGGAAGAATTTGGTATAAAGAAGGGAAATTTAATAAACGTATTTTTTTCTTACCCTGGATCTTTTTACTGCAGGCATTCAGGATTGGAATGGAACAATAATTCATTGCAACAAGAGCCAAAAACACACGCAGAGCATTCGGGAAAGTCAGATGGTCTATCTCTTTCAAAACTGCCATCTAAAGTGAATTAGAGTTTATTAAATCCTTCGTTCTTCAGGTATATTATCACTGCTTTCTGGTGAAGGCATTTTCACCAAAACTTTCCCAAATTCCTTAGCCTGTTCAGACTTATATGGAAGAAAAAGGAAGAACAAACAGCAAAAGCATAAAGTAACTACTCTCAATTTCTTAATACACAATTATAGCAGAACAAGTATTCTAGAGCTGTGTCACTATGTAAGTTCCCAGCAATTTGCCTTTATATGTTTTTTTTAAAAGAAAGAAGTCTCAGTAAAGCTCATTTCCAAATACTGTGAATATGTATCTTCTACCAACTCTTAAAAARGTAGCAGAAATATAATTGGCACAGTTGACTTATTTAATAGTACTCCAATTACTCTTTTGGATGCACGTGAAAGCTGTAAGCCTTCAAAGTGATCCAATAGCACACCACGTGGCATATCTTTAATACAAACACCCAGCTACAAATGTGGACTGAGGCACAGAAGGTCAGCTCTGATGCCACAAAAGAGACTTCATTTATCAAAGCAGTAATCAGATTGATATAAACGACAGTAAAAATGAGACTACAAAGTATATTGGCTATTAAAATACAATATTCTTACTGCATGCATATGAAAGGTTAAATATAAAATGCATCTACAACAGAAATTACACAGTATTAAAAATAGCACCCTGTAGGCTCAGAAAATTAAGAGGTCCCTTCAGTTAATAAGTGGAAATGTTACTTTCCTCTCAGTTCCATATGCCACCACATCTTCAGCCAGTTTCTCACCATCTTGCAAAAAGTGGTACTTTGTCCAAGGTTTTACGATTTACTTACATCTAACACATTGCATGAGCCCCCTGCACTGCTCTATTATTGCCCTGTTTCCCATCAGTAGTATCTTCCCCCACTTCCTCATGAATGCTATTACAAACTCTGACCTCAGAGCCCTTCAGCTATGTGATGAAAACACTAGCAGGCCCTGTTTGAAAGAAGGTTTCGAAAAGTGTCTTTACATCAGGGGATGAAACCCAGTATGCCCTGCCATAAAACCTACAGCCTGCTCCCAACCACTGTATTTCCCAGGGGACCTTTCAGATACACAGAAAGATAAGGCCATGAGCTAGGTGAGTTCACCTGGCATCTCACTCCCATTGGTCCTCTAGCCCCGTACCGTTATTGGACACAGCCCCATCACAGACTAGTTTTCTGTCTTCTCGTCTTCCATCCACAAGCTGGGCAAGGGAATCGGGGAACAGCCTGTAAGTGCTTCTGTGAAATACCACGTGGCCAACCCAAACAAGAGGTGAGGGCACTGCTATTTTACTGACTCAATTCCTTTTGTACCATCTCCATTGCTTTCTGCCCCCTTTCATGGTGGGATATTCCCAGCCTCCAAATTTAAGTTCTTCCTGCAGATATAGCTGGACTATGATTCATATAGCAAATGCAGTTAACCTTTCTATTATATTTTCTCTTTGAGTGTCTGGAAAGAACCATACACAATTAATAAACAATGCAAGAGCATAGGCTTTGTGGAAGTAAAAATGAGCTTCCAGCTAAATTTACCTCTAATTTCTTTTTCAGAAAGACTGGAGCATCTTTTCCTATGCATTTCATCAGGTTTTGCAGTATAAAGATGTCTCTGATACTTGGAATGCGCTGCTCCACTAGTAATCTGATGAAGAAACACACAAAAGGCCTTGAGCTAGAGAAAGTACCTGTTTAATAGGGCTTTCCTCATTTCAGCAGAAATAGGTAGGTACCCCCATTCTCCCTCACTGATGTAGTCCCAAGTTAAAGCTGTAATTCCCTGATCCTCTCCCACCTCCTTTTTTGCAAGGCTGGCAAAACTCTACATGAGGTAGCTGCAGCACAGATACTTTGCACATGAAAATAATGATATATGCTTTCTTAATGTTATCCTGATAGATGGGTGTTGTTGCTGATACATTAACAGCAGGAGCACCTGACCAGACYGCACATGTGACTGTGCAGACATGAGTGCTCTTAAGCCTCAAGGAATTAACACTCTTATGCAGAAAAAAAAAAAATTCACATTTTTATCATAGAATCACCTATGTGCAGGCAAGTTCTGAAACAGCTAGGAAACTTGGGGACAGACACTGACAACGACTTGGTGCAAGTGAGGAATAAAACCAAACAAGCAGCGCTGTGGGCTGCAGGAACAGAAGGGGATATCATAACACAGAGGGATCATAAGCACAAGATGAAGGAGTTCTGCATTCCCAGCACCTCCTTTTCTGGCTCAGAGGGAGGTACTGTAATTGTTATGTCTGAATCACCGCTAAATATACCTGCACAGCTACAAAAATATGAAGTGTCACTTTCTAAGGCAGTGCACTGTTCTGAAATTCATCCCTGCAGATGCGGCTTCCTGCAAATGCGCAAGAGCTCCAGACATCAAGACAGAGAAAGAACTGTAGATGGATCTCCTGCTTTCTGCCAACTTAGAAGAACTGTGCACCTGAGCTTCCAGGAGAACCTGTTTTTTGCGTATCACTAACACATCCACCTTCTCAAAGCAGGACCTGACACAGGACCAAAAGTACTAATCCATGGCAAGTTTTGTGACAGCCTCAGTAAAAACAATCTCATGGCAGTGAGCAGATTGGTTATCACATAAATCTCATTGGCCCAGAAAAAAATCACTACAGCCAAAGAAGTTACTCTGATAAAGCACTACACCGAAGGCCTTGCTGGATGCACAGATAAAGTCTAAACTTGTCTTCATCTTAATTTTTACTTACTAAATTAAAAGAAAATATTCCCTGGCTGTTAAACAGCATTTTTCATCATGACAAATCAAAATACTTCACAAAGTAAGCTAGTCTCATTACCTCCTTTTTACACACGGGTAAAACAGAGGCATAGATATGTGAACTGACTTGATCAACATCATAAAAAAACCACAGTGGTGGAGCTGCAGTCAGAATATGAATCCCCTGCAGAGCAGTCTAGCGCCCTTTGCCATCGGAAGCCTTTCTGCTTGAAACTGCAAAGACAATGCCAAAAATCACTGTCTTGTACAGCTGTTATCTCATGTGACCATTTAAGTCTTAAAACCACAGTATGTCTTTTATGTGCAGACATTCCCTCCATGATTTCTAAAAGACATATATTCAAACAACATTTAAATATGAACATGCGAAAGATATATTTTTCTCACTGTAATCCAGCTTGAAGAGCGCTCACATTCTTGTCTTTATCCAGCCCTGCTAAAGTAGTTGCCAAAACTGAGATACATCGATTATCGAGTTGATTGAGTTTCTCCTGTTAAAGAGTTTTCACATCAGATTACTTCAGACCAGTAAAAGTTTCAGAAAAGAAAAACTGACCACTCTTAATCTGTACCTGCCGTCTTCTCTTTCCCCCCAGAAGTCAATTCATAAGCTTTAATTCTGCAGTGACCTACAAGGTCTCACATCAGTCAAATTTAGTTGATTTGAAAAGGGTAATGACTTTTAAGACTTCTCTCTGTTAAATCTGTCTGAAATCAGGCAGTGGTTTCAAAAATGAAGGAAATTAGAAGTATACACAAATCAACTATGGGAGCCCTGTTTCCATGGAACATCAGACTAAACCAGAGATGTAACCCAACTTTCTCTGATGTTGCACAGCCTCCCAGAATTAGCCCCGAGGTTTCAGCCCAAACTTAGGAGAAGAGGGATTTTGATACTTACTTGGCACACTCTCACCAAAGTCTGGACTAGGAGAGTGTTCTGAGGAACGCCTAGGTTTACCACGGCATGCAGACTGAACACCAGGTCACCCCGCGTCATCCTTCTGGAGTCCCGCAGCAGCTGCTGACAAAGCTTGACAAAAGCTGGGTGCTCAAAGATCAGCTGCTTCTCGTAACGCTGCTGGTCATCGGACAGGTTTTTGAAGAGCCTCCATACTGTAGTTAAACAGTTTGTGAAGTGCTTAATGGAAACAGCAGACTCTGAAGCCAAGTCCAGTACATCGCAAGGACAGGTACATTTCTGGAGACTATTAAAGAACGGTTCACTATGATCCATTACGTGCTTCATTTTGAAGCTCCCAGAATCATCCAACTTTTCAAGTTCCATGGAGCTTTGGGGAGCCTGCTCACTCACCAAAGCCTCTGTAGTCTTCTCTGGCTGTATTTTAGCACCGGTGCTAAAAACATCAGTCTTTTGAGACAGAAATCGAAGAGAAGATCCATGCAGAGAAGGACAAATATTTAAAAATAATTTCCTGAAGTTCACATTTTCCAGGGGATCTCTGTATCTGCCAATCCATAAAATGTGTTTTCTTGTTGTGGCTGAAGATTTGGGAGTGAGCACAGAATTGCACCTATGCATGCATCTAACAGTATTTAACAAATAACTTATTTTATTATTCATTTTTAATAATGTCTCATGAATAGATTTAAAATGCCAACTCAAAGTAAGGGATCCAACGAAATTCTACCAGTGGAAACAGTCCTGGAGAAACTGCATAAGATCACTTATCTGTAAAAACAATTGAAAATTATGGATTAGTTACCAGATTTTCAATTCCTAAAGTTTCAATTGCCAAATCTATGCACATCTTTTACGGGGTGGGGGGGTGGGGGGGGAGATTTGGAAAAAGATCCCTGGAAAATGATTTGCAGAGGGACTTTTATTGCGTCTCCTACGTTTTAGTCAAACATCTCAACACAAGACTAACTCATCCTGGGTGACAACTGTTTTCCCTCTTTGCTGTTTTAACCAAAAACTATGCCGGGAGGGAGAGTCTTTTCCGAACTGACGTTTCTCCAAGCAGACACGTCTCCTGACAGGGCTGTGGTGGGTCACTGCCAACCTTCAGCTCCGCTTAACAGAATCCTGCCCGGCTGCGGCCACAGCCTGTCCCAGCCAACAGCCCGTCCCAGCCTCCCTGCCGCCATCCCACGGGCGAGCCGCCTGCCCGGCGGCCGCGACACACCCGCGGGCACGCTCCCAGGGCCGGGGGCACCAGGCGGGGCAAAGCCTCCCAGTTTCGGGCTCGCTTTCTGCAGGCGCTGGGAACGCTGCCCAGGGGGGTACGCTGCTACTGGCGTAGGCCCGCGGCCCGGCGCCAAGGGGACAGAGGCTTTTCGGCGGCTCCGCACCGGCTCGGAACACCTGGGCGCAACAGCGGAGGATCGGATCGGATCGGGCCGGGCCGGGCCGGGCCGGGCCGCCCGCCTCAGTCGCGCCGGGAAGGGACGGGCGGGTCGCGCACCAGAACCCCGCCGCCCGGTAGCCGTTACCTCGCACGCGGCGGCGCCATGACACCCAGGCCCCCTTCTCTGCGCGCTCTCGGCGGGCCTCGCGAGAGGGACGGCGCGGGCCGAGGGACAAACCGCCGCGGCGCGCGGCGCGTTGCTGCGCAACGCCGGAGCGACCGTTGGAGGGTGCCGCGCGCATGGCCAAGTTGGTGCTGGCAGGTGAGGCACGGCGGCGCAGCGAGCGGGGGGCGGCCGCTGGCGGCAGCCTGCCTGTGCCGTTAGCGGCCGCTCGTCTCTGTGGGCTTCGTAACTTTACTGTTCGCTTTTTTAGTCTCTCTTGAGAGCGGTGTCCGTACGGCACGCTGCCTCCGCTGTTTCCGAGTCAGCCTTCTCCCCTTCTTATTCCGTCGGTCAGGCTTCTGCCTCTCTCTGCTGCTGTCCTCCCCGGGGTGGCCTCCTCAGCCCCTTAAACGCTGGCTGAAGAGACTGTCTCACCTCCGAAACTATCCTCATTGCTGGCTCATATGCTTGTTCTGTTACTTTCTGGGAACTCACGGGATGCTGGTTACAGAAGACTCTTTTTGAATTGGAGCAATTAAAAAAACGTTTGGCCTCTTAAGCCCTTATCAGTCCATGTCACAAAATCTTCCATTTGCGGTGTTGTTGCTGTGTTCACAGGTAAGGCAAACTGCCCTTACTATGCTAAAGCTGAACTCCTGGCTGACTATCTCCAGGCTAACTTGCCAGACTTCAGGGTTCACAAGATCACTCAGCACCCTGACAAATGGGAGGTAAGGGATTGTAAGTCAAGTGTTGGTCTAGTCGTTTGTAGAGCCCCAGTGCTCTACAAAGCAAGGGATGTGCTTATCTGTAGTGTGTCTCCTCTTGTCCTGTGTTAGTGTTTTGATATGTGGGTAGAGGAGCTACAGAAGCAGCTTTGGCTATGACAGCCAGCCAGAGGAATGGTTTGAATGTTGTGAGAGACTGGCATTCTTGTGAGTCTTACCACAGAAAATGGGCACAAAATGAGGGCCAGCCTAAAGCTGTGTTTTGTCAGTAAGAAGTTCAAGTTTACTGGGTTTTTATTATGTATAAATGGCTGCTTAGCCTGTAAATCTTTTGCAAAYTGTGATTGCATATGCCTTCAGAGTTACTACTTGTCAAGAACATTTCTGGTATTCAAGGGCTTTGAATTACAATGGAAGTATGAAATTAAATCTCACATGTTTACAATGTGGATAGGCCTTTCTGAGTACTTTTGTTGTAGACATGTTGCCATGTCTACACTGTAGTTCCTATAAGAAACTGAGAAAATTGCAGTATTAATTCATGAGCTAGGCAGTGTTATGATGTTTATTACCTCTTATCTTTTGCTTGACACCTCAGCCAACTAACTCGAACCATTAAGTGAATAGCAATTAACCTCTGCAGCTTACTTACCTTCTGCAGCTAAATAGGGATCCTCAGATTACTCGCTGCTTCACAACTTTGCTATCTTTAGTATTGCTAAGATAATTGAGCAAAATTACAGCAGTAAAATCAAGCAGAAGTAAGACTTGTTGCTCTTTTGCTGAGGTATCACAGTGTATCACCATGCCTTGCTTTGTGTTATTCCCGCATTTTGCGCCCACTGGTACGTAAGTTGTGAAGCACCTTGTAATTAGGTATTGAGAGGAAATAATAAGAATGTTTATAGCTGTAACACTGAAGTGTTATCAAATGTGAAAAAGTGTTAAAATCTTTTGGCGGGGATGTTTACATTAGCAGTGGCTTCATGACATTTGTGAAATGAATGGATGGGAACACAGACGGTCTCCTATCATTTGGAGAGAACTGTTGGACCGTGGAGGGAAGGGTCTGCTTCTGGGAGGAGTTAATGATTTTCTGCAATATGCTCAGGTAATGAGCTGCCTTTAATGCTGTAAACCCATATTTTACATTTTCTCATAACGTTGTTCTTTATTCCTCCTACAAATCTAAAACAAAGCTATCCTTTCTAATGTTACCTTGCTGTGTTTGGATTGTCATTTGATTAGAGATCACCCTTTTTGTTCTTAGCACTACTATGGCATCACCTCGATGATGTTGAGTGAGGAAATGTTAGACATTGCTGAGGAGAACCTGCAGGCGCATATTGAAATTGAAAAAGAGGAGGAAGAGATTAAAAGTCTTATCAAGCCTTTGCAGATCTGGATCACCAGGTGAGAGTAAAAAGAGTATCTATGAAGTTTCACTCAGCTTCAGAAGAATGTATTTTTTCCTATCACGTATAACAGGTGTAACCATCTGAAGTTATACACTTACAGAATCCCTGTAATTTGCTGATTTGAATTAGGTTCTGTGCCCCTCACTATGAGCATTCAGTATATAATTTAGAAATTATTTCTACTTTTGTTACATCTTGCACCAGTTTAAGTGAGGGATGTGAACAGGCAACATTTAGACCCCAGACCACCTGGGAAAAGCAAGTATTTACAAAATAAGCTAGGAATTTTGTAGTGCAACTATGTTGCATTAAATGTTTTTGGAAATACTTAAATAAGTAAAGAGTCTGTTGCAGTTCTAGCTTTAGAAATTTCTGTATTTCTGGTAGTCCTAACAGAGCACCTTAAAAAAATTGTTGTTCTTTAAAGACACCAATTTTTAAGTGACAGTATCTCCTGAAATGTATAGGATGGAAAAACGTTCAAATGAAAGGAGGACCCAACTGTTTTAATTTTTAACCTGTTAAAATGACGGAAAGAGCAATAAAGGATCCAAGCTAATGGTCTATTTGAACATGATCAAACACAAAAGAAAGATCTTTGTGTTTATGTATGTAATACTTCCAAACAAGCAGTGGTTAGTGGTTAACTATAATTTTCTATATCCTTCTCTTATCAGTGCATCAGCTTCAATCTGTTATCAGCTGATCCCTCTGTTGGCCAATGGAGAAGTGTTTGGGATGACCACAGAAATCAGTATCCATTTGCTTGACACTGACCAGTTTAAGGATGTTCTTTGTGGTATTGTAATGGAAGCTGAAGACATGGCGTTCCCACTCCTCCGCAGTATTTCAGAGCACACTGAAATAGATGAGGCTTTTATTCAAGCCGATATTATCATTGTTCTTGATGATGTCCTCTTAAATGGTGAAGTCCAATCCCCTGAGAACTACATCAGAGAAGTGAGTGAGATCTGTCAAGTGTATGCTCCCCTAATTGAGAAGAATGCCAAGAGTGGGGTCAGAATAATTTCATCAGGAAAAACCTTTGTAAACCTTAAGGCAATGATGATTATGACATATGGCCAGTCCATTAAGCCTGAAAATGTCATTGCCGTTGCGACATCCTGGGAAAGTGCAGCTAAAGCCATGCTGGCCAGGAAGCTGAATATGAATGCAGCAGGTGAATATTTATGTGTTCTGGTAGCATTTGGGGAATTCAGTGGATGGACACCTTCAAGAGTACGTATTTCATTGGAGAACACTGCTGATGTGCATGCAGAAATCACACAGCAGTGCACCCACTGAATTGCATGGCTGTACAGAATGCCAGGGTGTGACTAGCAAGTGCTACAGTTCTCTGTGCTTACTGCTATCTGGATCTGTGCCTGATCCCATGAACGTCAATTCTTTTGCTAACTCTTGGATGCAGCTCTGCCATTCTGGCATGTATTTCATGCTGGAAGTATACTAAGAAGGACTGAGCTGTGTTGCAGATCAGGAACTAGGACTTCAAGACTGCATTTGCACTCTCTAGCACATTGTTATTTTGGAGACACACAAACTAGCTGTGAATAAACATGACAACATACTGCTGTGTAGATTATGAGAGTATAGTAGAACTGTGTTGTAGTATTTCTGGGTTAAATAGCTTGCTTTCTCAGGTCAATTGTTATAGCTTGGTTATATTTGCATGGTTCTGCACTGCATAGCAAAGGTGTGCTCCCAACAGCCTGCTCAGCATCGGGATTCTTTCAATGTTGCAGGGGTAGGAAGTGGTCATCAATGGCAAGTCTAGATCTTTTGGAGCCTAATAAAATAGAAAAATAAGTTAATAGGCTGAATAACCTATCAGCAGGTTATTTGAGAAAATCCTTTTGCACCAAAGCAGGTAGATTATTTTTTTTTCTAATGATTTTTTACTGTTAGGCATTCTATATTTGCATGTACAGGATTTGAAAAGGAACATTGCTGTATGTTTGCAATATGATTTGTTTTGGTTTTTAACAGCTAAGTATTTACTACGTTTTGTCTGTTATGTACAATAACATGATATAAATTAAAGTTCCTTTTTCAGCTTGTGATGAGGTGTCATAAGTTATGGAGAACCTTGTTGCATTTTTCAGATCAAATCGTTTCTGCTATCAAGGCAGGACACTGAATTGAAGAATAATTCATTTTGAAAGGGACTTCTGAAGGTCATCTAGTCCAGCCTACATTGTGAAAGTATTTGCCTGTCTCTTCATTAATCTGTGTATTTTCCTCTGTTACAGGAGTTAAAGACGTGATCGTTTGGGGCAATATTACTGGCTGTAACTACATCGATTTGTCACATGCAAAACTTTATGGATATGACTGTGCTATTTGGGGCCCAGCTAATTTTCCACGTCCTTTGTTGAATATGATTTACGATAGGTACAGTACAGATTTTTTTTAAAGTAAAACTAAATAGCTGCTTTTAATCCATGTTTATCTGAACTGTGTAATAAACACCAAGAAAGGTTTTTGTTTTCAAGATTTGTCTTTACTGACTAGTACTGTACATAAAGGAAAACTCAAGTTGAAGTACTCAGTCTGCAAAAGAAGCTGAGTAGTTCCTAGTGCTATACATAGTTCTGACTCTCCTGCCAGCTTTGTTTATAACTATATTTTCCTACATATTAAGTGTGTTTCTTTTCTATCATATCATGAGGAGCTTATAAGAAGTAATGAAAGTCCAGATAGTGACTTAGATGTCTAGTATGCATGAAGAAACTTTGAAATAATACTAAACATATATCTGCATCTTGAAGTACCTGAATTCCATTGAACGTACGGCCTGATTGCACTAATGTTGTCAGTTTCCCAAAATAGACAATTTATTTGTTAATGTATGTAAAAAGGTTACCTGGCAGCTAGATAGCTTCTTGTGGAAAGAGAAGTAGCAGAGAAAGGATGGGTGGAGTGAGAAGGCAGCAGATATGACATGCACTCAGGCCTGGCTAAATGGAGCTCCCACTCTGGTCTAAACCTAGCATTTACTGGACAGCAGATATTTCTTTTGTTCTATACTTGTACTGTGCCTAGCACAGGGGGATTATGGTTCATGGCTGGGTTCTCACATAAGACGGTAATACATATAAATAATAATAATAATAGAGGTTATGACTTGAGTAAATGACCTAACTTTCATAGATAAGTAGTGCTTGTTGTTACCTTTTGAGACGTTTTTTGTTAGACGCTATTTTTTCTGTCTTTAAGGGCCTTGCCTTCAGCAGTGAAGTTTGAATAAGTTTAGACTATTTTCTTCCCTCAGGTTTAGTTCTTTTTTCCTCTAGAAAACTACTCTTCCTGCAGTCATCTTAGTTTTTTCTTCCTTCTTTTTTTTTTTTTCTCCTTTTTTTCTTGGTAGCGAATGGATCCATTCAGAATTTCTATCTGCACAGAGTTCACTGAGTTCCCGGGTCTGTCATTGTGTAGGAATGTTACCTGCTCATGCGGTAGCCACTGTACTGAGATACTGGTATCATGGCTCTCCTCCTGGGGAGATCGTTTCTGTGGGAATACTTACTAAAGGTAAATCTACTTTTGCTTCACATATTCTCTTGTAGCTTTCCCCAGTATGTATAATGTTATTTTTTAATCAAGATTTTTAATTTAATAAAAACTTGTAAAACAAATCATGATATAATGGGAGGCTGAGAGTTTGTTTCAGCATAAGAACCTCCAGATSTAAGCAATTTTGCTCTCCGGAGCTTGTGATTTGATACTCACTTCTTACAAGCATCTCTTAGGTTCTTATTGTCTTGTTGCAGATTGTCTCTTAGTCTTTTAGTTTAAATGCTTTTCTGGTGTATGTGTTTTGCACAAGGACTCTATAGTTCTTAGAGCCTAAGCTATAAAAGCATGTTCTTCTTGTGTAGTTATGTGGACCAATAAATGGAATGTTTCACAACAGCTATTTAACCCTTGTATGAAATAAAAAATTTAATTTTTTCCCCCTTTTAAGATGTAAAATTGTTACATGGACATCTAACTAAAATACAAAGTTACAGTAAAAGGGGAACTCTTTAGTCTTTGAACTGTACACTGAAAAAGACTGTCTCCATTTATACTAAGATCTTACAGTTGCAGACTTTTGCAAGTCTGTAGAACTTAATCTTGGCACTGGTGAGGATGTGTTTTTTAATCAGAAATAATATGTTTGGGTCATTTTTTCCCTCTTCTTCAGGTCAATTTTGCGTTCCCGAAGGGATTGTCTTCTCTATGCCAGTGAGGTTCCAGAATGGTAACTGGGAAGTCATGACAGAATTAGAAATTAATGAAATGACCCAAGAAGTTCTGGGACGCTTAGCCCATGAGCTGATTCAGGTGATGATTTCTTGTATCTAATAGTATGCCCATTCTGCCACCTATGGGTACATTGCAATATAACTTTGAATACTGAGACCTTTAGTCCAAATACTAGACGTACAAACTGCACACATGCACTTACGCATGATAAATACCAGGTATTTATAAGTGTAAGGTAGCATTTATATATTGAAATGAACAGATGACTGTTCTGTTGGCCAAAAAAGAGATGATAAAATAAGTTTACATGTAAGTGTAGAAATTGCACCCCCAAGTTCTCAGGCTTTGTGCAAAACAGAAGTATTAGCTTTAATTTAATGTTTCTACCTTCTATGCTGCTGATGTTGATTTTGCTTGTGTGGTATTCAGAGTAGTTCTATGCCAGGAGACATAGCTTTTGGGACCCTTATGGCTGTGACTCTGCATGAATGAAGGACAGATTTTACTAGAATTAGGGATTTTTCAGTGAGCAGTAATTGCATCATGAACTTCTTGTCACTTAGTGAGACAAAAATAATTTAAATTGACTAAATATTAAAATACTAAAAAGACTGGTCTCAAACTCTACATTCTAGCTTCAATCAGATTTTGTAATCTTCAGTCATACTAGTAACATGTAAGGATTATTTTAATTTAACATATTTTAAGTTTGTGCTAGAAATTACAGTGGATGAAAAGAATGGGTGATACTAAAACTGTTTTTGTTTGGTTTTTTTTTTTTCCATTCAGGAAAAGCTCATTGCACTAAATGAAATAAAAGAAATGCATCCGTATGGAGCTGATAAAATCACTAGTAAAAAATACTTGCGTCAAGGTGCGKTTTTCTCCCCATAAAAGATGAGATCAAGTTTTAAGTGAGAATTTAAGTAATGGATTCTTATTTTATGTCCCTTTCATTTAAAATGTATATAAAATCCTTCAGGAAGGAACATAAATAACAAGTGTTTGTCTGATGTATCCTGACCACACCTGGGGCGTGGTAATAGGAAGGGCAAGCCTGCATGGTAGCAACCTTGTTTTGATAAGTTTCTATTGTGTCATTCACAGATCATAAATATAAAAGCTGAGCATAAATAATACATTTAGCATGACACATTTTATCTTAGGTTATGAGTAAATATAAAATATTTTTAACCCAGGTAACTATTATTAGAAAAGCACTTTCACTGTATATCCTACTATATGTTTTTGAAGCTATTCTTTACTATACTTTACTATTCTTTACTATCTAGAAATAGTTTAATTTCTAACAGAGAAAAAAATACTGTAAATTGGAACTCAAACTTCTCATTTTTGTTTGTTACAGTACCAAACAGTTAATTCAATATCTTTAGTCTATAAGCCAGTCAGAAGAAGAAAAGGTTGAGACATCCAAAGACAGTAGGCTAAAAAAAGAGATATTCCTACTTAACATAGAGAAGGCAATCTCGGTAAGTGGCAGCCACATCTGCCACTTCTTCCAATTACAATAGATGAAAGATCTTTTAGACATCCCTACATTATAAATTATTAAGCCATTTCGCTTTGTTTGTTAATGACACACCAAGTTTATCATGACTTAATTTTTTAAAATGCACAGTGGTATGAGAAATTTCAACTAAAAATCTATAGAACAACTCCAATATCCCTTCCTAATATTTAAGAGCATGCGAGAAGGCTATAGGCTACATGATACTGCCATGGCAAAACTCCCCTGAATCCACAACCTACTTTTCCCGTGCAGAATAAAAACCCCACATCTTCTCCCAAGTCTTTCTGTGCTGCTTTTCCTACCTATTTTGCTTTTCAAGTTCTCTGTTCTCTTAAGATTATATAAAGGAAAGAAGAATCATTCATCAAAATAAGAACAGATGAACTTTAAAGTGTGTTTTATTGTTGTTTTCTCACTTTTTCCCTATTCTCAGGTTCCCAACTCCCTGCACTTTCCCAATATTTCTAGCCATTTCTTTCTACTTTTAGGACCTACGGGCCTTTTCCCTAGTTAGTTTTCTTTCTCCCTTCCTTCAAATTCTTTCCAGTACTTTTATATCAGCACTTACCCTACTATGAGCTGTTCCTCATTAAGGGCAGGCTGAAGAATGGGGAAACTATTTGGAGCTTGATGCCCAAGGCCTTTAGTGAGCCTTTCGGTTATCCATGCTTCTTTCTCGGGAAAGGACTACAGACACAATAAGATTTTCTTGATAAATGCAGAGTTTAATTATTGCACTAATCATGACCTTGATTAACCCAGACAGGAGATTCCCAATTAGACAGGAGTGTCCTTCCCTGTGGGCTCTCTACTCGTATGGCACTGCTTTTCTGTAGAGCTGTCCCATTCTTCTTGTGGCTGCTTTAAACGCTGAGCAGAGGGCCTTTCCACTGCTAGCAGCTAACTGCTTAGTTGTGGCTTACTCTTGTGACATTAGTATCAAGTGCTGTACTATTCAAGGATTACCTAAGTGCCCTGCTTATCTCCTTGCATGTGTAAATATTTTAGGAGGTTGGCAAAAATTTGTACTGTTTTTGCTTTTTTTACAGAGATGGAAACCTTGCCCACTGGCTCACTTTAGCCAGAGTTGTCTGGAGGAGAAAATGCTGAAAATTCCCATACTAAAACAATGTTTCCATTGCTCAAAAGAGCAAACTACAAAGAAAGGGTAAACATTGTCATAGCTTTTACAGTACCTTCCTCATCAAAAACCTGGAAATCTGTAGGCAGAAAAATATTTCAAAAACAGTGTGAAGATAACATTTTTAATCTGGAGACCAAAGCAAAATTCCTACTGACTTTAATGAGTCTAGGATTTCATTTACATCCAACAACTTATTTCTTCAGACCAATAAACTGTTTCAAAAACATCTTTTAATGTCTAAAACATTCATATTAAGACAATTCTGAGCAAGAATGTCACACACAGAGTAGCAGTTTTATAACTCCAAGTTCTTGTTTCAGATGTAATGAAACACAGTACTATTCTCAGGCAAAATTGATTTTTAACACAAAAATTTAACTGCATGCATCTCCTTAGTGACAAGATCATTTTGTCTCCATGTTTTTTATTTATTTCATGAGTTTCATAGGGACTACTATATGTTTTAAGTCAAACATGCAATTAATTAAGTCCTTGTCTAAACAGGGTTGTTGAGGAACCACTTTCACTTGCATGTCTTTGTCTTAAAAGATGGAGACTGTGTTAAATGAAATATTATTGTACTTGCTAATTTTTTATCAGATGTGAGTGTTTAAAGCAAAATAAAAAGTTTCCTGTTCTTTGAATCAGATACATACAGTTGGAATAAATTCATTATTTCTGTTCAAGTGGAGGTTCAGACTCTGAACAGGGGGAGACTACTTCTTGCATGAGGAAACCAAGAGGAGTTTATTTGTTATTTATCAGCTGATGTGGACAGAATGAGGAGGGGTGTCTCACTGGTATTAGAAAGAGGAGCTCAGAAAGCTGGGGTATCACAAGGGAGTTGGAAGAGCGTAGTTTCTTATGTGAAATGTATATGGGAGAAGCAACATTTACAGGAACTGAGGTATTGCTGTTACAAGTATCTTCATGGAAGAGTTCACATGGGAGTTGTAGAGGTAGGTGTTGTAAAAAGTCTTGAAGAAAGTGGTTAGGAATCATTCATTTCACGAGGAAGTGGTCTCCAGGGAATTAGTTTCTAGTAGCGTATGCACAGAAAATTGGCTTAGTCTCTGAGGAGCATCTGGAGGCAGATGTCTCAGGAGAGCATAGCAGGGAAGGATGCTACCAGTAGTCTTTACAAACTACCTGGTTTGTTCCATAGCTCCTTCTCCAAGACAGGATAGGAAAAGTTAGCTTCTTTAATGTGTATTTACATTTGTTTTTTTCTATATGGAATATGATTCGGCAGTCTTACTCTTTGAATTTTTTTATTCTACCTTTGGAGATAGTAGTTCCAACAGACTGCAATTCAGGCACCAACACTGCACAGCTGTTAATGAGAAGGAAATTAACTGTTTCTGCAGGCTTACCGGACTTCTGAGTCACTACCTGAAAACCACAGGCAAAGAATTTCTTCTCAAAGGTTGGGAGGAGAAAGACAAAACAAATGTCTTGATGTCTCTTGTATCCTAAATTATACTAATTAGATCTGCCCAGTGGCCTGCAGGGAAATTCAGGTCTTTCCTCATGGAAGCATAATAGAATGGAAACTAAAGTTTCTTCTCCTAGCTTTTGCTTAGGAGAGAAAGAAAGAATAAAAATTATAGGAAAGCTAAAATATGGTAACATATTCAAACAGTTGTAACACAGTGATAGGCTTAGTCATCACTAAGTTCAGGTTTTCTGTAAGTAATAAGTAATTTCTGGTACATATTTTCTCACAAGTTACTGAGTAATGCTATGTATGCAGGATATTCATAGCATTGATGAATCCTACTACCTGGGTGTTGGAGTAACTGTGGAAAAATTTATGAAAAAGGTCTTTAAGATAAATATGTCTTACAAATGTTAYGTATATTCTACATAAACTCTAGCATTTGGGTGTACTGAAAAGTGTGTAAGCTTTCTGGCTGGTTGGAACAATTCTTGTTCTAGGACATTACCACTAGGACTTACTATTTTTCCCCTTTATGTAGTTGCACCATGTTTGTTACAGCACACTGTGCTTTCTGCATTATTGTGCCAGCTTCCACCTAATTTTCAGTCTCTATAGCAACACTGTTTCTCAGCAACTGGGAGATGCTTAGTAAAGGCCCCTCAATTCAGAAATATTGCACTCCAACCATAAGAAAAAATTGCTTTGAAACAAAGATCAAAGAAGTTTTATCTTTAATAATTCAGGATATTTATTACTAATTAATTAGTGTTCTCTGTTTTGACTGCTTAGACAATTACCTGATACTTTGATATGGGCCTTTGCCAGGCATTTCTTCTGAACAGCATTCATTTAAAAGCAAAACCTTTAGAACTGTGTCTTGAAGTCAACTTTTAAGTGCAATAAAACTACTGGACTTCTCTGGCGGTGTCGTCTGACTTCTGGGCCTTTAGTAAGTAGCTGAGAGAAAGGTAAGTGCCATTACTGTAAGAGGAGACAATAATTTTGGTCTCTGAACACAACATAGAATGTTTTCACCCTTCACAGGAAACAAAAGTAATTGTAGTTTATTTTATGCATATTTAAAATGTTGATCATATGGTGTCTGATTTCAAAAGAAGGAAGGCCTCTGTGATCAAATCAATTATCTATTGGGAGATTTCTGCCTTACTTGATCTGGTTTGTCTCTCTCTGTACTTTAAGTTAATTATGTAACATGTTTAAAAATGCATTTTATTTGCTAAAGTATGTATTCTGAGAACCTGTATAGGCAAACGAAATATGTATAAGTAATCAGACATGTTACTTTTCTTGCACATTCCTATAAGATTCAAGAATAAGGCTACTCTTTTTCTGCACATAACAGTATTTGTGCTAATGGGATCGGAGTTTATAATTGTAAAAATCTATTTCCTGTACAATTGTAATTAATTTTAAAATTCTTTTTTGTTTTGTGGAAGTGTTTTTAATTATTAATAAAGGGCACATGTAGCTGAAATACAACACGCTGCCTGAAATAGTGTATCAATGAGCAGAGTTAGTTCAGATTTGATGTTTTGGCAGGCAGATGCTGCTTCTACTTTCATATGATGTTCATCATAAAGTAGATGTGCTAACACTGAAGTAGATCCTGTTCATTTCACCCAAGCACTCCTACTGCAGTCAAGATCTGGATTCTCCATAGAGTTTTGTATATAAAAATGTAGACTGTACATATGTTAATAACGCCTTTCATAACTTTTTGGAGGGAGTGTTCATGGGTATGATGTTACGATGTTGCACAATGACAGCCAGTTTGGTAAAACACATAAACACATACTTAACTTTGGAACCATGAGTACCCTAGTACAAGAGTATAGTGTGCTTATCCATATGGGTAATTTAAAGGTTAGACATTGCACTGTACTGGGTAGAGAGCTTGTCATCTTACAGTAGGTATCAAGTGCTAATAGATTATCCATGTCGTATAACTCAGTGACGTCAGTGGATCTGTTCTTATTTGAGTGAGCAAATTCTAATGAGCGAGTTCTAATTTAAGTGAGTTTAACCTGTGTATTTTTACATTCATCCTCTTGCTTTATTTTATGTACCTCTGGTGGAGAGAAAAGAAGGAGAAAAACATGAGGCAAGCTGTGTGTTTGTAAGTCTATCTTTTAGGTTGCTACATGTAGTTTTCACTAAACACTTACGTTTAATTCATTGCTTAGAATCTTCTGATTTAATTGATTTCCCTACCTTGACTTTTCTGTCAAGCTATGCAGAGGCATATACTGCTGCACCCATTTTAGGAGTAATTGKATAAGCAAATTTACATGCCTATGTAAATGTTGGGCAGAACTGCAGTCTTGCAGAACCCAGGGTTGAGTCCAAGCTCTAAACCTTAGTAAGGAAGAAAATAGAATAGTGAAAAAGAAACATAGTGGTATTTCTTTCAAGGAAGGACTTCAATAAAAACTGTGGCTTTGTAGTCTTTAATGAAGAAGTTACTAAAGCAAATCTGTATCCCACTATTTTAAATATTTATAGGTTATTTAGAGACTGAAACACAAAGTTGCAGCTTTCACCAATTAAAATGGTGAGCAGCACATTTATGGTAGACTCAATAATTATAGATCATTGAATATTTATGCTTCATAATTGGCCAGTATTCTGTCATGTTTATGACAAATGATCAACGACTCTCACTGGAAAAATGTAATAACGTGAAAGTTTGGGTAAGTTCAGATTTAATACCAAATTTATTGTTTAAGTTTTAGATAGTTTCCAACTATTTTATTTTTATTTATTCTAGCAAATTTCCTTTTTTTCCCCACTAAAAGCCATATATGTGGCCTTTGGAGTCTCGTGTAACTTAGATCTGTTATACCTAGTGTTTTTCAACTGTAAGAAATTAACTGAAAGATAGTTACTATACTGAATTCATATTTATATTTTTATGTTTAAAAATATAATGTAGTTTAGAGCATTAATGAAATAAATCCTGAGGGGAGACATTCAGTGTCTATTATTATCGGGGACATAATTACTTTTGCTTTCAGGGTTGTGTAAAGAAGTAGATTCATGGTTATGCTTCCTTTTTCCCTTCCTTCTCTGCTCAAAAAGAAATAATGTCAGCTCAGCTGAAAACTTCAGTTCAGTTTGAAAACTTTAGAAAATAGACTTGTGAGCAATTGCAATCGCAATCAACAAATCTTGGGAAGAGTCTGGTGTAAAGGTATGCCCTCTCTGACCTGAAATTATACACTATGGACTGTGTAGTAATCCTGTATGTAAACACTGGACTCTTCAATAGTGACAGATCTCATTTCCTGTACTTGAAACTGTTTTGGGGACTGTTTTCGCCCTGATAAAATTTTGCAGTTACTAGAGTTACTCCTACTTTATCCTGAGCAGAAAGGATGCAGAGCATGCAATTTTCTGGAGTTTCTCTGTACTTGGCACCAAAACTATTATGTTGTTTTATGTAATTCTGTTTAATTTCATCTCTGAAATGCATCCAGTAAATTGTTCAGATTAAAAGGTTTGATTTGAATGGTTCGATATGTCTCTGTCTAGAAAATGTGGTTTTACACTTTGGTTTGTTTCATTATAGAACGCCTGATGCCATCTGTTCATTTCAAATGGATCCAGACTTGCGGGGTAAGGATTTATCTCATTTTTTTCCAACTTTTCTCAAGAGACATTTCTGTGTCTGTTTGGACAGAAACTAATGAATTGTAGTGAAGTCACGCCACTTTCAGAATCTCTGTGCTGTAACACATAAATGACAAATTACACAGCTGTGCTGTCCTACCTTTATTTTTGGATCTGTCCTGGCACCTTCCCTGCCATTATCACCTTGGTTCATGGAATGGTCAGGCACACAGGGGCCA
The DNA here is from genome assembly GCA_035582835.1 of Phoebastria nigripes. Taxonomy (NCBI): domain Eukaryota; kingdom Metazoa; phylum Chordata; class Aves; order Procellariiformes; family Diomedeidae; genus Phoebastria; species Phoebastria nigripes. The sequence continues at coordinate 1,388,122 of JAYKAV010000445.1, forward strand.
TGTTCCCTAATTTATGATATAGGATAAGGTTTTTTCACGTATTCTAGAATAGGCATGAAGGATGGCCATATGCTCCCTTTTTGAGTGCAAAATCTTAGCGAATACTTCATCTGCTACATAACAAGTAGCGCAAAATGCAGAACTAGCAGGTAACCAGCTGGAGATGTCAGGAAACAATGCACTCTTTTCTATATGTTTAGGAATTCTTTTGTCAGCTTCTCAACAAAGGGCATTTATGAGTCTTGAGGTGAAATCTGACCCACTGCAGAATGACTACATGCTGGTTTTCTGTCCAAAGGGGAAGCTCCATTCCTATGAGAAATGAAAGAGTTTAGTGCCCCTAAATAGCCTCTCATAAATAATAATCCTAAAATATTTTGTATTTTATTTGGGCTTTTTTTTCTTTGTCTGCTGTTTTACTTGTGTGCTTTTGCAAGTTAATTCTGGAACTATTGCTTGACAGGCACAGAATGCCCTACTCTGAGGCCACATTTTGTCTGTAAGGATGGACTTGAAGTGAGTAGCAGATGGCTACTAAAGCAGATTCCCTCCTCTTAGAAAGTCATCTTGCACATGGAAGGTGTTTGAGTTGTGTATCACGTGTATGTTTCTAGCATTTGTATTTGAAAATAAGCATTTGGAATATAATCCATAGCCTACTGAAAACTGTGGGAGTCTTTCTGTTACTTTCAAAAGAGCTTTGGATCAGTTTACTGAAGAAAGAGAACTGATGATGCATGGAAGTCAAAACTCATTTTTCACATTGTATGACATGCTACACTATATCTCCAAATAATATCACAAAACATAGTATGACAAGAGCAGGACTAAACAGATGGTATAGCAGATATTGGCTTATTTCTATATCTTAGGCAGCATCTGGGAACCAGCAGAGCCCATAATTTGCTGACTATTAACATTAGTCTGGTACATTTGTGGGAAACCATTGCACACAGATTGGCTTATTTCCAGACTAAACAGGTAGAGAGTTTCGTGAGTTATTTCTACTCAGTTATGCATATTTGTTCCTTATCTTTGACCTTAATCAACTGTGAGTAACTCTTCGTCTCTGAAGTACAGGGAGAAAGAGTCTCTGAGGACAGGAGGATAACTGATAAATCCCTTTCTAGTTTCTAAAGCTATTGTGAACAAGCCTTTTTTTTGTCTTGAAGTTCTAGGTATGTGTGTAAACTACCAGGTATAGGTCATGTTTGGAAGCCCTTACTTCCCACTCAGGAAAACATCCTTTAGTGATGTGAAAGGAATGAGCTGAAATCATGTAAGGGTGTGGGATTTAGTTGAGCAGCTTGACTGGGATTACTAAGCAGAGATGTCAAAAGCCAGTTGCTCTGGTAAATTGCTTATCTTTTTCTGAGAGAGTCCCAGATGCTGATCTTGACAGAAAATTTGTTTAATGCTTGAAAGGATATGCATCCAAAACAATAACCCTGCTGTGCTGACTGACAAACTGTTCCTTGTAGAGGAGCATCTCTGATCAAGAAACTGKTTTGCCTGAAGAAATATTATTTCATTATGACCTTGGCTAAAAGTATGCACAGTGCATATCCTTTTTTCTGGTCTGTGAATAGACTTGATTCCCAAAGGAGCAGGTGTGCTTTCTGTGTTAAATACTATTTTTACAACTTGTCGTGTCACTGGTCATAAGAAGACCATTTTCCCAACAAAGCTATTGGAAAAAAAGAAAATGTTTTAATTTTTTTCATTTTTTCAAAATTTTCCTTCAAACTATGGTGGGTTTTGATCAAGTCCAAATTTGGTTACTTCAATTTTTAGTCAAACAATTTGTTTTTCTTTCTTTCCTTTTTTTTTTTTTTTTTTTTTTTTTTTTTAAAAAAAAAAAACAAACCACTCTATTGTAATAGGTGTTTGTTTTCTTTCACAGAGGCTTTCAATGATGTTCAGAGCTCCGTCTACAGAACAGCCCTAAAACTACGCTCAGTACAAAGTCTGTGCCAGTGTTAGTAGATGAAGAGAATCCTGTGCTTTGACAGCGAGAAGAATCTGTAAAAATTTTGTGTTGCTGTCACCATGAGTTATTATGCTACTTTGCTCTCTCATTTTCCACCTGAGAATCTCCGAATACATTATGAACACTTAAGAGCTAGATAGTACTTCATATACAAATTGATTTTTTTCCTCTTTTGAATGTCAGTGGAAATACATTAGTAAAATTCTAAAGGCATGGGAGAATCAAATTATTATAACAATCTGCAACACTGCTATGTAGACAACACTGGCAATTATGAACCTTTATCTGTATATTATTATTCTCATTAAATGTCAAATTCTCATGTGTTTCTTAGGAGTTGATTTATTGGAAATAATCACGGATCATTGAAAATGCATTGACAGGCATTATTATTAATACTATAAGTATTAATGAGAACAAAATGAAATATGATAGACCAGAAAACCCCTGGCTAGCACTCATTCTCCCTGTCTTGTAAGTGAGTGAGAATTCTGTGCAAGCAAAGAATTATGGAACAAAGCCCTGGTCGCCTAGCTCGCTTTGAAATTACTGGATGTAAATTCCATATTGAGCTAAAATGCATGGAAATCTTGAATTTTCCGCCTGAAACAGTCTGTTGCTGAAAATGCACAACATTGCAAGTGAGGTCTTCAGGGTAGCTCAGAGAAGATGACTAGTATCTTGGCCTTGGCCATATTTTTTCATTTGGGCATGCTCTTCTATGAATGTATTTAGTCTGATCTCAGCCCTGATATGGTAAATCTGCCTGGTGCTGTGTGTCACAGCATGGAAGTACTAACTCACACAGGTACTGGTTTTCATTAACTGTGTTGCCTAGTCCTCCATGTCTCCTCTAGGCACTCATAGCATCTATCCCAGTTACTCTACTCCTCCTTGAACACTGGTGACCAGAATTGCATATGGGTTTCCAGATTGAGATTCACCAGTGTCTYATGCTGATATTTTCGCATCTGTGCTGGAAAGACCATAGGTGACATATTCTAGGTTCTCTGCTGCTTCAGCAATCTACAAACTTTCAATCTACTACAATCTTTCTCTTCTGATGTTCATTCTAATTGATCATGCCTCTGTGGTACTGAATGTGACCTTTAGAAGCCATAGCACTCTCTTCCCACCGGGTATTAGTTACTCCATGGCACACTTACAACACAGCCTGTTTGCCCCTTTCTTGGCCATAGCATCCCCCTTCTCTTTGTATTTGTGCATGAGGAGAAAGCCTACATCAAAGAACAAATTGTTTCCACGGCCCAGGTGAGCTTTATTCTGAAGTACAGAATGGTACTATCTATACATAGAATGAAAGTTAGGTCTATAATTTGGATGCAGTTAATCATGCTATTTTCCTCTATAATTTGAATGCTGTTAATCATGCTATTTTCTTTCCCTTCCCATCTATCCCAAAATGACATCCAGGGAATTTTAGTTGAGCTGTTCTATCTTTGTAGCCTCACAAGTTTTGCTACATCCATAAACCCAGCAAGACCTTTCCCAGATTATTTCCTTTTTATGTTGCATACTGTTTTAGACTTCAGTTTACAGACTTGTCTTAGCTAGGCACTTCTAATAAAAAAATGTCGTGCTTCCATTCATGAAAAGGCAGGGATCCTCATTCATTTCTCCCTTAATTTTCCCACAGTGGATTTGATTGATGTTTCTCTGATTCAGCACGTCCTATCAAGTCAACAGAGCCAGAGGGAAAAGCAGGTTTCTCTGACAGTGCAGCAGATCTCTGGCATGCTCACAGAACTGTTCCAAAGGGCGAGATTAGAAAAACCAGGCCAGGTAGATCCAAGAGCTGCTGAATTCACGTTGAGCCTGCTAGCTGCCATGTATGACAGGTGAGAGGAAGCACAAATGTAAATGCATCATGACGTACTGCTAGACCAAGTCTGTTTCTACCACTCTTACACCATTTCTGTATGAAACTCTCCCATTTTGATGGTATTTTGCTTGGTATACACAATGGGAGCAGTTCAGCTATAGGAATATGAGGCACAAAGCTTTATCAGAGAAACAGTGGTCAAATGTTTCCAAAATTATCTGGAAGTCCAGATGTCTGGCAGTCCATGCTAACTTTTTCTGTGAACAGCTTTACAGGGAGTAACTCTTCTTTTGACTGCCAAGATATTTTGATACACTCCTGAAAAAGAATCTGTATTTGCCTTTGAATGATAGTATCCATGCACAGGTCAAGAATTTTCCAGTCACTTTTCATTATTCATTTTTCTCCAGCTTAAAAAGTTCATTAACCAATTATGAAACAAAACTACTAAGCTGATCATAACTAAGCTGATCAGCTAGCTCCTGTGATAGCAAATAGTTTCTGGGAATAATAAGGAAGCAGCTCACAGAGTGTACTTTTCTCATGTATTGTTTGTGAATAATGAATTAATTCACTAAAGGCAGGATTGGTTTGTGATTGTATCAGATTTAAAAGACAAAGGCTAAGTTCGTTGTAGAATTTATTCACCACAGGTGAAATTTCTTCCCTTCTACCTCAGAGCAAAGTTTTTTACTGAAAGTGAGTGAGATGTAAGTGGTCTGCAGGACTTTTTCTTGAATCACTATTAATTAATAATGTGATCACTACTGCTTAAGGTCCCATGTTATAATTTTTTTTTGTACTTAAAAAAATCAATTAAGGCTAAGAATAAACCGGTGTATTACGAAACAAAGCTAGAAACATCAAGAGTATTTTGTAATTTGTGTGCGATGTAGGGAAATCATTTAGAAGAATCTTCTTAACAGGACTATCTTGGTCTTTTTTTCTGTTTTCTTAGGACAGTGTCATTTTTTTTTGCTGTAATTTCTTTTTTAAAAATTTTTCACAAGTTTCTTGCCATGTATATGGGATAGAAAAAGCTTCTTATAATTTTTTTCTAATCATGTTTTCTCAGTAGAGTGCTGTTCTCCCCTGTCAACACTGGGAAGTATTTCATGGCAAGAGCACATAAGGACTTTTCCATGTTTATGTGGTAGCTTACTTAATAAGCTTACATAAACTATCAAAAGGGTTTTTGGTTGTATACTTTAGCTTTAATCTTGGACTTTTTTCTATGAAAGTTCTTGAAAAACTAAATATATCAATTCAAAATCTAGAAACTTTTGACCAACCATTTCCCATGCAGCTCATACTTTAGAGACTATATTGCAGCTTTATGCAGTACGCTCTGTAAAAATGCAGTTCATCAAAAGACTCTTGAAGACAATTTTATGTAATGATATTCTGAAGTGCAATCCTGCTTTGCAAAAGTGATATCTTAAATGTAGAATTCCAGGATTTCCTGATTTATGGTTTCCAATTCACATCTGCTTTGTCTTCACATAAAGAAACATTTTTTCATTAGGTGCCTATGTAGCAAACTTGGGTTCTAAATTAAGCTACATTCTTTATGATCTAATGGTCAAAACTAAAGTCCTGCTCCTGCATATATCCTTTTGATTAAATTGAATTGCAGTGAAATTAAAGGGAATCAGCTGAAGAGGAGCTCAGTACAGATCTGGGGCCACAGTGAAGCTGCCTGATGATACAATACAAAAATCAGATTGTAATCGTGCTTTCTCTTCCGTATTTGGGAAGGCTTTCCACAAATGAAGAGCAGAATTTTTTTAGAACATGTATTGCAAATGTAAAATTATATTTTACTTGGAATGTGAGGTCTTTGAAGGAGATGCTGTCTTTTTGTTTTATGATTGCATGGTATCTTGAACAGTTAACTCTGTAGTTATGTTCAGTGACAAAGGGTCCTAGACATAAAATATCACTAAAATGCGACATCAATTATGTACATATAAAAGGATATGAATTTTGAAATTGTCTTCCAACATAGCAATATTTTTTTCTTTAGAGGTTTCAGTTTTTACATTCTTGGTGAATGTAGTGTAACTTATTTTATTTTCCTAGATCTGGAACAGGTTATATCAAAACTAGATCTGCTGCAGCTGCCCTAATTGCCCTTTCAGGAGACATGCTACTGGCTAAATACAGAGGTGGGACATGTATGATTTTATACACTGCCTGAAATACTGAACATTGAGAAAAATCTCCATTGTAATTTTTTTACTTTAAAAGTGAATACAGTTCTGCCATGCAAAAAGTAAATTATGTGGACTGCTTAGTTGTAGAGAAAGGCTGATGCAGAAGAATACTTTTCCATCAATGTCCATAGCCATCTTTGCATAAAGAGTCTCAGAACAAGTCATAGTAAAGTTTAAGATAAGTAGAGCTTAAAAATGAAGGCCAAGTTCTATTTGCCTAGCAGAAAAGAACAGAAAACCCCTAGTTTTAAATTTCATTGGATTAGAAAACAATTTTATATATTTGATCCAGGAAGCTTTTAGAGCCCTTTTAACATTAGACAAAAATGCTTAAAGAACTAAGTATAACAGATAAAGGTAGCCCAGTGCAATGTGCAGCACAAAGATTTCTGCTTGAATTAAATGCTCAAAATGGAGAACAAATGGACCACAAGTGGCATATTGGCCTCATACTCTCCCATTGCATATTGTGTATTTCCTTCCAAATTACAATTTGGAATTTACAATTCACAATTTAAATAGGGCATATCTTGTATAAACATATTTAGATATTTTTCTTACAGCCATGAAAATGAGCTCATTGTTTCCTTCACCCTTACCCGTCTTAACTGCCAGGAATAAGGAATTGCCATAATTTCCTTGCTTTCCTTCTCTTTCCCCTGCCTGTAGGAAGAATGTATTGTCACAGCAGTCACTGAGTGCCTGTTAGACAATAAAAGGGAACTTTCTTGAGGGGTTTATTTGGTAGGCTGCAATCATCATGTAGATAGTTTGGGAATAAGTAGCTAGAAGACACTTCAGGCTCTGCCAGGATTCCAGTTTCTTTCCTTTGGTTGTTTTCAGCTTTCTTCCAGTTTTATGCTGTCCCTGATGGGAAGGTGGCCTTGATTACCCGTAGTGCCCTAAGAAGCCTACTGACAGACTTAAATCAGGTAATGCCAGTGCAGTGCTGTTACACAACAGATCTTGTATGAGTATCCTAATCTAGGAGAAAAAAATACACGGTTGATGTATTTTATGTATTTTATGTTTGGTTACATTATGGCACTGAAGTCAGTAGGGCACCCTGTGGACATAGGGAGCTACCATGCAAAGTAGGTAAAAGAATCAAATTCTGTAGCTTTTCTCAGTCAGAGTAACCACTCTCATCAGTGCCTCTGTGCATTCATTTTGCCTGAGCTTACAGGTCCTGGGAACAGCTGCATACAGCTGTTTCTAAAGCGACTCCAAACTTCAGATGCCTTTACTTACTAGAATAGCTTCCAGTTGCAGAAAAATGCCTTAGCATACAGGTATTTCCAGTTGAACTGGCGCTGAAAATGGGATCTGAAAATGACCCCTGAGGTTCAAACCCAGTGTCCTTCAGTATTCTAGTATGGCAACATAGTATGTTGATCCATTTTAGTAAGTGAGCTGGAAGCAAATCATTCTGACACATACTGAACTATGAAATTGCATACTGATGGTATGAATATGAACAGGTTTTCTTCAGAACAGTATGTAAAATGGCATTTCTATAGATGCTTCACCATCTGTGTGCTGTCACCATCTCAGCAGAGCATGATGGGAACATCTGTTTTTTATTGAGGTGTTTCTGAGCCTTTCTTCTTGATGCAGATCCCAGCCATTGTGGGAGAAAGCTGCACTCTGTCTTGTGTAGAAATTGCGACTCACAGCTGTTTCAATGGGGTGAGTGAAATTCTGATGTCCTGGGAAATGATTTTGAATGTTGCTGGTTGATTAAAATTGCAAGCGTATCACCATATAACATCCACCAGTATCTACTTTTAAGGGGCAGGACTGTTTGTTTGTCAGTCTCACAGTGTAGGAGGATTTATATCTATAGAAAAGATGCTCAGTAAGATACTACCGAAGACTCTTGCATTTATTCCAAACCTTTGGAACCCAGTAATATCTTACATGAATGGAAAATCTATGCTAGCAGAGTTCAATATCAGAGCTTTTATTAGGAATTGTAGATGAGACACCAGTTCTTTCAAGTAAATGGCTGAACTTGAGACGTGTATTTTTTCCAGGTTCTGAATTCAGCAATTGTTGAAGAAAAATTCCTGTCTTGGCTGAGATCGGAGCCTGCTGTTCTCCTGTGGCTCCCTACGTGTTACAGATTATCAGCCACAGAAATGGTTTCTCACCAAGCTAGATGTAGAGTCTGCAAAATTTTCCCTATTACAGGCCTCAGGTGCGTCAGTAATTACTGTAGTCTATAGCATTCACATAAATACTTCTTACCATTGTTTGGATACCCTACAGGCTCTAACTGCTGTATTAAGCAACAAACTTCAGACATAATCTAATTTAACAAGTAAGATAGGGAAAGAGAGAACCATCACAGGCTAGTGCTCAAGCCTGCATCCCGTTTCTCTTTAGGTCACTAGCACAGAMATGATTATGGAGACTTACTGAAAATAAACTGGCAGTTCAGTGGTAAAGCCAATTAAACCTGTGTATCTCATTTCTTAGTTCTTTGTCCCATAATCAAGTGTATTAACTGGCTAGTTCAGTTGTCCATCTTAGCATCTTATTCATATAAATAATGATATAAAACGGCCTAATGGTATAAAAAGAACACTATCCGTTACCTACTGACCAGAATGCTCAGAAAAGCATTTTACTGTTACTCTCTTCTCACTAATAGTAAGCTTGCAGGTTTAGTTTTTTGCATTTTTAGTTTTTTGCAAAGTTGCAAATCCTACATCAATAACGTAGTGGTGTTACAATTCCATGAGTGCAGCAAATAGAGATAAGCTGGTGCATAAGAAGCATATGAAGATGTAACTGCATTCTCAAAAATGGTACTAGAACAACTGTTTCTTCCTTGGACTGAATTTCGATGCAGCAAATAAATAATATCAAAATCATTAGTGGGTTCTGGAGACTAGTCCACTGTCATTTGGACAAAATAACTCTTGCATTCAGAGAATGCTGAGGAAAGTCATTATTCTAACAAAGGTGCTTCTCTGCATTTCAGGACCCAGGGATCTGGATTTCTCAGTAATCAAGCTGACTTACACCAAGTTCTTACTTGTGGGGAAGTAACTTAATCCTTCTGTGTTCCCTCACAGGTATCGCTGTCTGAAGTGCCTCAATTTTGACCTTTGCCAAGTCTGCTTTTTCACTGGCCGTCTCAGCAAACCACATAAGAGGTCACATCCTGTTGTGGAACACTGTGTGCAGGTAGAGTCCCATTGTACTGATTCATTTCCCTGTTCAGGTTCTTCATGTAGGCAAGTAAGCAGTAGACTCTTGAACTACATTGATTATGAAATCATGCGTGTATTAGCCATAACGGCCATGACATATTAGCATTATTAATCTGGGAACAGTGAGTCAGGGAAAGGAAAAAAGGGGGCTTCTAACTTTAGAAGGGGTGTTTTGTTCTGAAATAACTGAATAGAGCCATGAAATGTCATAGTGCAAGTCCTCTTCCCAAGGAGTTTTATGGCAAGTTTGCCATTTGCAGATCATCCTTAAACCTGTGGAAATGGCCCTCAGTGTGTCCCAGTGCTCTTTCTTCCCAATACTAATGCAGACTAATTCAGAAATTAATTCATCCTAAAGTTGTACAAACTCCTGCATGAAATTTCCTTTATTCCAGAACTTTCCCACTTTCTTGTAAACCTTTTAGACTCATTTGTCAGTTAGGGATGCAGCACAAGGAGGCAGCATGGGCCCAACTAAGCTCACCTACTTGGGCTCCATTACAGGGACAACTTGTGCTTTCATCACACTAGTGGTGAAGTTCAACACTGGAAATTTGTATTTGGAAGACCAGCTTCTCCTTTGAGCAGGAGATTCCAGATCTTGCCCACAGCAGCAGACCAGTTTTTTTGTGGATCTATAGAACAGTATCTTCTTCTGTTCCAGTAAATGAGCTGAAAAGCACCCGTGAAAGTTTCCCTAGTAAGCTGTACTTTATGGTCTCCTCCCTGAAACCCTGCACTTAACATGAAAGATATCTGGGTAGCCAGTGTCTGCACCAAAGCTAAAGAATGTTAGTTAGACTACTCTTGCAGTCACCCTTTGTCTGGGGGAACATTAAACTGTAGCCACTTCATTGCTTTCTTTCTGAAAACCAAACCCTATTGCTAACACTGTGAGAAACTATATCTGGATGCTCAATATCTGCATTAAAAATAACAGATAGATGTTCATTCCTCCAAATACTCTTCCTCATCCTCCATCTGTGAGAAAGTAGGAGGATCAAATGGCAACTGATCTCCTCATGTAGAGATTTATAATAGAGACCTTAAAATCAATGTGAATGGAGAGTGAATGGGAGTGTGTGGACGTGGAAGCACCAGAAGGAGGGGCAAGAGGGATATAACAAGGCAGGAGATGATGCAACCTAGATTAGCTGGTCAGCAAGATCACAGCACTTCCACACACATCTTCTCAGGACGACAAAATCCGGAAAACAAAAGGCAGCCTGAAACAAAAGACAAACTGCCATTTGAAGATGCCATCGCAAGAGATGATGATGTGAAGGTAAAGAACAAGACCTATACCTATAAGACACCCAAATAAGGAGACAAAAGATCACAATCACTGCCAGCTCCTAAAGGAGCTAAAGGCACATCCAAAAACCAGCACATGGTCACACTAAGAGGAATCGAGGAGGCTTAAGGAGAACTGGCATCTCTTGTCCTCCATGTCACTGTAAGTGATCATGGCCATACCATGTGTATACACACACCTTGGTGTGTGAATGCTGGAAAGACTACTTGGACACATACTATCTTGGTGCTTGTGAGTGAGTATGAGTGAGTGAAAACAGTTTTGTTCTAAAATGAAGTCCCCTTCCTCTCCTATACTGTCTGACATTGAGCTTTCCCACATTGTTGCTGCAATATTGCAACTGGATCACTGAACTTACGTTTCCTTTATGAAGCCCTACTCTAACACTAACCCTGTAAATATTACTTTTGTGGCCAAAATCTATACCAAAATTAAAAAGATAAGCTACTCACTATGACAGATACCATTTTTATATCCTTTGTGTGGGACATAAAAGAATCAGTAGTAAGCCACTTTTCCCATACCTTCCACTCTTAGCAGATACTGTCCTTGGCTGGGTAAGTTTTCACATTGTCTTTACCAGCGAGTGGGCTGCTGAGTGGGGATTTGAAATATCAGCACTGTTTTTCCTCACCGTGCTGACACCTTGTGGTAATGTTATTACCATGTTGAGAAATGACTAGGAGGCATGCTGTATGTTTTCTTTGTGTTTTCCTGTTCAGTGTGTCAGGGCTCACCCCATGTTCTGCAGCAGTCACTTCCTGGGGCAGAATTGGTTTGTGTCCTCCTATAATACAGCTACTGAGCTTAGCTGTTGTACCTGAGCCTGACACTACTGTGACAAATGGAAGTGTGCTTTTTACTGTATTGTATGAGAGGAGGACGTGAGGCACAGAAGGCTGTATCTATTAACACTGCATACAAGTACAAAAAGTACTTCTTCCCATTGATCAAGAGGGCACTTAGATACTAGTCGGGCAGAATTGTCATTGTGACTGTGAGCTTAATCATTGTAACTGCCAAAATCCTGCATTAGGCATTTCCAGGCTGCCTGAATTTGGCCCAGGCAGAGTGTTTTGCTTACCTAACAGAATTGGAGCCGCTCTTGCCTGTGGTCCTGCATCATCATCCACCTSAGCTCCCCTTCTAGGGCTCAGCAGCCATAAGCCTCTTCGATTGTTGAACAGGTGGACCTTTGCTTTTTTATGTCTTGCCTTTGCCTTGGACTGTGTCTACTTCTGGGCAGCACCTGTTTGAAAATTCACTCCCTTCTTTATTATCCCTCATTCCAATAGATGTCAGCAAAGGCGAATGCAAAGCACTTTCTCCGCACCATCAGGAACAACCTGTTTCAAGAGCGCTGCAGAAGAAAGGAGACTCAGAGAAGGAGGGCTCTGGAGATAGTGGAGGAGAGGCACTTCCCTACTCACAAAAAGACTTTGTGAGTTTCTGTTTCCGATGAGTTTATAATCTCTGAGCAACATGTCAGGCTGTGGGATATTGTTTGACTATGTCCTTTGAGTAAGTGATTTTGTTATGACAGACACCATGTCATGATTTTTCCATTAAAAAGGGAAAGTGTAAATGGGAAGTTGCTGCACATTGTTCTGTAGCTTAACTATGATTACCATGCTGACAACCTAATGACCAGTTATCTTATAAAATATAACATGCTTGTGTCTTCCTTCCCTCCTTCCTTATGTCATGTCTTTCTCTCCATGCCATTTCTTATGCTCAGTCTAGGGTAAAGCATTGCAAATATTTAGTACCTGTCACAATTGCATGGGTTTTTAAGCACCTCCTCTGTGACAAATTCATTGGAAATTAACTGTGAATACTTTCCACACATGACCCACAGTGCATTCACTGACAATCATTCTAGTCAAGTCCCACTGAATTGCAGTCCTGTGGGATTACTCACAATAGCGAGTAGCTGATCTCACCATTCCAGTTCTTTCAGATCAGTTCTGTTTTGTGTGCTTTTAGTTAACGTGTAAATTCATTACTGTATTTCCACTGATCACAGTGGTTAATAATGAGCATTGGAGGTCATGCTGTGATTTTCCCTATAGTTTCTCCTTCCTTGCTCTGAGATATTGAGGTGTAGAAACTGAAGGGAATGATTATACAAGATAAGCACTACAAATGTACGAAGAGTGAGATTCCTTCCTAGTTGTATAAAGACCTAGCAACTCTCTTGCATCTCACACATGTTCTCCAAATGAGTCTTCAGTGAGACTGAAATAGGGAAAAAATGGTCACTCCTCTCTAAAAGAATTAATTTCATCCTTGCTCGAAGGAGGAGAAAAAATCTGTTTATAAAACTTGATTGTGCTACACAGCTAGGTAAGTATCATTGCTATTAGAAATCAATTTTTTATATACAGTAAGACCAATGAATGATAGTTACAGTGATTTTCATGGAGAGTATTATTTCACTGTTTGTTTTTTAGAATGTGGTGAAATGCAAAACATTTTCCATTGCTAATATTTCCCCGCTTGTATTCAGCAACAAAAAATATTTCTTCATTTTGAATGTCAGTTAATCCTTCTGTGAGCCATCAAGATTTCTCTGTAATTCTGTGGGGTTTTGCTTACCTAATGCTTGGGTAGCAATGAGAGAAAGAAGAATTTGGGGTTGCCGTTACATGTGTCACTGTGGGGCTGATAGGTATCTGGGCTTTTCCTAGCATAAAATGGACTGAACAGCAGGATATCTGGCCCTTTGCTATCTTTTTGTGGTTGAATTTCCCAATATATTTAGCTCTTGGCCGAAGGAAGCAAAAAAGAGAAGCAGCAAATTGCACTGATACTAAATGGGTGGAAAGAAGAACCTGTTGTTGAGATTCTGTTGAAAGAGTGGAATTTGTTTTCAGGAATTTCATTCTTTCAGCCAAAATATGCCAGCAGGCATAGCTAAACCATACTTCTTGCTTAGTCAATAGCACAGCTGTCTGTCTACTTACAGTGCATTAGTTTTATTTTGACCTTTCTGGGTACCAAAACTATATAAGGCTTGATCCTTTCTCTAGTCATTATTTCTCTGTTGGTATCACAGTCCCCCTGCAGACCTCAGTGCTTCACCACTACCTGGCCCTGAAAACCTGTCTTTCCCAGTGGACAGACCTGGCCTGGAGTCACCCAGGTTCATATCTGAAAACAGAACTGTAATGCAGAAGAGTGAGAATAACAGCAAGGCACCAGAGCAAGGCAAGACAAAAGCTCAGGTGAGCAAAACATGAAGCTGTAATAGTGCTAAAGCTGGGAAGACGACCTACCAAGTTAACTATCTAATTGCTTTCTAATTACCAATGAAAAAGAAATTTAATGGGCAGCTTCACCTTTCTGTTAATTTCTCACTTATGGAAAAAAATGTGGAATGTGAAAACCTAGTGAAGCTTGAATTTGATACCCTCCCAAGATTAGTGACTAACTCCTTGACTTGCATGGCCTTCAGAAGCATTTGTAAGAATATTTGCTCTGTTACTTTTTTTTTTTTTTTTTTTTTTTGAGTTGTCTTAGAGTAGCACATTAAAGACTAGCTAAGACTGGAGTCCTCTCTCTATTCTGAAAGTAAAAAATGCCATCATGTCCTCCTACTGCAAGCAAATGTCAAGGAAGGACGCCTTAATTCTTATTAGGCTCAGGCCATTTTTGTCACCATGACAACAGCAAGAGGACAGAATGGGCCCTTCTTAAGGATAAACCCAGAGTAGTGTCCACTCCAACTAAAATAGCTCATGCATAAAAGCTCTCCACTAATCCATTTCCAGGTTCCCTGCATAGAAACAATGCTAGAGAAGTGGGTAGGACAGTGTAGATAAAAATAAGTACATAGCAGTTTTTTGTTTCTATATTTATTTGAGGGGTTGGTAGCTCTGCACATACTCAGAATATAGGGAACACTGGGTTGTGTTCAAACCAGTTTGTGTCATCCACTCATCTTGTTCTTCCTGGAAGCCAAGGGTGCAGTAACTGAGAATTAGCCTGTGTGTGTCAGGTCACTCCTTTGGCTGCTACTCCTGTGTTGCCCTTTGCAAGACCTGTCTTTTAGGACTCTGCTGCCCAGCTCGAGGTATAGTGCCAGCCAGCGYGTATCTGCAGGAGAAGGTGTGGGCAGACATTGCTTAAGCATATAATTTTGATGGCTGGCATTTGTTGTTTTAGAAGACAGCGAGATGGGATTTGCATCCTTGTAGTGGGATTCTGTCACATGCCTTGCTCTCTTGTTCATTTTCTCTCTGGGCTGAGAATTCTTTTTGAGCCGTTTTATACTGATTTCCAACATCTTATAGTGCAGATTATTTCAATGTTGCTTAAAAAGATGCAGACCGTGATTCCAATGATAGCTTTTAATAGAATCCATGAGCTTGGAGGTCCTGGGGACCCAGCTCTTAGTCTCATAATTTCCTGGCAGCCCTGATTCCAGCCCAGCTTGTATGATGCCTTTAAAGCAGCTTACCTGGAAAGTGTTTGTCTCCCTGACTTCTGGGCTACTGTCCCCTGCACAGCCCAGAGACTGCTACTTCCATCCAAAGACCAGGAGTTTCTCTTCTCTCTTCTACATCCAGTCTGTCTCCCTTCATCTCCTTGTCCCAAAGCAGTTGTGTGACTTGGGGGAGACTGTTCCCAAATCAGAACATTCCATTTTGCAGAAATTCCATGGAATGAGGATTTTGTTCTAATTTAAAACAAAACAAATTCTCATACACTTAGAGTTTGTCATAGGACAAAGAATTTGTTCTATAGAGTAAATTTTCCAGTCCGTTCTAATAGCCATTAGAAATACTTTAATGCATCAGTTAATTGCAATCAGTTAAATAAAAAAAGTTAACTAGTAAATCTGTAAAATAGACCAAATCCCAAATTTGCCATGCCCTCTTATAGCAAAATTTGCATAGAAAATGAAATGTTATTGCTGATAAAGTTATGAACAGATACTTTTCTCTTTTTTATTATAGGCAATAGCCTCTTTTGAGGCAGATGTGTTAAAAATGCACAAATCCATCAAAAGCATTCACAATGAGAGCAGGTAGGTAAATGCAGTAGTACAATGACTGAAGACTGGTGGGCAATGCTGCTCCAGTGAAGAGCTAGAAGACAAATGATTTTTCCATACTTTAGACATTTTGAGATTTAAAAAAAAAATCCTATCAAATGGGGATGAATGATGAAAACTCAGCAGCAAAAATTGTAAATGGAGATCACTGGAAAAACAATTTCTGACAAAGCAAAACATTTTGTTTTGCTTTCATCAGCATTTCTGCAACTGTTAGTTTACATTTCTAAAAGGCATTTTTAAGGGAAAAAATGATCATTCACATAAAAATACCAGAATAGCATACTTTTTCAATTTTTCTCTGAATAAGGCTTAATCAAAACAAATTTCATAATTCACATGAAGTTTTTAAATCAAGGTAGGATATCTTTCTAAAATATATGCTGTAAGTCAAATAGAGACTACAGGCTTAATACAGTAACTAGTGGTAAAAATTCCACGACTTAGATTATCACAGAAGTCCCTTCTGATATTCAAACCTTTGACGCAATAAAATATTAATTCCTAAAGTACAAATTTCTTGGGTGGTTTGTTTGTTTGGGGGGGGGTGTGGTGTGTTGGTGTATGGGCAACCACGCTTACCTTTTTCTTTCACTTTTGCTTTCCCCTCCTTCATTTTTGTAGTTATATATGAATATGCTGTAGATATAATCATGTTTGTGACCACTGAAATAAATGGAATTATAGTGAAGTGTAGGATTTGATCCTGAATCTACCCTCTTTATTTCCTTCAGTATGTTCAGTTCCCTCTGTTACTGTTTTGTTTCATTCTAGTAAGTCAATGTACAGTTGCTGCTCCAAATTCACACAAGGGCACTCCAAGACTAGAGCAAAGCAATTGCAGTTTCATTGTAAGTCTGTGTCCTGACCTCACACTCTGTTCTCACATGGGAAAATAAAGAGACATGGCAAAGATCTTCAGCTTTTGTTTAGATTAACAATAGTTGAGAGGATATCTGGGAAGCCTGCTCCTGAAATACTGCATCACT
Source organism: Phoebastria nigripes (assembly GCA_035582835.1). Taxonomy (NCBI): domain Eukaryota; kingdom Metazoa; phylum Chordata; class Aves; order Procellariiformes; family Diomedeidae; genus Phoebastria; species Phoebastria nigripes. The sequence continues at coordinate 1,404,755 of JAYKAV010000445.1, forward strand.
CTCTGACCCAGAGCTTATCATATAACTGGGTGAATGAATCCCATTACTCATGGGAAGCTCTTTGTTCTTATTTGTGGACCAACTTCCAGCATTTATGTGCCTGTTCACAGAACCAAGCTCTGAGTTAGTTGAAGGTAGTCAGCATTTTACAGTAAAGACCCATTAAATGCTGTTATAAGGGACCACTGTAATATTAATTTTAATTTTAAATGGTCTGACTTGCTGTCCCATTCAGACAAATCTTGCATAATTCCAGTGAAACTGATGGGGCTCTTGTCTGTGAGCCAATGCATACCCAAAAAAAAGTGAATCGGATGAACTTCTGGATGTAACTAAGCGTGGGAGATAACTATTTCAGCTGTGTGATATGAAGCAGTTGGTTTATTACTGTAGTGTTAACAAGCTTTTCTGTCTGTCTCCACTGCAGCTGTGGGGAAGACAGAACTGTATTTCTACTCTGACTTCTTAGGGAAATCCCAACTCTAGAACAGTTATGGGTGGTATTTTTATCATATTGTGCTCTGAGTAGGTAATTTCTAAATCTTCTCTAGTGTGCGTGGGAGGGTGACACTTCTCACTGCAAAAATCACAGTTTATTTCAAGGACAAGTGGCCTGTGCAGAAACTATTGGTATCATCAAACAAGCCGCATAGAATACCACAAGCAATAAGGAACTCAATCAAAGGGGTAGAGGCTGCTTTTGCTCCTTTGTTGCCCAGGCGGAAATGATGGGAATCTTTTGCAGGTCAGGGAGTTGCTGCAAGTAGTTTGCTTCTAGACCGAGGGACTGCTATAATGTCTCTCCTGTTGCAGCCACCTTGTGGGAAAGGTAAAACCGCAAGATGCAAGGCTCAGTCCTGGCCACAGTTCCACTCAGCTCACATCTTTCCTTATCTAGAACACTCCTGTTCTTGCTAATTCTATGAATACAGCCGAGTTCCTGAAATACTGTCCTCTAACCCCAAGGCTAACAAAAATTTCTTGAACTGACGAAGAGGAGAAAAGTTTGTGCTACAGTGTTTGCTCTTCTCCATAACTGCATATATTTGTGTGTGTGTCATCTAGCAAAATTCCCACCCTCCTGTGTCCCTGGCAGGTACATGAAGAAGCAGGTCAACAAATGGAAGGACAAAATACAATTTCTTCACAACTGCCAGGAAGACAAAAGCTGCAAAATAGAGGCAAAGCTCCAAAGCCTGAGAGCAAGCCATGAAAACCTACAAATGAAGCTGCAGCAAATGAAGCAAGAAGTAAAGGTATAGTGATAAATATACCAAGAATCTTCACTGCTATGTGCAATTACTGAACACTAACTACTCCTTTTCGTGCAGACCAGCACTCTTGATACTATTTCGTGCACCTTCCGCTTGTCTGCTCGGTCATCTTAGGTTCTTGTCTTCAGAGAAAGCAGATAGGCTCTTTGCAGCAGGGATTTTCTTGTCATTCTGTATATATTTATCATCTAGCACAGATATCCATATCTGGGATGTTTAGATACTACTGCAATGAAAATAATGAGGGTATTCCAATAAGAGAGAGAAAATCGTTTCCAACAGAAGTGTTAGATACTTCATTGCAGTCTTGTCTTTAGAGAAGAATCCTGTGTTGGCATTGAATAAATAAAATACTCTTTTGTCATTCCTAATTGCTGTCTTCTACTGGGATGTAATACAGACCTCCTACAGAAAATATTTTCTTTCTTTTCAATTGCATTGACTCTTGTTCATTTAAAGTATGTCTGAGGTTCTATAAAGGCCCTTATTTCACAGAGAGTACATACATATTTGCCACCTACAGCATTTTTGTAGCATTTTCTGCAATGCTGTTTTTAGAGTGTTTTTTAGGGATGGTCAAACATAGAGAAAAGCCAGRCACATCTGCAGTGCACACTTGGTCAGCTTTATATCACTTGCACATGAAGTCCAGTGTGACCTGGCATATCATACCATCCTCTGCATATGCTGTGACACTGGCCTGCCCACAACACGCAGGACTGGCTGCACACACGCAGTTAAGTGTCCAGTGCATGCACAGTCAGCTCAGTGCATCCCAGTTACATCAGACTCGGCGTCATGCAGTGAATGGTATTTGCCATCATAGTTCTGTCTAGAAAATTCCAAGTACAATTGTGGCACTGACAACCGACCTTGTTTTGGAATTCCTAGTTTTAGAATTTCAAATGTTAACAGGTGTGAGGTGTTTGATATGTGTTTAATATACACATATATTTTTCCCTTAGTGTAATTATTTTAGAACAATTTTCCTGCAAATTTACTCTTGGAACATTATTATTCCCACTTTTCAATGGCATTAAAGCGTATGATATCTTCAGATTGGAATTGTGGAAAAAATGGCCACATAGATTTGTCCAAACTCAAACACAAATTTTTATTTTATTGCATGAAAATATTTTATTTGTGAAAAGAATGTATTTAGTTCACCAGAAATTAAAAAAAAAAAAAATTATTCTGACCCAAAATTATTTTCCTATTTTAGTACTACCAGCAAATCAAATATCAATTATTTTCACAATGTAGTTTCTGTGTTTTGTCTATTGTAGACAATGTTACAGTCACCAGAGCATCCTTTTGCACAGTGTCAGAATATGATGCCAAGAAATCCACATGTCCTGCTGGAAAGGAGAATGCAGGGTGGATTAAATCCTGCCCGAATAAGGCCTACTTCCAGAACACGTGCAGACTGGAAATCTCTGAATCCCCCCAACTCTGCAGATAGAATACAGCTTTTACAGACACCTGAGGTTCGTGCTGCAGTGGACTTTATGTTCTCAGAAGACCCACTGGAGTTAGTGTCCCTGCAGAGTGGCAGACCTTTTATGGGACAGTATAAAGAAGCAAAAGAGAATCAAACATATCTGCCTGAATTGACAGAAGACTCCCTCAGTGGCATCATGAGGAATACAGTTCTTACTCCCACTGCAGTGCAGATACCACCTGATGAGAAGGAAGTCAGTGAGGAAGTGGAACTGCAGCAGTTAGTGATGAAACTGAAGGATGCATTGTCTCTCCAAACCCAACCAGGTATAAGTTCTCCCAGTTATCTTGACACTGTCTTCTCACCTTCATCCAGTTTACTCTCTAATATTGTTCATAATCATTTAACCCTCAGAGGAAACTCAGAATCTTGCCTTTGCCATTGTAGAAGTACTCCAGCTCTATACTGTAAGGTAGAACATATTCCTGTAAGGTGGAATATAGCCCCTAATGTTGGACTGATTTGAAACAGGGTGAGTCAAAGCACATGAGAGGAAATCAGTCTCAGCAGTCAATTAAGGAGCAAACTTATACTGGTGAGGGCACTGGAGGTCTTTTCTGTTGCCACTTCTGTGACACTGTAACTATGACTCTAGTCCCAGGCAGACTTCCAGCAGTACAAAATCCCTTTGTAATCAATGGTTTTACACAGCAGAGCTTTGTTCAACGCTCAGGATGTCTCACTTTTGATAATGAGGATGTAATGAGGGGAGTGACAGAAAAAGCTGCTGTTTCTACAGAGTTATCTTAAATTAGAGATTTATAAAGAGTTTTTCAGGGCTCTGGCAGCATCCAAATGCTCTGAAAGACTTAAAATCTGTTCCATTTTTCAGCTCAACAGTCTGCTTTACAGCAGGAGTTCTTCTCTACAGCTGAACATGTTTGCAGATCCTTTTCTGACCTCATCAACCAAGTAACTTCACCAGCTTGGAAATGATGGAAACTACCATTCACCTTACAGCTTTACTGAACTATTGAAGGTAATTGATGCCACGTCAGGCTCTTTAAAGTGTCTCAGATGTTGCATTGTAATAACCCAGCATAACAGATTTCTGCATTTACTGACTTCACCAGGAACCATAAATAGTGTTAGAGAATGATGTTCCTTTTCTATTGGTGGTTTCCAGCTCCTGTGCAGTAGATGTTGGCCCAGCTGATAAAAATCAGCATGTCTTCATTAATGTTACACTGGCTTTCACAACTGTCCTGCCCTGTCCCCTCTTCTTACTGCTATGTAATCAGTAATGGCTTGTGTTTCAGGAACATTTATTTTTTATATGAGAGTTGGCTTGAGTCAACTGGTTTCAGTGATGTATTTTCTATCACATCATTGTTTCTTAGACTAAAGGAAGGAATAAGTTCTTAAGTGTCAGACTTATCAGTACTTGATATTTACATATTCATATTTTTCCAAACTACTGAATTCATATTTAAAGGAAAAGATGTTTTGAACATTTAAAGGAATTTGATTGTTTTAGAAGAGCCTTTCCGTTATTGATTAACTTATATATTAGTATAGAACGGTTAATAAGAATGTAACGTTTAGTATAGAATGGTTAATAAGAATGTAATTTTACCTGCAGCATCTAAAATGTGAGAAAAGTAATTTTTTCCTTGGTTACTGTCCTGGTTTCAGCTGGGATAGAGTTAATTTTCTTCCTAGTAGCTGGTATAGTGCTGTGTTTTGGATTTAGTATGAGAATAATGTTGATAACACACTGATGTTTTAGTTGTTGCTAAGTAATGTTTACACCAGTGAAGGACTTTTCAGCGTCTCATGCCCTGCCAGCGAGGAGCTGGGAGGRAGCATAGCCAGGACAGCTGACCCAAACTGGCCAAAGGGGTATTCCATACCATGTGACGTCATGCTCAGTATATAAACTGGGGGGAGTTGGCCAGGGGGCAGTGGTCACTGCTCAGGGACTGGCTGGCCATCGGGTGGTGAGCAATTGCATCGTGCATCACTTGCTTTGTATATTCTTTTTTATTATTATTATTATTATTATTACTACTACTACTATTTTACTTTATTTTATTTCAATTATTAAACTGTTCTTATCTCAACCCACGAGTTTTCTCACTTTTACTCTCCTGATTCTCTCCCCCATCCCACCACAACTGGAGGGAGGGAGTGAGCAGCTGTGTGGCATTTAGTTGCTGGATAGGGTTAAACCAAGACAGTTACTAGTACTTTGTATTTGATGGAACTTATCTAAAACTTCCAGAGTATTAAAAATACTTATCAAGCCTGTACACACACATACATGCACATATGCATGTAAGTAAACATATAAGCTGCACAGAAGTTTGTAAACAGGTAGATGATTGGCTGTAGGCAGCAGGTTGTACTTGCTGAAGTTGATTACAAAGCATCTATTAGGCATCAGCAGGGAAACAGGCTGGGATTTGAAGAGAAAGGAAAATATCACACAAAAGAAACATTGCATACAGCTTTGATCCATTCATACTACAATCTAGCTTCATTTCTTATAATGATGGCTGAGTGAAGGCCTTAGAAAGAATTCAGATCATTCTTAGAAGACAAATAATAGATGCTCACTGCTTTCCTTTCATTGCTTCTTGTTTGCTACACATTTCTTACAGCAGTGCAACTCCGTGAGATACATTGGTATAGTCTGTGATGATAGTGTCATCAGATGCATATTGTTTTAGTGACAGCAGTTCTGAAGGTTGAGATAATGGGTTAAGATAYGGCATGTTAATGATTTGCATGTTATTATCAGATGTTGTACTTCTGGATTGTTAACTATTTGTGAAGTTACAACGTGAACTAATGGCAATTTACCAAGTGTGATTCCTCAGCAGAGCAAATGATTGCCCATTTCTCTCTCTTTAGCTGTTGATATGCCGTGGTCTAGTTACTTCCTTGGAATTGTGCTGTATCTCTTGTTGATGACAGCAACAAGGAAAACATTTTTTTCTGATAATGCACAGAAGTATTTTAAAGATCTGAGAAATGGAAATGATTCAGTACCACTTCAGAGGGAAACATTATAGATTCAGCCACTTACTATCACTGTTCTGCACGAGGTGCATAAAAAATAGTGAATGAGTATGTGCATGTGGGCTCAAAACCAGTTATGGTTCAAGAAAATTTGCATACTTCTAAGGATTTTAGTTGAATCACTGGAACTATACCAGCTTTCCAAGAGAGAAAATACTCCTAGTTTTTACAGGAATTTTTCTGTGATTACTAAGAAAATAAATTTGGTTTGGGTGAAAGCAAAATATTTTTGGAAGCTTTGGGAGAAAAGTCAGCTAAATTACATACTCTGAAGCTTTGTTTCATGTATAATCAAACAGGGTTTAGGCTGATATGATTGAAAAGGCCAATGAAAAGTGTAGTGCTTAAGAAAAGCTGCTCAGCAGAATGCTTAATTTTCCACATAGATTTTCCTGGTCTTGTATTTTTCAGAATGAATTATAATCACCAAGATAAAGGGACTGTCTGACTCATTAAAATGGCTAGAAATCTCATTTTCTGTTGGTAGTACCTCAGCCACCTTCTTGAAAGACCTTACACTGCGGTAGTGATAGTAATGAACATTCCTGGTTCTTTCTGCTAGTTTTGGTCACAGGAGGCCTTAATTACACATACTGCAAACACTCAAGAATTACAGCAACAAATAATGGTACAACTGGAAGCCAACAAGCAGTTTGTCTCTAGCAAAGGAAGGGTGCAGAGGGTGAAAAGTAAAGAAACTAACTGAGGGAGGAGGACCCCAGAAAACAAATAGCGATGAAGTCACTAGAAAGTGGATACACCCATATCATCACATAAAGAGAATATAGTGTGAGATAGAAGCTTAGTAGCTTTTGCAATATACCAGTGCCAAGAGATACAAGCAACAGTCCAAGGAACTTAACTGTTGATTGTGGGAAGATATCCATCAGCTTCTGATGAGGCTTTAAATCTCCTTCAGAGTGAGTGCATCTGAGTTAAAATTGGTTGGAAACAGTGTCAGCCGACAAATACTGGTTTGGTCCGATGCAATACAGAACAGGTCTGGAGCACAAATTCTTACAACTAGATATTCCTGAACCACCATGAACTCTTGCTTCATGGCAGCACGTAAAGACTCAAGGAAGTGTTTTCCCATGCTAATAAGCAGTTATTTAGCTGCCAAGTCCCTATAAGATGAAAGGGACAAAATCCCAAGGCCTTTATTTTGTTGTTAGTCAGTTCAGCTGGCAATGAAGCAACCTCAGTCAGACATGTTCATCCCATCCTTCTTCTGACACACTCAGACTGAGAAACAGTAAGCCAGGAACAGTACCTGCAAAAACAATCCTAGCTCACCCCAAGATCTGCCATGAAATTTACAGGGGAGAGTGGTAGGAGGCAATATCCTATCTTTAACCACAGGGACATTTTGAATAATTCCTGTACAGCAAATCTGCTTGCATCTCATAGTCACAGCACTTGCTTTTTCTTAACACAGCCACCCTAGAAGGCCCCAATTTATAGTGAGTGAATCAATAGCAAACATCAACATCATCTGAYTGTGTTTTCGTGCCAAATTGTTGAGACCTGGATAAAAGCAAGCAAGACCAAAGTTATAAAATAAAATTGAGCTCTGAGACCTTCAGAGAGAAGAAATTGCCTGAGGTAGAAGCTCCTTCAGGAACTTTATCACTTGCAGGTTTACATGTAATTAATTGCATCCCCTTTTTTATTTCAGCAYAATTAATAACACAGATTGTCTCCTTTACATCAGCAATTTCCAAATGTTCTCCATAGTGTGACCTATGCTAGAGATTCATCTGTTTTCTCAGTCTTTCCTCCACATACTAATCCTTTCTTGCCCATTTCCTCAAAGGCCAAATGATGCTACAGCCTGTTAATTAAGAAGCTTGCTGAAGCAGAGAAGTATTGCAAATTGGTTTAAGCTAAACATCAGCTTGGCCTATAGTGGTATTTCACCATTTCTGTTGCTATCTGAAGGGAGGAAGAAAGCTGCCAGCAGCCCTTTCCTAGGGGATCCTGTTGTTACAGGCAGGATGTATCTAAAATGGAAACACTTGCCTCTTCCCAAAGGGCCTTGTGGAAGAGCATCTAAGATAAACAGTACCTGTTCAGATAATCTGTCTGGTTTTACATTTTCTAGAGCTTGAGAGCATATGGGAACAGGTAACATCTGGTCTACTACAATACCAGTCCTACTTGGTTGAGGCATCCAGCTCTTAACATGCTCTTTGTCAGTTGCTGGTCTTAATAGCTGTAGGGACCATGGGTGAAGACTGTGTCTCTTATGTTAATACAAAGCTACGCACAATGGGGCTTTTAGATATATTAATATAATTTAGATCATTAACAACAGTAGTACAGGAGYGAGCAGATCTGTTGTAACAATGCTCTTGTCTCCCTCCCACACTGTAGCAGAGCACTCTCGTAGGTTGTGGCTGCAGGCAGAGACAGYTGTGGGGGTGTTGCCGAGTATACTAAACTGTGTGTTCCTGTGCTCATCCTGCTTTAGTGTTCCCTCCTCTCTTGAACATTTAAATGGTTTGTTACATGCTTAACTTTAAGCACAAATTCAGTGCCATTGAAACTGATAGCCCTCTTATAGTTATTTGTCTGCTTCCATAAGATCAGGATTTCACCCAATGGGACTATGTTTCAGCTTTATTTTGTTCAGGCCCAGTAACCACTTTAAGATTTCATTTACACATTTTGCCACTTGAACCTATTTCTGCAAGTTGATGAACACCCAGAAAATGAGTTTTTCTTTGGGCATTTGAAAAAAAAAAAAAAAGCAGCCAAATACTGCCACATGCTCAAGGAAAGAAACTTTGAATGAGCAACTAAATGTAGTTGCCCTGGAAAGCTGAATTTTGTAGTTGCATTCAGCCAGCCAGGCAATGGAAATATTTCATTTCATCAAAGCATCAAATGTTACCTGCCCAAAGTTATGTTGCATTAGTTTAATATCAAATTGCCTATTGGAGATATCAATAACAGTCAGAGGAAACCGATTTGTCTACAAAGAACTTGCAAACTAAAAGAGAAACAAATTCAAGTTATGTATGAGAATTCTTTTGATTAAACACTTTAAGTGAGAATGTGTAACATTTTAAAAGTGGCATTTTTTATAACTAAAAATTTAGGGAAAATACCGTAAAAATATCATGTGAAAGTCAACATAGGAGCTGGTAAAACCTGTTAACCCTTTTACTTTTGCTAGAAAACTGAAAACATTTTTGAAGGTATTTTTAATATAAAAATATGTACTACTTTTCTTTAGCAGGATGATGTCTTTCAGCAGTGGTTGCTTTGTACAAGTGTACAGCTATGCATACAATAAAACATCACCATCTCGACTCTAATCCTGTCTTGGAGCCAGTAGAGGTTTTTGGCAACTTCCTGCTCCGCTTGTCTATGTCTTATTGAAGGATCAGTTGTTTCCTGTTTTGGCACCCAAAAGACAATAGTTTGAATAGGTCACATGCATTATAAAAAGCCTGATGTACACACAGATTAAAGTAGGCAACTGCTTACAAATCATGCAGTTTATTAAGGAGACTGAATTCATAGGTAATAAAAAAAACCCACGAGTACAAGTTAATCAGAGATACAGTGCTCATAGTTATAGGCCTTCTTCCACCATGTAAATTAACATCAATGATGATTAAAATGCAAAAATTGAAGAGAAGTAGTTAAAAAATATCTACAAATCAAGATCTTGGACTAAATGTGTCATTTCCTCTTTTTCCCTAGCTCTCCAATGATTCTTCCAAGTAATGTAGATCTACTCTTATGCATGTGGATACTTGTTAAATCTTCAACTGAGTCTGTCTTCTTCAGAACTGGTGACCTCTGAATATGAGAAAATATCCCTGAAAAGTGACATGAAAATGCATATAAGTAATTAATTTCCAAACAGCAAAGAGCAGCTGAATACTCAGTTTCCCACATCCATGTTTCCTCCATCTTTGCTGCTACTGGTCCCCATTTTATCAGCATTGCCCCCAAACCTCTTGTTTTGGTGATAGCCATATCCCTCCATTTGCAAGTTGCCTTTCAGTGTTGAGTTACTTTGATCTTTTCCCCCAGCGTGGACCTTTTCCTTCAGTCTTCCTATAAAACTCTTCTGCTTGTAATTAGCAGAGTCAAAGCACTCGAGTCTGCTCACAGTCTTACTGACTCACCAGCTCGTCATCAACCTCCTTGTACAGTGGATGAGATCTCTCACACTGTTTAGTAGCACACTTGTTATTTCCTTGAGGAACTATGGGGCATTTTCTTTGCAATGATGTCCAAAAGCCAGCAGACTGGCTTTCTTTTAGACACATTTATCTTCTGAAAAAGTAGCTGGTTAACACAGTATCTGTTTATTTACCAGACCTCAAATGCATAATACAGCAGCCTTTGCCCCACTACCCTCCCTGGCACCCTGCAGCCCAGCAGAGTTGCGACAGCAAGTTGTGTCTGTCCCTAGCAGTTGGGCCAGGTGCAAGGGCTGATCTGAGCCCAGTTACCTGCACCTGTGAGGGAGGTGTGAGGCACAGCTGTGGCCACTCTGCGTGACAAACTAGCAGGGGGACTGCTGGGTGAGGAGAAAAGAGGCAGAAAGGTTTTTGTGTTTGTATTCTTCAAATGTTTATACTGGGGATGTGCTATGCGGCTTCTTGAGGAGGGTCTTCTTGTACAGCTGCTCTTCAGGAAGATCTGCTGTGAGTACAAAAGCTATGTTTTCCTTGTGGTTCTTAAGTTTTATTTTGGCTCATTAAGAGTTGTTACAACTATAATGTATCTAACTCCAGTGTTGTAATATATTGGAAATGTTTTTGTGAAACCTGCTTTTTCATAGTGTTTGGCTTTTGTTAGGGGAAAGGGATGAGTTACGAAAGATACCTTGGCTAGATAACTGTAAAGGACTCTCCCTACTTGTCTCAGTTTAAAGCTGACTAACGCTTCTCTGCAGGATATCTAGGGAAGTTGTAATGCTGCTGGGTTAAGTAGGATGTTAGCTGGATGGAGGCAGTTTGTCAGATAACTCATATACAGCTGTTCTGATTTTGTTGTGTTTTTCATGGATTGTGTAGAGTTTGAAGAGTATCCTTAGAACTGTTAGCAACTGCAATCAGGAGCCGGGCAGGACTAGATTGGTTCAGAAAACAGTGTTTGAACCCATAAGCCTGGACCTGGGCTACTTCTACCATTGTCTTGGCGTACACTCAGACAGACTTGTTTCCTAGGAGGGCAAAGTATGGGGAACTGTGGAAGAGCTTCTTAGGTGTGACGGAGTAGTTCTGTTCAGTACTACTGAGAAGCTTTACCAAGGACTTGACTGGGTTTTTTGGCTTGGAGGATTTTTCTAGTTTTTCTTAGAAAAGCTCAATTCCTGATACTCAATTTTCACAATGACCTCATGGGATTTATCCTTTAGTTCTGAAATCTGACGCTAGAATAGTAACATCAGCATTTCTGTGCCTAGTTCAGATTTCTGTCTTGCTTTTCTAATTCAATGATATGTTTAAGGAACTACAGTGAATGCAGCTTACAGATTGCTCCTGATTTATGATCCCATTTGCAATTAAAAAAAAAAAAAATTGAAAATGTGAATACTTAAGAGGAATAAGATGAAAAACTTCAGTATGGAGCAATAAAGATGGTATCAACAGTTGCAAAGGTAACAGTATAAAGCAAAAAATCTTGCTTTATTGTTTGACTTCTAAAGTAAGCCTACTGAAAGCTACTCATACCCGCCCATGTAGATGTGAAGTAYGCAAGGTCATTCAAATACCGCTAGTGCTGCTCTTTGGACTAAGAAAACAGGCTTGTACATCTCTTTACGCATAAGCAGCGGTAATTCTATTCTTCATCATTTGCTAGGATGCGATTTTTATCTGCAATTATTAACAATTTCTGCTTTCACTGACGAAACAAGGCAGTAGGGTCAAGGGTTACAAAGATTAAAACAGCTGGCTTTGTTAAGAAACTGGGAGACTTGGATGAGAGGTTAGATATCTCCTCCAAAAAAAAAAATTTAGGCTGTCACTGCTATAAGCTGCCTGCTACTGACTGATGTTAATCAATTGTATAAAGAAACCAGATTAACTGATTACAATTCACAAAAAAAAAAAAAAAAGAGGTAAAATAATAGAGAAGGGGAGGAATCCTTGTTTGTCTTCAAGTGTGAATACTTAGTAGTGTCTTAAAATCTCTCTGTATAGGAGTAAACAAAAGTCAGTATTAATCACAAAACCCATAATTTGATTCTTCAAAATACATCAGACTGTTACGCTTAATCTTGACTGGAACAAAAGTTCTTTGTTTAGGAAAATCACGCTATGATATAGACATGAAAAGCCAGATGTAAACAAAAGGCTAAGGGGGAATTTAGACAGTGACATTCAAAGCTGCAATCCTGAAAACAAAAATTCATCTGGTGCTTAGCCTGATGGGCATCTCAGTTTTTTATAGTACTACTGCCTCATGTGTCTAAAGCTGCGTTCCATTTGCACCCAAAAGTGCATCAGTCTGGTCAGGACTGAGCAACTTTTTGCCTTTGTAATGTCTAAGGCCACTTGGGAACCAAAAGGGTGTTCTGTGCTGCCTGCCATCAGCATATCTCAAGACAGCGAAGATCTTCTCAGAGCTATGTGATAGCTCAGATTCTTTGCAGAGCAGGATAGGATCTACTCCTTGCTTTTAAAATGCAGATAGTGGTTTTTTGGCTCAGAGTTTAGAAACTGGCCCTGCATATGTGAGTTCTTCAGTCTGAGGGGATTGGTTCAAACACAACTCCTATCTCCTAGCTTAATGGCTAGGATACTCTTTGTAGGTAATGGGGGCGAGGACCTCTTGATCCTTTCTATCTCAAATCCTATCTTTCAATACACAGAACACTTTAAGGTTTGTGGGCAAGAGCTGAACTTTCCAGTGGTATAGCGTCCCTGGGGTGGAAGAATCCTGAGTTCAAGTCCCTTGAGACACTCTAATGGGTAACTGCCCAGAGAGGTTCTTCATTATTCCATGGACATTCCCCCCAAACATCTTGATAACTAAGACACAGATGTAGGAAGTGGAGATAAGGGTCTGAATCCATTCAAGTGGAAAGGCAGTTCTGCYTTCTCCCTGTGGGCCCTATGCGCTACACTGTTGGTGATGGCAGCAGCACTTCTACCCCACCATCAAACTATAGCACCTGCCCCTTTCTGAAAGTGGACGTTCTCAAGGGAAGGATGCATCTGTTGGTAGCAGGATCAGAACTGAAGCCTTGGAAGGGACTGAGATTTAGGAAAAGCTATGCTGTATATTCCTGCTGGGAATGAGGAGGCTAAGTGTTGTGCTACCTTTTGCAGATCCTGCTGTGAGGTGCAGCTCTCACCTTACCGTATATGGAGACACTTACTTTAAGCCTGGGGATTCTGCTYGGGGGCTGGGAACCTGGAGATTAGGAATTGCAGCACTTAGTGTCATAGGTAGTGTTCTTCCTCCTGAAGCTGAGGCTGTGCCTGAAAGCCTGCAAGCATCTGAGTCCTAGGTCTGCTTCCATTGTGTGTTGGGCAAAGTTACCAGTATGGAAATAGGAAATATCTAGTGGTTGACTACTAGATGGCAAGTAAACATATCCTTACTCTTCTGCTGAAAGACTGCCGCTCTCCCCAACTGGACCAGTGCGATGCACTCCTGGGGTGACGCACCTCTCGGAATGAAGAATTCAGAACTAGCCTGTCCATGGCACAATAGTGGTAAAAATGCTGGTGTGGAAGAATATCTTTGTATGCTCAGTTGCTGAGCTGCCTTCTTTGTTTGAATCCTCCTATGTTTCACTTTCTGCTGCCCCTCCTCCCCCACCAAACTGAAACTTAAAAGCTGTCATTAGAGTTCAGGTTATTTGGAGGTCAAATTTGTACTGAGATCACTTTGAACATAAACGTAGCTCTGTACTGGATTGGGGGGGAGTGGGGGGTGGTTGTGCAGTACTGTCCTCTGTTTTCTGTACTATTACCGCATAACACAGTAAGCCTGTATCTCTTTTCTTTCCTACTAGACTCTAGTTATTGCCTACGAGACATGTATTAAAGGAGTAGTAACCTTGGTTTCTCCCTGTGAACTGAGAACGTAGAGTAGCAATCTTCTGTTCAGCTTCTGCTAGCTGCCTTCTCCCTAGGCCATGGGTTCTGGAGAGCACGCAGTCCACATAGATATCCCAGAAGAGCTGAGCCAGGTCCCAGAACAGAGCCCCATGTTTCAAGTTCTCTGATGATTTCAGGAAGATCATGAAGTCCCAAAAGCCGCTGACAGAGTCAGAAATGCGAGGCTTTCTCATCTCCAGTAAGACAGCTGAGGAGGATTCCCAACACTGGGGGTCTGCTCGCCCAAGAGCTAGTGGATCAATTTGGCTGTGGCAGAGGAAAGGTGTCATGCAGAATGCTCCCATGATTAGCAGAGAGCAGGTGAGTCTCATGTTGCAGTGGATCCTTCCCCTGCTCCCAAGGTCCATTGTGTCACTGAAATGTAACAAAACCAAAAAAAGCTGAAAAACTTCTCACTGTTAGATGCAGGAACAAAGTCCTGGTACCTTACATGATATAGAAGGCACTTCAGATGTTGATAATTGTTTCTTTGCTCTTTAAAAGTCTGTGTATGCTTTTTTGCATGTATGAATATATACTAGTGGAGTTGCATTATTCTGTGCAGCAGAAGCGTGTATTAAAATTTGTTGATCATCCTCAAATCCATATGATGAACTCTCTTATCTGGAACTTCTTCATATTGAAAGTTTTTGGCCTTTCTTGATTTACAGATCCCTAACTTTTTTCAGTAAAAATCCATTCCTTTTTACAGAGAATTTAAGCCTTTAGGCAGTCTTGCTTTCCTCAAAATTTTATAAGCCCTTTAAAATAGTCTGCAGACTCGCAGGGATCTGTGGACAGCAGGTAGAAAACTATTTATTGAAAGCGTATTCTAATGAATTAATGGTAGGTTGCAAAATCATCCATTGAACGGGGGTGTTTTACCTGCTAAAATGCAGAACAGTTCTGAAAAGAGGGTATAGCAAAGCCACAGCATAGCAGCTGTATTGTACAGCATGTATACGTGCATATAGAATCATAGAATGGTTTGGGTTGGAAGGGACCTTTTAAAGGTCATCTAGTCCAACCCCCCTGCCATGGGCAGGGACATCTTCAACTAGATCAGGTTGCTCAGAGCCCCGTCCAACCTGACCTTGAATGTTTCCAGGGATGGGGCATCTGCCACCTCTCTGGGCAACCTGTTCCAGTGTTTCACCACCCTCATTGTAAAAAATGTCTTCCTTATATCTAGTCCGAATCTACCCTCTCTTAGTTTAAAACCATTCCCTCTTGTCCTGTCACAACAGGCCCTGCTAAAAAGTCTGTCCCCATCTTTCTTATAAGCCCCCTTTAATTACTGAAAGGCCGCAATAAGGTCTCCCCAAAGCCTTTTCTTCTCCAGGCTGAACAACCCCAGCTCTCTCAGCCTTTCTTCATAGGAGAGGTGTTCTATCCCCCTGATCATTTTTGTGGCCCTCCTCTGGACCCACTCCAACAGGTCCATGTCTTTCCTGTACTGAGATATATATGTATAAAAGTACAGATGCTTATTGCAGATCACTGTAAAAATTGTCTGTTATATTAAAATTGTGAAACTTGGTAAGTAGCAGCTATAGTGGGAGAAATCCTGAGAATAGTAACGTCCTGGGGACAGAAAGGCCCAGCTGTGTTCATCAGATTTCATTTCTAGTACATGCTTCTATTGTGCGCTTTCTAACATGTTTCTAGTATTTCTAGAAATGTATATCAGAAATGTAATACTAATGTGTAACAGGTTTGGGGGTTGTTTTTAGTGTAGCTCATGGCATGTGGAGAACCTCCCATTTGCAGAAATTGGCAACATCTGAGATCAGCTTTTAGGACAAACAATTCTGAATGTGTGTGCTGATCTGTTGAGTATTCATGCTTTTATGTTTTCGGTTTGATTGTTGGAGGGTGTTGCAGGGGAGAAACTACCTCTCTTAATGAGCTTAACTTAATAATCAACTGGCTTTTTGTGTAGAAAGCCTGTTCCATGATCAAGAGCACAAGCAATGTTTCTCTGCTATGTGAAGAAAAATGTCAAAGGCAGGATAAGTGTGTGCAGATGGATTGTGTGTGAAAGGTAGCCCAGCCACAGCCAATGTGCAAGACCAGGGAAGGGTAGGCTGCTGTGTGGAACATATTTCATTGTAGAGCTAAAGGACGAYTCAGATTTCAGTCCCGGCAGTCATATTCTTACCTAGCCCCCTATCTGGCTACCTGGTCAGGTTCTGGGAACATTTTGGAGGTATGCAGACTTTACTCTCCAACTGCTTACAGTCCCTTTTTAATCTGAGTTGTGATCTCACGAGGAGAATTGGCTTGACAGCCTTGGATCTGAACCTTGCAATTAATGAATAGAAGAGGGACAGCACACTCCTCCCACATGGCTCTGCCTAGTGGGGTGTCACTTATGACAGTGGTGGTAGTAATGGGGTTGTCCTCATGCTGCTCCCAAGATCTCCAGAAGCATCATTCTTCTGTACCCTACTGCACAAGGCAGGTTTTGATTGCTTTCTCAGAAGCAAAACCAAAGACATCCTGTGAGTCACTACTCCATTCTTACTTATTTGTGCATCAGAGCCTCTCCACTGGGCAGCAGACACCTGTGCATATATGCTATGCAATATGCACATATCTATTTGTTTACCGATACTTTTTCAAGGGACATAATTAACTTTGTTTATTAAGCTTCTAGTTTTCAAAACAACTTAGCAATCTCAGACATGACCATGGGGAGGAAAAAAAAAACCCACCAACAACAGATAGTTCAAACAAAGGAGTAATACTAAAATTGGCTTTTAAGGATGGTTCTGTCATTTGGATGGGGGCCATCTGGTTTGCACTGGTTAACAACTGAACTGGTTGCTTTGCTTTCTCTGCCTCCCAGCCCCTTTGGAAACTTTCYAAGTTACAAAACTGGGTAAGACAAGGACAAGGGTTCTGGATTTGTCAGAGGGTAAGCAAAGGGACTGCCCTGGGCAGGGAGCTGGCAGGGCATTAATATGAGGGTGGGTGCCGTTTCAGGTGTGGTGTGAATGGCATTGGTCAGGGCCAGTATCTGGCCAAGGCCACTAGTCCTTATGGCCTGGTCAAACTCAGGCAGCATTTTGCTGTTAGTCTTTTACAAGGTTCAGGATTTTTTTTTAGATGGCTGAGAGCTGATGGGATGCTCAGGAAAGGTCAGTTTTCATTAATGTCTTACCTGTGCTTGTGGTGAATGCTTCCATGTAATTCCCCCCCTCGCCCTCCAATCTTCAGGTCTTTCTGTCCATAAACTGAAGTTCCTTTGTGCGTGCTATTTACACCTTCCGGCTCTGACTTTTTTTTTTTCTTCTATTCCCCCCCCTTCTCCTCGCAGTTTAACCCCCCATTCCGCTTCCTGTCACGAATAGTGCCTTACAATAACAACAATAAAAAAGTTAATTAGCTCATTCGTTATCGCCGTTTCACTTGGTTGGAGCGATCAGTTATGACTGGGCACTCGATCCCAGACCTTACCGATGCCGAAGCCGGTCCCACGGCGCAGGGGCGGGTGCCCGCCCCGGCGGCGAGCGGCATTTGCGAAGCGCCTGCCGAGAGGAGCGTCCGTGGGGAGCTCCGCGAGTTCCGCGCGGCGTCACCCCGAGGCGCCGGGCAGCGCCGCCGCTCTGCCGTGGGCTCCCCGCCCACCCGACCCCGCTCCCTTCCCCTCCGCTCCGGCGCCGCCGCCCGCAGCCCTTACCTCGGCGCTCCGGCGTGCAGGGCGGGCCGGGCAGGGCAGGGCTCTCCGCGCCCGCCGCCGCGCTCCTTAAGAAGCCGGAGCGGGCAGCCCCGCTTAGTTTTTACGTCAGGGCTCGGGGAGAAGCCCCCACCCCCGGGGCCCCGGCCGCTGCTCCCGGGCACCGGGCGCTCCCTCCTTCCTTTTGCGGAGCTGCCCGGGCTGCAAGGCGTGCTCCGCTCCTCTGCGCCGCCTGTCCTCCTCTCCCTACGGACCCCGGCGCTCCTGGGGGCCAGCCTGGCAGCGGTGTTGCCTCTGGCCGAGGGGAAGCTGTGCGCAGGGGCGGTGGAAGAGTAACAGCCCCGGGCACTTGGCAAAGCTGCAGCCCTCCCCTTGCCCCCTCTTCTAGCAGTGCTGCATCGGGAGGGCCAAGGATAAAAAGCAAGTCCCCACCTTGGAGCTCAAGTTGTCCAGACCTGGCTCAGCCTCCAGGCATCTTGCTTGCTGGGCTTGGCTGCTGGAGGTCCCTCCACCCTAGAGCAGGAGTCTGGGTGGCATGACTAGAGCTATTTGCTGGCTAGGGCTCAGCCCATACAGCAGCAGGTCCAGCTCTCCTGGGAATTGAAGCAGAGACCCAGAAAAGAGCACAGTCCCAGAAGAAAGCCAGCAAAGGCATTTAACTGCAGCAATGGGGCTGAGCTGCTCACTGCAGCTCAATTCACACAACTTTAGGTAAAGGAGAGCTGCCTTGGAGGGCTGCGCACCCTCCAAAAGGAGAGGGCCCTTGCTACATTTTCCCTCAGGAAAAAAAAAATAACGTTGTCTATTATTGTTGCATTTCTTTTCTGTGAGGTTCTTAGCTGCAACGCCTCTCCGCTGCACCCCCTTGGAACAGCTGCAAACCTCTGTACACATTAGGGAAATAGGCCAAGCTAGTAGGGAAGTGGAAGGAAGCCATTGGTGAAAGGGCCATCTCCTGGTACACGCAGCGCAGAGGGGAAAGCCTGAGCTCAACTCTGCAAGTGACAACTCTGCCCATGTTCACTGTGCCTGCTGTAGCCAGCCCTTCATGTGCATAAAACATACAACCCAAAGAGCTGGGGCTCTGGGCACAGGCTACTAACCAGTGTCGGGCATAACTTCTAACACCAGCTATTTGAAGCAATAGGGAGGGTGAGACCATTCTTTTTTCATAACTCTGTGTAGTCTATAGGCCAAATCATGTTGCACTCTGCTGACTGTCTGAAGTCAGTGCAGCTGCACCAGTCCACACCAACTGGGTAGTAGCCTGGTTTTTTCAAGACTTTCACTGGCAGCTCCCTTCTGTCTTTGCACTTTGAACCATAATCCTTTCTCCATGAAGGAGCTGTGCTTCAGTAGCACCAGGCTTATCTTTGTTGAAGTCAGTGGGGCCACACTGGTTTATACCAGCTGGAAAGTTGGCTTGAAACACTGATTTTTCTGCTAGTCATTTATATCCTTATAATTTACATCTTTCTGTGCATCCAATCCATGTAAATGGAGAAGCATGTTCCTTTCCTAACCCATGATCTTACGATGCGTCCATGACAATAAACACTGTTCTTTTTTTCTCCTGATGCTTTATTTCCTCTTCCCAATGAGCAATCCATATGAAAGGGTATTTTGTGTAAGTAATGTTACTTTTTAACAAAAGTGAAAGGAACTTTTTGGGGGCGAGAGAACATCTGGCTAGAACCAATGTAGATAACTATATTGTAGGGCTTTGGCAAATTTGCAAATGTTCCCTTTATTTCTCAAGAGGTGTGAGGTTGGGAATGGGGGAATAGTGAGCACCAACTGCTGAAACAGACTTCAGGAGGAACTGAAGAGTGCAATACCTTGCAAGGAGAAGCCTCTCGTTGCATGTAGGATCTCCAACGTTTCTCCTCTGTGCTATCAAATATAGGCTATTCCAGTAGACTTCCTTCTCCCTGGTTCTAGGGCTAAAATGATCCTTGAGCATTTTTTTTTTTTTTTTTTTAAAGTCTGCTCTGTAGGAGCTGATTCTGGGTCCGTGTACTATCTGGAGCCCCCTTGGTAAGTGAGTAACCAGCGTGCTTCTCCTAGCCTCTGTGTTTGGGGGTTGAACTGGGTAAGGGAGAGAAGGAAAGTGCGCCTGTAAGACATGGGTGTTGTGATGTAACGTAAAGGCAGCTCCTGGGTAGAAAAGGCTCTGAGGCTGCTTGTGTTTATGGTTGGCCTGGGTGCAGGAGGCCAGACCAGAGCAGGCCTAAGATGCTGTAGGAGTGTTTTTTGCTGATGTTGCTGGGTCTGTGGTGCGTTGCTCTAAGGGTTGTGCCCCATGCTGTTAAGGGTAGAGCAAAAGGCTGCAACTGGAAAGGAAAAGGGAAAATGTTTCTTGTGAGTTGATACATTTCTGCCAACCTGGAACCTTTCTGGATTCATCGTTGAGAAGTGAGTTTATTTAATTGAGTCCCCTTCTGGGGAGCACTTTATGTGGTTTTGGATCAAGAACGACATTGGTTTCATTCCACTTCGAATCCTTCTGGTAGACCCAAGGGTGCTGAACCAGGGGTTCTCAGAGAAATGAGAGTTGCTGCTCAAGGGAAATACTGCTACAGATAAAATACTCGGCTCCACAAATACTTCCTGAGCCTACTATGCTCTGTTCCCTCTGAACCAGAGCACTCATATTCTATTTCTGGGAAAGAGGTTTTTGATAATTGGATTCATCACCTCAATCTCCTAGTGGAGAAGAAACATAGAAGGACTGGCCATCTCACTCAGTTCTGGGTACACTCCCTCAGTAAAGCTTTCTGTGCCCTTTTTAGGCTATCAATAATCTCTCTTTCCTTGCACTGCATGATGTATCCCCCTGACAGCCAATGTTCACATCTTCACTGGGTCTCCATATCTTATGAATGAATTTAATTTAGATGGGCTGTAGGTCATATCCAGAGTCATTTGCAAAAGGGTACTTTTATCAAGAAAAGTTGATTCTTTAACTCATAGATAAGAGAGAGATTTCAGATCATGTAACGCTACAGAAATGACATTATTTCTACCAGAAAAATATCAAAATAAAATATAAGCAAATGTT
The DNA here is from genome assembly GCA_035582835.1 of Phoebastria nigripes. Lineage (NCBI taxonomy): Eukaryota > Metazoa > Chordata > Aves > Procellariiformes > Diomedeidae > Phoebastria > Phoebastria nigripes. The sequence goes on from JAYKAV010000445.1 coordinate 1,425,378, forward strand.
AAAATGATCAGGCTATAGGAGTAGGGGATGGGAAGAAAGAAAAGTAGAAGGCCATCTCATTGGTATTGTATTTTGAATAAAGGCATAAACAACTATGTGCAGAGTTGCTTTCTTCCTGCATTTGCTCCCTGCAAACCCTCCAATGTGGTTTAACATTAGCAGTTAATAGGCAATGGCTTATGGTTGCTTAGGCTAGGTAAGCATTTGCAAATAAAAAAAAAAAAAAAAAAAAAAAAAAAAATTAAATTCAGCACTGAGACTGAGAGACAGCAATGTGTGATGCCTGTTACCTCTATAAGCAGCCACACCTGGACCCAGTATTAAGCTTTGTAAAACGATCTGCATGATGAAAGAGACCTGTTTAAACCTTAATCCAAAAAATGCTTTAAAGACATATTCTTAGCTGAAAGTTTGTCTTTTGCTGAATTTGGGTTCCAAATTATCCCAGCTTTGTGTGAAACCTGGCTAAGTGACAGGAAAGGCAAAACTTGTGGTTCTCAGAGGAGGGAAAATCCAAAGGTCTGTTAGTTTTTAAATTCATCATACATGGCAGAGACTTGATTTTTCTTCAAAACCCACAAAGGCAAAGTGGGGAATCTAACTCCCATTTATACCTTTTCAAATCATCTTTTAAGCAGGAGATTAAACTGTGCTTAAAATTGGCTCCCTGACAAAAATACCTAAGAGCTTCTTGGAAATGAAATACTTATGCTTGATCCCAAGTCTGTTTGTGGATATTTTTTATTAATTTTTAAAATGATATTTAGAGGGCTTTGAGTGGACTCAGAGTTACACTACTGCCCAGTAAAGAACAATGAAAGCCTCTGAATGCAGAACTTGTTGGAAAAGTAGAGTATCTGTTTCAGAAAAATTAATTTTAGCTAGGAAATCATATAGGATAGTGAGCAGTCTGTATCCTATTAGCAGGAGACTGACATTTTGTAAGTGGAAAGAGGGGCAAATTTGAACAAATTCTTCACCAAATGATTTGATCACACCCATACCTCCTATCCAGGATGGCTTGTGTAACTCTTGATAAGTAGTCTGTATCAAAGTACTGTATCAAAACACGTTTTTTTACATTTTTGATGTCAAGTCTTCCACTTTTTTTTTTCTGGTGGATTGAATCTGCAGTCACAAAGTGTTTAATGACCCCACACTGCTCTAAACAATCCTCTGGATCTATTCTCTGTTCAAATGGCCAGCAGGAAAGTCAGTGGATGTGATGTGACACTTAACTAGTTCTAACTGGTGGAGAGATGTAGTTACTTAAACATAGAAGTCTTCAGTGCTATACACTATTGGTGATGACCTGAAACATCTCCATGGAGCTAGCAGAGGTGACGTGGGACAGGCAGGAGACCAGTGTATTTCTGGGCCAGGAGCTGGAGCCCTGCAGGACACCCTAGGATATCTCTGGCCTGCGCCTGAGAAGTGGACTCAAGCCCCTGATGACTTACGCAAGCTTTGTGGTGCTCTGCTTCTGCTGTTTTCCTCTGCCAAGATATACTTCTGCGCTCTGTTGGATTTCATGGAGTTGGAAAAGTGTTGGTGAAAACAGCCCTCTGGAGGTCTGTAGTTCAAACCTCTGCTTGAAGCAACACTAGATGAAGTCAGCTGTGGCTGGACTCCTGGTGGAAATTTTTTTCCTACTATCTAGCTTGAGTTTCCTAATTTGTGGCAGTTGCTCCCTATATGTCTCTACCAAGAAGAATTTGGCTCTGTTATCTTTGCAATTACTTGAAGGGAAGTGTTAGATGTATTTCAGATCATGCCTTAGCTGCCTCTTTACCAGGCTCAACAAGCCAAGTTACCCCAACCTGTCTTCATGAGGTACCAGGAGCCTGTCTTGGTTGCCATCTGTTGTTTGGCCCTGTGAGAACATACACCACCACCATTGTCAAAGGGCTTCAGTATCTCACCTAACAGAGCTTGTTAGTGCCTTTGACTTGTCACCTTCTTTGGCTAAACCTTAGCCAGTTATAAGTTGCAGTATTGTGGTATTTCTTTCCTGATGCATACTATATCTAGCTATTCTCATCGCCTATAACTTTAAAAGGCAATGTTTTCATTGCTCGTAAGTCCTACCTTTAAACCTGCCTAGAATGTGAAGTCTAATTTCTTGATTAATTTCTAGATTATTTGAATGCATAGATTTTTGTGACACTTAAGTTTAGAGCACAGCTTGAGTTAGGAGCAAGTGTTTGTGGTATTTGTGTGGAATACCATTGGGTTTTGCCAGTTGCTACTAACTAGTAATTGCTTGTGTACTCCAAGCAATGTGTGTACTGTGAGCTGGTGCTGCAGTTAGTATTTCATATAAGAAAACCAGGCCAAAACCCATCTAATTCTTTACAGGATTTCTAGTTCTTAATCTCTTCTTGATAAATCTGATGGTAGGTGATTACTTGTGTGGCATGCAAGCCGTGCAGTGTGTTTTGTTTTTTTCCCCACTTGTCATCAAATGGGTCATATTCCTGTTCTGGTTTTCCTACTGTGTGGCAGATCTCTAGATCTTAGCACTTAAAGGTTTATTTCTTATTGCTACATCTTCTCATCCTGTTTCAGCAGTGCGTAGGGACCTTGTTTATTAAGGCCTTTTGAATCACTGGTATATTTTGGCCTTAGTGTAAACGGGTCGAGTGTGCATTCTTTTATCTCCACAGGTTTCTGCTTCCACTAGAAGGTGTAAGGAACTGCAGTTCCTTATTAGAAGAGATCTGTCTGTCTTTAATGAAGAAGTTTTCCTATCTCTCCTTGTCTACTAGCTGTTGTATGTGAGCAATTCTGTCACCAGGGGCATATTTGGAGTGTTTTCCCAGGAGTAAATTTAGGTGCCGTTAGTCAGAAGTTTGAAGTGGCTTCATCATTGACATTGATTTAAATTAATTCATGAAAGAGGTAACATTTCTTGTGGCAAATGTATTTAATGCAACCTTTGAAAAGACATTTGGAGCAGGTATTTTACAAGTGCAAACTAAGCAATGTTGGTTAGAAAATTAATATATATTTTTTAAAATGTGATTTGGTGACGTGACACTATAAATGCAAATTACCTCTGTAAAGAATGTGACTATGGACCTCCCATATTTCTATCCAGACTGAAACATTCCAAGAAAATAGTAAAAAAATCCAAACTGATTAATATAGTACATTAAAAGTTAACTGTTCATGTCCTGTGGACAGGTAGTCTCACTTTAAGCATTCAGTGCAGTTTTTAGAGAGCTTTTGGTTAATTTTAATGGCATCCAGGATATAAATATCCAGACAACTATTAGTTTTTGAATGAAGGGATTCATTGCCATTTGGCTGCTGCACTGATATCTCTGTGCTCAAGAATAAAGTCATTGGTTCTTCCTGATTCCCAACCCCCTCGTTCCTCAAGTACTCACAGGCGATAAAGAAACCCTTCTCACCTTCAGGCACTCCACGCAGAAGTGAGAGTCACCCTGGGTATGTCACAGTTAAAAGAGCAGTTCTGTGAAACGTGCTTTCATAAAACTGCCATTAACATCTAAGAAAGCAAGCCTATTACTGGATCAATTTCTCCTAGTGTGTTACAGCCAAATCTTCTGGGGAAGAAAAACACTTTCACAGTGTGTTCGTTCTCGAAGGTGAGTAGGATTGTAATGTGGTCTCTCCTACCTTTTCTTGCTCTAGGGGTGTTTTTTTCCTGCAGCTCTTGGGAGAAAAGGGCGTCTGAGTGTGCTTGCCTCAGGGCAGCTTCTGTGCCATGCCAGTGGGCCAGCCAGGGAAGTGTGCCAGTCCTGCCACCGTCACGCTCGCCCTGCAGCACGGGCGCTCCCCTGGCAGCCAGGACCCGATGCCAGGAGCCTGCACATTCAGATCCGAAGCTGTTTGCGGAAACTAGTCTGCAAGAAGAAATTGGAGGGGGGCAGCAAATTATTGAGGGCCAAGAAATGGGTCACAGGAGATTCTGGAGAGTAACGAGGATATTCTGTCTCCTGTGAAAGGGATGGACTTGTGGGATCTTCAGCTTTCGTTAGTTGCCTGCTGATTCTCAGATAGTCCAGCAAACAATCTGCTTTATTTTAAGTTCTGCTGCTAGTTCTGGCCTAGGGTTCCTTGGCACTCGTAAGGTACTTCCATCTTGCTGAATCAGAGATGTGACGCCTTATACATACGCTAATGCTACTGCTGTTGTCAGAGGAAAACAGTTGTTTCCATGTAAAATCCGATTAGAAGTATTGATATGTTGTCATGCATAACTTATTGGCAGGGAAATTCGCTGCCTTGAATGATTTTTCCAAGTAAAGTAGTACAAGCTCTGTTACTTAGTATACTGAGACCAGACGAAACTCATACATTTTCAGTAAGGAACAGTGTGATAAAGGCAGATAGAGCATTGATGATTTATTTTTTTTTTTTTTTTTTTTNTAAAAATTTATCTTTTTTTTTTTAGTAGTCAGACCACTCAGCCTTTGAAACCCCCATTTTTATTTCACAAATGTACCCTTTGAAACCTGTTCTCAAAGGAGATGCTACAAAGGTGATACTAGAGTGGAAATTCTATGCAGCAAGTTTATCTTTAAATCAGAGCTTCTGGAGAGAGTTTGATTTAACGTGGTCCTTTCTTTCCTGTTCTATTCTTAATCAGGCATGCCTAAAGAGCAGCATATTTCATGAAGAATTGTAACTTTTTTGAATGCCTGTGTGCGGGGTTGTCGTAAATGTATCGGCCAATCAGCTCTGCCTAAAATCAGAGCTCCCTGGGCTAGGTGCTAAAGGTCACCTTTGAGTAGGACAGTTCCTGTCCTAGAGATCTTATGTTTGAAGTGCAAAACACCTAGCCAAATCAGAGGAAGGAAAACTGAAGCAAAATGGAATGGGACCTGAATCTTTTACTTACCTGTGCTGGTTTTGGCTGGGGTAGAGTTAATTTTCTTCATAGTAGCTAGTATGGGCTATGTTTTGGATTTGTGCTGGAAACAGTGTTGATAACACRGGGATGTTTTCCTCACTGCTGAGCAGCGCTTACACACAGTCAAGGCCTTTTCTGCTTCTCACCCCACCCCACCAGCGAGGAGGCTGGGGGTGCACAAGGAGCTGGGAGGGGACACAGCCGGGACAGCTGACCCCAACCGACCAAAGGGATATCCCACACCATGTGATGTCATGCTCAGCATATAAAGCTGGGGGAAGAAGAAGGAAGGGGGGGATGTTCAGAGTGATGGCGTTTGTCTTCCCAGGTCACCGTTACACATGATGGAGCCCTGCTTTCCTGGAGATGGCTGAACACCTGCCTGCCCATGGGAGGTAGTGAATGAGTTCCTTGTTTTGCTTTGCTTGTGTGCGCGGCTTTTGTTTTACCTGTTGAACTGTCTTTATCTCAACCCATGAGTTTTCTCACTTTTACTCTTCCGATTCTCTCCCCCATCCCACCAGGGGAGAGTGAGCGAGCGGCTGTGTGGGGCTGAGTTGCCGGCTGGGGTTAAACCCCGACACTGCCTGTCCAGCCCTCTGATCCAACAGCATGCAGTCAGGATCCTGCTGGGTAAGGAAATTGATTGTTTCTTCCTGTGAATGAGGCAGTTTTGAGTCTTGCGTTCAGGGCCTTCTCATTAAACAAAGGAGAACTTAAAATCTTTAATTTCCTGAAGCTTTTAGTGAATGCTGGAGGGTGCTATAATAGTTCCAGTTTCTTGGAACTGCTTTTTCATTACACAGAAATCCTAGTTAAGCATGCATTGTCTGCAAACTATGTTATTGTTAACAATATCTGTGAGAGTAACTTCATAATGGAGCAAGTCTTGCAATAGATGCAGAGTTCAGATGTGCCTGAAAGGAAGTAGGGGAGAAATGACTGACTCCAAAGCAGACAGACTTGCTTGTGCACTTTGCATCCATCTGATTTCATTGTTGTGCCACCCTTACTTAGAGTGGGGCATGTTGAGAAGGGAATAGGTCTGGGGAGGAAATGGATGGTCAGAATACATCAGATGCCTACATAAATATATGAATGCAGTACAGAGGCTTAGACTGTGGTCCTTGTATTATAAAAGTACCTTGAGCTTTCTCTTTGAAAGCACTGATTGAGACCGCTTAACACGACCATGAGCACTGCTACAGCAAGTTCTGTATCGTCATTCTCTAGTTGTATAGTTATTGGTGTGTGTTGGAGCAAACTAGACTGCTATAAGTCATGTTTTGGGAAGAGGTCCTTGTTAGGAAGATAAACATCTCTGTTTACATAAGCTGAAGAGATGAGTGGAAGCATACTTTGTGTGACTGCACTAAGGCTGATATTCAGGCTTTGCCAAACCTAAGTGCTATAGAGAGTTGGAGCTTTAAGTGTCCATAATGCTGCTGCCATGCAGCTCAGCACACTGACCAGTGGAAAGCAGGGTGGGTGTTGTGCCAGCATGATCTGGGCTCTTCGCCTTGACAGCTAAAGGTGCCATTCAGCACAGCTCCCATCACCTTTGTGCAAGGGTCATTAGGACATTGTCCATGGCAAGTCAAAGTTGCAGGGTCACAGGAAGATCAGTTGCTGCTGCTAGTGCCGTTTTCTTCTGTAACCCCCTGGGTGAGGGGACTTCCACTTGAGCAGGTCTGTAGCTCGGTAGCCCCAAGGAACAAGCTGACCTGGCAGGCCGGGAAGGAGAGCGTCAGTCACACCAGGGAGCACCACAGGTTTCCCGTCTGAGCTCCCAATCTGTGGTAGCTTGGAGACAGGGAGGGCTCTCGCAGAGAGTAGCAGGGTCCTGCACTACCCCCGCCTCAGGGGAGGCACGGGCACTTTGTCAGTAGTGAAGGGGAGGTGGTCTTGCACAAGGCTGCACCCAGCAGCCTTCTTGCAGCACTTGTTGCTGGTCTCTAGCAGTGACTGGGAGCACCTTAGGGGACTTTGCCCCTGGTGTGTGCTCATACAAAGCAGCTGGGAGGGGAAGAGGGGGTTGTTTCTGTCGGGTAAGAGAATGCCTCTGCTGTTACAGGTACTGTGAGTTATTTGGTTGTGCTGTGGCTCCACAAGGCATCCAGGTGCCGTGCCGCCTGGATTAGACACTAGGGGTAGATCTGTTCAGTTTTCTGGAATACTAAATGCTCCTTTCGGGGAACAGTAAAGCTTTCATGTACTAATTAGGAGTGTTTCACTGTTCTGTGAATCCATAGCATCCTAAGTAATACGTGTATCGAAGAGTTTCCTCTAAAGAGTGGATACATAGTAGATATTTAAAACCTCAATCTTGACAGTCCAAAGACCCAATCTATGGAAAACTGTCCTGAATTAATAAGGTCAGTGCTTACTCTGTTCCAAGGCAAATTGTCAAATTTATATCTTGGATCTAATGTGTGAGGACAACACACATAAGGATATTGGTTCTTGTTTCCATATAACCATGAATATGCACAAAATACTTTCAAAGGAATCAAATGGGAAAACTCAGAATATCAGTTGTTAGCCCGGTGCTTCTTGCAATTGATATGGAAGCAAGTTTGGCACAGCTGCCATGAAGCTGCCACTTTTTAATTTCTCCTACTTTCTCTTAAATTACAGCTTATGCAAATAGCACTAGGTTTGAGGTAGCTAGATGCTTCTCATTCTTGAGAAAAAAAACTGGTTGTCATCTTAGCTGGAGATAAGAAACCAGTCAAAAGTACTGCTTGCTTGTGTCATTATTTAGCTGGACACTGTCCAGGTTAGACTGCGGAGAAGCAGCGCATGTTTATGTGTGGGAACACTTCCTCGCTGCAGAAGAGGGGAAACTGACGTTACAGAACCACAGCATGTTACCAGTCTCTAATGTAGTAAGTGTGTCTCACGCTCGTGCCTTGGTCTTCAGTTAAAAGCATAGCTTTAATAACCTGCACTTCTCTCTGAACTTCTCTGTGTAGCTGCAGGACTTCAAGCGATAGACAAAGCCATAGGTAGTGCAGATGAGAACCTATTGCTTCACAGTCCCAAAAGCAAATTCAAAGCTTGTAATATTTGGTCTGATGGCCRAGGAAATCTGTCAATGTATGACATATGAACAGTTAGAGAAATTTTTAAAGTGTTGCAGTGTTGCACTTACGAAGTCTGAGACCTGGACTTGGACCAGGAGATTTGATCCGGTTTCTGCCTCTCCACAGTTAAGTGTTACGTAGCAGCATGTATCCTAAAAAGGACCAGTTCCTGGGTCAGTGCTCCAGACTAAACCCAGCCTTTGTTGGGGGGGGACTACTGGGAGACTGARGCATTGGTTAAGTCAGTACTGAGAGCAGCAGCTTCCCGTGTTGTACGATGGATGCTGGGCACAGGTGCACCCTGCATGCAAGAGCAGGTAAAAAACATTGCTAGTTCCTTCAGGCTTTGAGTTATCAGCTTTGGCGGGTAAATTTTTGTATTGGCTCAGAAAGTGCCACGCTGAAGCATGGCCTGTTATACTGTTAGTGGTAAAGATGAGGAGCGTCCCGTGACTTACGACAAAACCAAGCTCTTTTAAAAGAAAATTTTAAGAACAACAAATAGACTGACGCTCGATTACTGCATTTCTGCAAATCGGAGTATTCTGAATTATGCTTGTGGTTGCTCAGAAATAATACATGTTAAGTGGATGTCTATGCTGGTCTGACGTGGAGTCCTTGTACTTACCTAGGGGCCGTATGTCCTCTTGCGTTACACGCTTCCATTAAATAACTTATTCAACAAACCTACAAAAATGTGAAGATGTGCTGCTGTGCTTGCTAAGTTCTGAACAATACATCTCTGAACTGAATTATAGTATGTGCAGCTTTAAGATAATGTTTTTGTGACCTTTTGCTTTCAGTAGTATTGGTTTGAGCATCACTACTACCAAAATTCCTAGTTACTTATTTAATTTTTCTCTTCAAGCTTTCTGAGGGCACTTAAACAGCCTCTATTGTATTTCTGATGGATGATTCACGTTAAATTAATTTTTCAGCTCTTGTGGGTAGGAATCTGCAGTAAGTGCATTGGGAACGAAAGAGGGTTTTTTGGGTTTGTACAACACAACTTGCTGTTGTGTTGTGTTGGTTTTGTTCTTAATAGTAAGTGCCCCAGCAAACTCACTCTTCAGTATTTTGTGCTGTAATTGTGAAAGTTTTCAAGAACAATTTTAAGAATTTTTCTTGTAGAATCAAAAGCAGATCTGCATCTCTCTATATATATTGCTTTTGTATTCATACACTGCAAAAGGCTTAACTCCTTTTAGGCATGACTGTCTACTATAATTATTCATATTGAGTTTACAGATAAATCCTCATGTTCAAATGACAGGAAATAAAAGTGGATAATAGTGGATCTGTTAATGACAGTGTTCCCTCACTCTATAGTCCTAAATGAGAAACATGCTTTCATACATAATCGTGGGAGATATTAAGGCAAAAGTGTATTTTGTTTCCCTTTCTGGAGCTGGAGAAAGCAAAAAAAATATCAGTAGTTATTTGGTAACTGTGTCATGCGTGCATTTAGTTTTCCCAGGCTGGCTTCACTAGAGTTAGTCTGGCAAAAAAAAAAAAAAAAAAAAAAAAAAAAAAATAAAAAAAAAAAAAAAAAAAAAAAAAAAAAGGGGGGGAAACTGAGTTTCATTCAGTAATCCATTAAAATGATGACCATATTATTTGGTTATTATGAGGCCTTCAAAATATTTTTTAAATAATTACATCATTTTAGACCTTTTGTAATTATGTAACTCAGATTTTTGAACTGCAGAAGGCTTCCCTCAACTAACGCACGCATACAGGCCTCAGTGAAGCCAGCAGACGGGACTGAGGCAGGCCCAGCAACCCTCCTCCTGCATCTCTGCTCGGTCCTGGTGCTGAGGCGCTGGTCCCACGCGTGTCAGAAAGCCTGCGTGCAACATCCTCTCACAGACAGAACCTTGCTGCAAGATGGGACACAGCTTGAGAGATCTTCCAGAAAAGAACTCCAGCCAATTTCCACTACTATAAAGGTGGTGATATCTTGAACACAGAAATTAATTAAATAAAATGGAGAGAATAAATAAGGAAAAAAATGATTGAAAATTAAAAACTACTCCATTCCATGTTCATGATGTTTTTAATACTCATCTTGCTAAGATGCAGAACAAGGACTATTGAATTTCCATTCACTAGCAGCCAACAAGATATGAATGAGTATTGACTTCAAACAAAAACTGACTTATAACATCAAGTTGTGCACTTAAAAAAATAATTACAAATCATTTTTAAAAGGAAGAGTAACAGTGGAAGCAATAATGAACATAAAACATGACTGATTAGGCTTAAAACATAACTTCAAGTATTCTATGGCATTTCCTCAGACATTTGTCTTAAATTTGTTTGTGCAATACCCATCTTTGCATAGTAAAGAAAAATTGGTTGAACTCCAAGCCTTAAGTCATCTGTTTCTTTTAACATGCACCTATACAGCTGTTAATTTGCCTAGTAGACTTCTCTTTTAGGAGGATCAGATCAAATCAAATCAGTGAGATCACGCAGCAAACTGGAACGAGCTATACAGTTACCACAGTTTCTTGTCCAGATGAATAGATAAATAATGGAGCAAATGTATAGTGGACAAAAAGGAGGCAGTGCTGACCAGGTCTTCTTTTGATGACGCTTCATGATGAACAAATTAACACTAAATGGATATGTACTTCCCAAAGCACAGCAAAGGCAGGATGTAGAAAACACCTATCAACACCATTTTTTTAACTGTCTAGGGCCACAGAAAGCACTTCAGCCTGCACCTCCTCTGAGCTGTGTTGTCACTTGCACTTTGCACACACAGGGCAGAAAGCGAATGTGTTCTTCAGTGGCTGATGAGTGGAGCATAAATTCCGGCAAGAAATTGTAATTCCTATGAAACTGCTGGTGTAAATAAAAAAGTTACTCCAGCACTGAACATATGTACATAGTAGTTGGGGACCACTGTGGTCTGATTTAAAACATCACATCACACACTAACAATGTTGTTTGTGAAATGCTTCTCAAAGGTTTATTCCACAGGTAGTTTATGTATATCCAGTTGATTTTACTTATTTTGATTTTTGGTAACCACTAGTGTTTCTGTTGTGAGTTACGCTTGCTTTGGAAGCTAAACCCTAACAAAGTTGGGGATTATGTTCCCAAGCAAAGTACCTTTAGAGGACAATAATACAGTTGCAAGTATTTTTGGTTTGCCATAAAAGTATTGTCACTAACTTCATTCTGCTGGAAGCCAGGCAGGAATTTTTCAGAATGAGATTTATAATAATATCAGTGTTGACCACCTGTATGCAGCACCTTTAACTCATAACGTAGTAAGTGTTAATGTGATTATGTTAAAGCCGTTTAAAAACATTTAATAATAACAGTCAACCAAAACAATATATTGCAGTTCTCTTGTGAGACTGTTGGATTGAACATTATCATAATAAGAAATAGAATTGAAATGAGATTTTTGTAAGTCACAGGAAAGCTGCAGCATTTTCTTAATGTTTTGGCTCTTAAAGCTAACTCAGGAAATGAATTTCCACTGAACAAAGATGGAGTAAGTAACTGGACTTCTCTTGTTACTAATATCCAACCTTTAAATTAAATCCAAAATTACAGAATTTTAAATTCTGATTATCAGATGCAGCAATGAAATTTTCAGGTCACTTCACTTACATAAACTGAGTTACCGAAGTTTTAAACCAAGATGAGAAGGATGAGCCAAACCGTACAGCCCTACACTTTGAGGGAGGCCTAAACTAGACATCTTCATACCTTTCTCAAGCCAGACACAGCCAGGCCAGCCAGGTTACTAGGGGAACAGCACTTCTCTGCAAAAATCTATGTTTGTACACAAGGTGTATCTAAAAGTAATTACAACACACAACCCCCTGAAATTACACAGCTTTTTGCACACTTTGTGATGGTAACTAGCTATCAGTAGCCAAGGGTCAAAGTATTAATTTTGCATTATACTTTGAAGAGTGAGATGCATCAAAGAGATACAGGGAGTGAGTTAGAGATGTCCGTCACCTTTGCAAGCCGGTTTGGGTGGGTGCGCAGAAGGCAAGAGAAGAGTAACTCGTTCCAAGCTTTTAACATTTTGTGAGTATTTTAAGGCTTAGTTAAGTTTTTATTTCACAGGATCTAGACAGGAAAAAAAGTAGCTATAGTTTAAAAAAAAAAAAGCTTGGCACTTTGTGATTAGTTTGAGAGGGTGTCACTTATCTTACATTATATTACGGAATATCTGTTTAACAGTGAAAAAAAAGTAGTCCAGACTTATAGTCAATACATAGATATGCATTTATACATTTTAATTGTTTTTGGTTTCAAGCATACAAACTTTAGATCACATCTGTTTGGTGTCAGAACTCCCTGCATCTGCATGCTATTATCTGCCTTTTTTGAGCAAGCCCAGAACATCTGCTGTACAACATGCTACAGAAAAAAAGGGGAGCAAAAAAACCCAAAACCAAACCCAACATCAAAAATAGATTTACATAAAGAATAGAACCTTTTTATATGGAAATCCTTTTCTCTTATATATATATATTTATATATAATCTGTGAAAATGATACGTCAAAATCTTATTTCCATATTTACACTTTTTCCTTCTTGGAAGAATTAGATCCATCACTCGATAGCTTCCACACCCAACGGACTCCCAGCCCAGGAGACCAAAACAAGGTGGACAGCGAGCTCACAGAGCAGGGAACTCTGAAGTCCAGTGGCAGAATGCACTGCATGGCTGGAAAAGCTATCAGAGCATGGTATCGGCTTCCCAGTGGTTTGTATTTATTGGGCTGCAGATTCTGCTTAGGGTCAGCTTCCTAGCTTGGTTGTTTGTATGTGAGCCATGCAGGTTACCCTTTCAAAATTAGCTCCTCATGCCACTGGAGTTTAAGAAAAAGGAAGTCATGCGAACTCAAGTGAAGTTGGAGTGCCAGCAGGCTGGGAAAAAAATCTTCTGCTATTTCATTGTTTTGGAACAGTTCTCTTATTGCACTTGGTCTGTGTGTCTCCTCCTTCGTTTGAGGAAAGGAAAAAAACCACCTGATTTTGAAACAGTTTGCCTGTAACACTTGTCAGTTAATTTTAACAAGACAAAGTGAATGGAGGAAGTATTTTGAACTTATCTCCAAAAAGGACAGTCTCACCTCAAATCCTAACATCCCAACATTGTGTTTATAGTTACTATTTCTCACATTCTTCCTTGCTGATTTAGTTCCTGTGCAGCTGCAGCAAAGACATCATACCCCAAATCCAGTAGTGCAAGAAGAAGCTTTTTGAATCGCACTTCTTCAGATAGGGCCTTGTTGACTTGGATCGAACCTTCGTTTTTTGACATTTCTTCCAGGTTGCATCAAAAGGAGATGAAAAGAGAAAAATGCAAGACATTAGTTATATCTAACAGGAACAAAGCCATTGCCAAGGTCATAGTAAAGTAAAAGGCTCACACTGAGACAGTTTAACAAGTGACTTTTCCAAGGGGTAACAATTTAAGGAATTTGTTTGCACGCTTTCTGTAGCATAGTATCAAGTATTGGTTTCCTTATGCAGTTTAAAGATCATGCTGACATACAGAATTCAATTATTTCTGTAGTACTTCAAGTGGTGCTCTAAATTTGTAGAAACCTTCAGCGCACAGTAACATGTGTGTCCACTAGGCCAAGAACGCATGCATATACCTAAAGGGAATGAGTCAGAAGTGCCAGCACTGGAAATATGTAAGCACACAGAGACTTGAGTTCTCAGAGCAAGTGCTCATCTCTGGCTATACCAGAATACCAGAATTTAGTTTACGTATTTCAGTGTGACGAAAAAGTGAGTGCCTCTGTGAGCTCTTACCGCACTATTGACCGTAACTGCTGTGAATCTTAGTAAGGTGCAAAATATAGCACAGACATTGCATTCGAAGGAGACTGGACAGTTTCGTAAATTGTGTGATTAGAATTTAATGTTAACAGTGGATGGCAAGCTGGGTGGTGATATCCAGTCTCCTGCGATACTGATATCCTATGTCAAACAGCAAGACATTAGGAAGCAACAACAAAAATTGGGTGCAACCTCCCCAGTATCTGGCTTCATGTGGGGCATCAAGCAAGGGGCTCATGCATTTAGTTTTAACATTGGGCATATGCACCACTACCGCCACCAAACTGACATGCAAAAAATACAGAACAGGAATTCATAAATTCCCTAAAGCTACATACCAACCCCAGGATTTTCTATTTTCTGCAGCCCTGCTGACTACTACCACTGCTACAATATTTATAAATAAACTATACACAAGTTTTGCCTGGTGGTTGAAGAGACTAATGGATGTATGCAAAGGCAACTTCTTTTTAAGACGACTTCCAGAGACTGGTAATTCTTGGGCATCCTTTGTTTTGTTTTGTTTTTTCCTTGGGTCTCAGTGCCTACATTTTTTGCAAGGTGAATGCTTAAGAATTGCTATATTCACTATATTCATCTTTCAATCATTTCTCCTCTAGGAGTACTGTACTAATGCTCCTTTTGAATTAGGCTGGCATTACTTCAATATCTCAATCCATCCTCCTCTGTACTACAGGTAAATTTGAGATGAGCAAATTTATTTTTTCAGGCCAACCTGCAGAACTGCATGATAGGAAGTATGAATATAACATAACTTGGTTAAATGCGAGCTAAAACATGCTTTGYGTCTGCTTGTCCTGCCAGTTTCAATGGGGAAAGGACACGGCTGCCTCTCTTCCCCCTCCCCGCCCCGCCTTTAAATACTATCTAGCATACTTGAATTCAAACGCTACCGATGAGCAACTAATTAGTCAGTCCCCTTAAAACAAATCATCAATGCATGTAAAAAAATCCAGATGACGTAACTTGTTCTACTCTAGGGAAAGTACCGTATTCCAGTTCGCTTCCAGTTTGAAGAAAACAAGTCATTGAAACATACACTGAATTACATTCTGTTACCTGAGCTTATTTTAATTAAAGAAATGGATTTTATAAGTCTTAGAACAAGGTACAGAGGACAGATGCTATGCTAGTTTCTCAGTACAACTCTTGTAACAAAACTCTTTTGACTTTTATCCTATCAAATTTTTTCTAACCCGATCTCCACCAGCGTAGTATTCCAGTAAGGACCATTCAGTTGTACGACAGCTCAGCCAGCACCCATGCTATGGGGCAACAGGCAAAGTCTGCTGTGCCCTCGCCACGCGTTCTGTGATCTGTCCAAATCACGTATTTACTTGTTTCCTAGTTTTATCCAGCAGAAATACACACTTCAAGGAATAAGATACTAACCAAACCACTGCCTCTCTTCACTTAGGATATTCTGCTAAGAGGGTTGTATGGAAAGAAACGTGTGAAGAACTAAAGGAACATTTAACGTAAGAGCCTGAAATAGTGTCTGAAATACAGAACATCAGGTACAGTGTCAATAAGGGAACATAATACACATGTGCAACGCATTAACAAGAGCCTGCCACATCTCTCTGCTGCAATCATAGCGCTTCGCAGAGGCAGGCAGTCAGGTGTTACCCTGCAGGAATCGGAACTCTATTCTGGTTCCCCGACCTGCCTTAACAACTTCATCCCAAATTACCAACCATTTTAATACCAAAATGAAGACAGTAGTCTTACTCAAATCGACAAATAGAACAAGTCACTCTCTTCCCCAAGAAAATTACAATAAAAAGAAAGGAAACCAGGTGAGTATCAGGTCCTGGATATCTGCACCTCTTTATAGCTATGTATTATAGAAGTACAAGGTTCCTTTCAGTATGTATGCTTCAGTAAAACGATAAGACAGAGGGCAGAAGAGTCCTCTATGGAAGGACACGTAGGAGAATGATGCTGTTTCCTAGTTCTTTGTTGTTTTATGTGGAAGATCTTAGAACACTAACTTCTTTTTGCAGTTAATGTTTTAATGACTCTTTAAATAATAAGGGTCAGTCTTTTCAGTCTGTAATCCAACTAGAAAAAGTGTCTTTAACAAAAAATTATAGGTGATTCTGAATCAAAAAAGTACAGCATGCTACAGCACATCACTGCCTCTGTAACATGGTCATCTTTACACATGAAAAATATTTCAGAAAAGAAAACTGGTTTCAAAAAAGGCTGGATGTATGTAAGAAATACCTTGCTGCAATCCTCTGCATTTTTTTTGCAACTAATTAGGAATGTGGTTACACAGTGTGTTACTTGGAAATCTGTGCCTTTGTCTGTGATCACATAAATACAAAGCTTAAGTATTTAAAGATTTATCCAAAACCAGTATTTTAACCACTTCAAATAGGAATGCCTGTGAAAACATCAGCATTTGAACCATGCTTTAGCTAAAGAAGAGGTTAAATAAATGACCCTTTGCTACAAAACAGGTTGAAATTAACAAAATGAGGGACTAAAATTAGCAGCTTAAAATAAGATGTTGACCTGCCATTTATTCTAGTAGCTTGGAAAAAAGTGAGAAAATATCTCTCATGTTTGATTCTAATGCTGACGTTTGTGTCGGGATGACTGTATCGAGGTCCACGATCCATGCTTTATAGAAATGCTGGTAAGGGACCGAAACCTCCTTCCTCACAAAGTCGCTATTAGCATTCCACTGCCTTATCTTGCAGAAGCATTTGGGGTCTAAATGCATCTGCACAGACCAGTTAAAAACTTGGCATCTGTAAGGACTGGGTAAGTCTTTGGTCCATCCATTAATCTTCCATTAAAGGGACAGAAAACTCTGCAGCTCTTCAGCTAAGGAACAATTGCTGGAAATAGAATTGTGCCTACCATCAGCTCTTCTCTGTCGGCCACTTTTGCATTCTGATATAACGAGAAGCAGCTTTTCATATGCATTTCCACATCACTTTTACTAGCATTGCCTCTTAGCAGTGTTGCTTTATTACCAAAAATTGCTTTAATACTGTTAAAGTCAGCAACAAAAGCATTTAATTGGCTTATATTACTGCAGTAGCTTTGCAAAAGTAAGTGAATATATGCTAGGAAATAGTGAGCATAGGCCCCTGAGACTGCAATTGCAGCCAATGCACAGAGCTACTACTCTAATGGTAAAAATGTCCTTCCTGTAACGGTCCTATATTAAACACTATATATTGAAATCTTGCACAGACTTGCTACATCAAATTGAACTTCACATTTCACGAATGCCATACTTCTGTACATTACCCAGCAGAGTTCAGGTAGAAATATGTAGGACTCCCTTACTGCAGTCTAAACACCAAGAGCTTTAAAAATACTACGCAAGGCTCAACTGWAGTCAAAATCTACTTCTTCACAAGGTTTCCACTCCACAGCCTTTAGCTCTAAGCCACCTGAAATGTGTAATGAGGCTCTATACCCCTAAAATGGTCAGATAACTTTCTTCTTTCCTATTCTATCCACACATTAACTTGATTAGAAAAAAATAACCTAGGATTCATTCTTGAAACTGGAACTTGTTTTGTTTTGGTTTTTTTACTTTGTTTTTCCAAACTTGCATCAAACCTTCTTTTACATTTCACCTCCAACCCCCACCCCCCACCACATCAGTTCATGAACAAAGTTTGCTTAGTTGCAGCTTACGTTTGATATGGACTTGACACCACAGTACCGTATGTTCATATGAACATCTGATAACCTGTGAAACAGAAATCACATCTCCCAGTTTGTAAGGCATTAGCTACCTTCTCTCATATTTGCAGAGACTAAACATATCACTTGCTTAAAAAGGAAAAGTTAAAGTCCTCTTTATTATCCTCATCTGTCCCTCCAGATATATCTGAAGCAAAGTATCAGAGAGTCTACATGTGCTAGCCCTCTTTTGTATACAAGCTGAAAAGCCTTTTCAGTTCCCCTCTGACCCCCAGAAGAAACATGCACTTCAAGCTGTGAGCTAGGCCAGGCCAGTGTATTTGAGGTTCTGCTACAGAATAAACATTTGTATCTTGCTCTCTTGAGAATAAGATCTTCAAGAGACTTTTCCAATACAGATCCTCTACAGGGATAACAAGCCTCTACATTTGGGCAAAGAATGACACCAGGATGCAAAGCTGAACACTTGTGAGAGTAGTTTGAGATGTGGAACACAAAGAAGAAATAAACAATTAAATACTGTATTGTTGCAGACAGGGAGGGAATTCTTGTCAAGATCTGTGTTCACGCAAGTTGTTGAGCATAGGCGTCCCCAGCCAGCAGCCAGACTGCTCACACAGCTGCTAGCAGGTGCTGCAGCACTCATGTAAAAGAGCAAAGGTTGTTATGCCACAGGACAGCTTAAAAACATTAAGAGGAAGAAACTGCCTGAAGTTTTTATATTTTAATGACTTGTACTGTGTTTTCAACAAATTACCTTCTGCAATACAAATGTATTATTTAGGGATGAGTACTTGTGTATCTGGAAAGTATATGAATTGCTAAGTAACAGACATATGTCTCTGATAGCAGAAAACTGGTCCAAAACTATAATCTGACATTTATTTTTTCCAACAAAGTCTAGCTTGGTTAATTCCCATGGGAACTTGCAATATCAATGTTTCTAATATTGTCGCTTTAAATGTGTGTGCATTGTCGTTCTCAATAAATCAAAAATTTTAACAGAAATGTTAACGCAAGCCTTGCAGAAAATTTGGCTGTATTTATTTAAAAAGCTAATTGCAGTGAAATGCAGGGAAAAAAACCACCCTCAGTTCTGCAACTAACTGGAACCTTTATGTATTGTTGATATGCTTTATTTAGGTTAAAAGATGACTCTCTCCTGTAATTCTGCATCTAGTAGGATACGGTAGAAAAAATGTAAATGTACTTGTATTAGTTAATGCTATAGAATATGTCCAAGTACTACAGAGAGTCTGTAAAAAAGCATTATTCCCAGACTAGGCCTTTACACAGAAAAAATCTTTAAATCCATCAAATGAAAAGAATGCCAGTTCCTTCTTGTGTTAACACCAGACATGAATCCATGTCTGTCACTGCATATTCTAAAATATGCGCCTCATTTGAATTTCCGCCTTTGAACATAGATTTGATGAAACAACATAACAAATCAAAAATGCATAAATACTAAATTATTTTACTGTTTTTAAATATGGAAAATACAAATCTCAGCCGTATGAGACACAATGCAAAAGATATAGGACTGAATTAAAACTACGTTGTTTAGAGCTGCCCTGTAGTAACTTATAAATACTGGAGAATGACCTAGGGGTATTTATTGTACAAGTAAGTGGATTTAATTTATTTAGCTGAGAAGAAGCTGCAAGGAAAAAAAATACAGCAGCTCAAGGGAAGTCTGTCTGCAGGAATTACAAAGGCTTACGAAGATCATACACCCATGCTTAAAGACACGTTTTGATACATTTTGTATTTAATCTTTTCTTACTAAAGCAAACGAGGAGCACTGACCCTCACAGCCGATGCATGCAGCTCTGCAGCTCTTGCCAGTGTCAAGGGGAAGCGCAGGGAGCGTTACTTCCCTCAGAACAAGCATTTAGAGAAAAATGAATGCAGCAGGTGCTGGCTCTTTCTGAAAACACCAGTAGCAGCAGGCAGTGCAACAGGAAGTAGCAATTGCCTTGCCCAGAAGAAAGGGCAAAGTCTGTTTTCTGTTTTCAGCAGGGCTGAAAGAGACTTAGAAATATTTTGCTTCTATATGCATGTGCAATTAAGGCCACCGGCCACTATGAAAATATAACAGTCTAAACCAGAAGTAAACAAACATTTTCAGGTGGCCTTTGAAAGGGAATTAACAGATAAATATGACCTGATCACTATATTCTACTTTGATAGACTTCTTAATCAATTAGGGAGTAATTTTTTTTCTTCTCCACTCAGACACGGAATATGAATATAGGCCATATAAAATATTCTTTGAATTATTATAAAAACCTGATTGATGAATTATGGTTTATTGTTGTATCGTGGCTTAATCTTGATTCATGTTATTGAAAAGAAATAGCAACTTGAATACCACGAGAAATTACTTGTTCTTGTGCTTAACACTTCCATGATTTGTGAGGTTATAAACATTGATTCTAAATTTAGATCCTTTTACCAAATATGGACCACGCACACAGGTAGACTTGACACTACAAAAAAAGGCAAGAATTAAATACCTGTGTACAAGACTCTCTCTGCTTTAACGGTCACAAGCAGAATGACTAGTATGTTACTCTTCATAGTTATAAAACACATTGAACTAGAATTGGGTGAGGAATGTTTTCATCTTTCAGGAGACAGTTCAAGATTTCAAAACGTTCTCGCTAAACCTGAATTTTTTTAAAAAATTGTGAATTGATAATAATAAAAAAAAAATATCAATCAGTAACCACAAACAAAAGTTTGCTCTGGTACTTCCAAGTCAACTGTGTCAACGTTTGTTACTGAAAACTACTCAGCTCCTGCCACCACTTACCATTTACACATGAAACCTTTAATTATAAAAAAGTTTATCAGTTTGAAAGGACTACTGCATTCAAAATAAACACTCCTCGAGACCTGTATCTTTCGAGGTTTTTAACCACTGTAGTCAACTTCTGAGAACAACGCTACTAATTGGAGGTGAAAAAAAGGCCTTGCTCCCTAAGTGTTAGGGTGAAACTCATGACAGTTAAATTCATTCTTTTATTGTTCTTCAACTTTGCACCCTGATGACATCTGCTAGTTTCAAATCCATTTCCTCCTCTTGTTCAGTGCATGCGTAATTCTTTCTCTTTAGAGCAGTTTGTTATAGCTTGGGGTGGGGCGGGGGAAGAGTTACCTTAGAAATCTTGTAGCAGGAACTCAAAATTTAGTGATGTAAGCAAGAAATAGAAATGCCATAGCCACTGAAGAGAAGACATGCGGCATTGCTTACTTAAAGCCCCATCCTGTCCCCCCAAGGACAATAGCTGCTACCAGGATGGCACCAGCGATGGAGCCTATTATAAGATTGGTGGCACTAGGACCTGTGATAAAGGATTATGGTAAGACAGACATAAGAACCAACCACTTTATTCACATTAAGTGAAGCAACTGAAGGGTAGTCAAACAGTTCAAGGAATATAGACAGCACACAAGGCGATGTCTCTAGACAATTTCAGCAAGCCCAACTTACTTTTCTTTAACAGTAAGAATGAACAAAGCTGTTGGTCTCTGCATTGTGCTATGTTGACTTCTACCATAGATAAAAATCTAGTGTTAGACAGTAAATTCCATTGTGACTTACTCCATTATCTAGTGAGTGAACTGCTGAGGACACTAAGATATTTGTGAATAATTCCTTAACTTAAAGGAAAAAGTATGAATGCTGTATGTTTTACGACTACAGAAAATGAGAAGAAAAAAAAAATCAGAAAGCCTAACTTTTTTCATGGACATCCTGAAAGGTGGTAGATATTTTAATTTGAGCTGAGAGCATCTAGCAGCACTTGCTAATCAGAATCCAGACTCCCCACAGTTATGTCAATGCTAAATTTACAAACAATTGTTTGACAAAAGCAAAGGATTATATAATAAGAAACAAAAGTTGAAATAAAAGCTGTATTCCCATTAAGCTTTCCAAACATCAAAGCACCTCTTCAACATCCTCAAGAAGCTACTTAACAACAACATGGGGAAGGGTGGAGCAGGAAAAACAAGCAACAAAAAGAAGCAGCACAAAATGTTTGTGCCATTTTCTAAAGGGAACACCTAAATAAGATATTAAAAATTTAGTCTATTTAAGTGCTCTATTTACACAGCGTGGACAAAAATTGACTGTAGGCTTGAGTAACATTTTAATTGCTCTGTACAAAAATTTCCTGTTGAGCAGACTTTGATGTAAAGCTAATTGCATCTGAGCTCAAGGCAAAATGAAACCAACCCAACAGTTCTTCTGCAGCATATTGCACAGTTTTTGTTTAAACATTTACATATCCAGGAACAGCCTTCAAAAACAGTTCTTACCTCCCATCCCAGTCTCCCCAAACCAAGAAATTGAAATTTTCCTATTTTAAATGTTCTGAAACTGAGTTTGGAAAACTGTCAGACAGCTAACCTAAGGAAGAAAAAGGAGCAGCCAGAGATCAGCAAAGGAAAGAGCAAGGGCAGCTGCAACAACTGAAAGTTTTAAGCTGTTAGGTCGGTATCACAAAACCTTCTGCCCAGTCCCAGACACTACAGTACATACGTGCCCTAAGTTTTAAAATTTACTGCAGTGACCTAACTTCATTACATGTTTCCCATATCAGTGCTTTTGGAGATCAGAGTAGCTAAAAGAAAACCAAGGTTTAAAAATTGCTTCCTGCAATTCCTACACAAAGAGTATTCAGGTATATTAATAAAAGACTTGGACTGAAAAGAAATATAGTGAGCTACACAGATATGAGCAGTGCACAAATTTGACAACAATAATTAATAGGCAATTTTTCACAATTTGGAAGAACATATCTTATTTGGACTTACCTTTAAAGTCACACCTGGCTCAAATCAACAGGAGTGAGCACAGTGGAGGATAAATGAATGCCGTTCCACAGGCATTATATTCCCAATTAAGGCTTGCTTTCCACAGCAGCCTAATGAGCTACCGTATCCGACTCAGATCTATGGCTTACTCTGAATTTTATCAAATGATTGCACACAACAAAAGACTGAAAACACAGCAAGTAATTTATATAATAAATTTTAGAAGCCTTGAAAAATGCTAAAGCTGATTTATTTCTAGCTATAGAATGCTATCTTCCCACAAAAGAGGTACAATGATTAACTGATAGTAATACAGTCATAACTTAGATAAGGAAGTATCAAATGGCCACCTTTTTACATCCCTCTTCTTACTATGTTCCCTGGTTGTTAAATGTTCGGGGGGCCGGGGGGGAGCGGAGAAATCTATTTCATAGTGTACATCCATTCAACAAACAGCAGTTTGTTCTTTCAATACAGAAAATCAATATTGGTTTTATTTACTATAAATACGCAAGAATTCAATAAAAATTTAAACAGAAGAGGATAATATACAAAAACAATTAGGTTCAGTTAACAGAAAAGTTACTAAAATTATGTTAAATAATAAATGGGTCCTGATAAAAACACTTTTCAGATCTGACCCAATTTTATAAAGTGTGACTGAAGAAGTGATGTTCATTTTTAACAGACACCCCCCCCCGAAAATCTAATGCCTGTGAGAATTACGCTATCTGCTAGAGAAAGCCTAAGAGCAGAGTAAATGATAGATGGCTGTGGATAAAAGCATGCCCATTCCTCTGGAATAATTTTAAAACTTTCACAGTACGCTGGGAGTGGCTAGTAATAGGAAGCTATTTTTCCTAGTAAAGAAACTGAAAAGGCTACATTCAAGGTAAAATTTCACTGATAATCAACAAGACTATAATCTCATTTCTGACTTCAATATAAAAACAAAGCTGGTGGAATACTTATGATTGCTAAACAGCAACCACTTGTTTACCAGAATGGAGTCCTCCAATTAATGAATTTCAGTTTCGAAATACAGAGATTTAAGAGGATTATTGGTAAACCGTTTTAAGACCATAACAGACTGTGCACATAAAAGTACTTACAGTGGGACTATTTTTACATATCATACCTTACCTTAAGGATGTATGCCTTATGTTTTATTAAGCATTATCAAGGAAATTGTATTATTAATAAACCAGAATTTTGCTACCCGTATGAAGCCCACTTTGCATCAGGTCGTTTTAGTTAGTGACATTTATGAAGAAGAGTATAAATCAACATGTTTCAGCTAAATAAGCCTCTCTAGTTACTGGACTCAGATGCTTGACATGCAAACCAAAAGTAAGAGGAAGGTTTTAACATATTAACCCCACCATATCATGGGGTCATTTTCCATCCAGACTATCACAAGATGCAACACTTCTGGTGTACTTGTTCCTTCCGCCATAATACTGCTATCAGCTGCAGATACAGATTTATCAGGAGGAAGCTTCTGCAACTAACTCCACCGTAACCGCCTGGCACACCACCCTTTCCTGCAAGGCGCTATCTGCTTTGGCATGGCTATTGTATCATCTCTAGACATCTTTTAGGACCCTGATACAAATCCTACTGAAGGTGTTAAAATAGAACACACCTTTAATTTCAGTGGACTTCAGACTATTCCCTAAATCTTCATCACCATCAGACAGATTCTACAAGAACTAATATACATTGCTTTGAAACTCTGTTAGTTGTAGAAGAGGCAAGTTTACTGCAGATTGTCCTGCTGGTAACAACACACTGTGGTGGTTTGATGTTTTCTTTTCTTGCCTGTCACTTTGCCAGCCAAATCCTCTGGTTTAAGTTATTAAAGCTAAGTATCAATTTTAGGATGAAATCTGGAAAAACACTACTCCACCATTTTGTCCCCCATGAGTACTAAAATAAATTCATAAAGCATTAAGAAACTAAAGTTATTTCAGCACTTTGAGGAAAAGTTTGCAATTTGCAAGTGAAGTGGCAAGGAARGAGGAAGAAGGGCAGGACCTGTCATCAGGTTGTGATGAACACAACCTCCCCTGCAGCCATTGATGGTAACAGCCAGCAGGGCCTGAAGGGCATTAGGAACAGAGAGGGTATTTGTGTTCCCCATGTACTTTCTTTAAACCAAGCAACAAAAAGTAGCAGCGGCTTGTCTTGAATGTACATTTGTATCTGAAGGAACCAGAGGACAGAGAAAAGACTGATGGGATCCAGGAAAGAAGAATCAATAGAAACAAAAAGAAGAATGAGTCAGGTAGCGAGTGGTAAGAGGAGAGGAAGACGAAGAAAAGCTGGAATTAGAGCAGAAGGATACAGGAGCAAGAACAAATGGTCAGGGACGTTGGTCAGAGCTGAGTGGATTGAGACAGCAGGTAAGGGAAGATAAAAACAGAAGGGTACAAGGCAGAATGTAAGCAAAAGGCAAATGGTCCTCAACCTGTAGGTAAATATTCTGCTCCAGAATCTGGGTCCCAAACCTCTACAATCTTCACAGTCTTCAGTTTTTAGCAAACAGCTGTAAAAGCCACCAGTATAACGCAGATGTGATCTTTCTCAAGCAGATGATCTACCACCATCTTCCTTCTATTTGTTTTTCTACTGGTTGTCCTCTGTGAGTACAAAGGTCTCTACTGAGAATCTAAGATGAGTTTCATGTAACAGTCCAGTTCAGCAAAAGCCAAAAAGGTTGTATCTAGGGCTGCAAACTCAGACATACAAAATGCTGCCTACCAGAAGACTGCCTATGCAGCCTTAATTAGAACCGTACATGAATGCTTCTTCACACAGCCTGATTAGAGATCACAAACTGTCGTTATGATTCCCCCTTCAGCGAGATGGCACTGTCACACGACAGAGGTAATATATAGTATTAGAAACACAGTGAAGTTGGAAATCTCAGAAGAGCAGAATAACAGCAATTTATTCTGTAGTTTGCACAGTGAATGCAGAATGAAGAGAGTTCTTATATGGGCATTTTTATATGTGTATATATACACATATATACACACACATATATAAATCATAGACACTGTTAAAATTGAGGTAGAGGGCTAACACTTAAGATTACAGTTTCCTAAAACTATGAAGAGACAGTAAAAATTGCTCATACATATTCTTTGTATATGAATTCTTCTATATTTCAGCATTCTACTGCCTTGAATCTACTTCAAGTAGAATGCTTGAATCTTCAGCATTTTATTGCCTTCTACAGAATCCTAGCAACAGAACATTCAGAAGTTTTACTCTAAAAATAGCTGTCTATACTATCATCATCAGCTTTCATCTTCCTAGCTAGATCGTGTGTCCTATTATTAGACTGAAAGCCCCACAGATTGTAATAAACAATTTCTGCATTTTATGAAATAGTCCACATTACTCAGTCTATTTTGCAAAATAATCACAAACTTCCATTTTTTCCCATTATTTTTATAATTTGGTGTAATGGAAACATTTAGACATTTAATTTTACTGTGACAATGTAAAAATTCACAAACTTATTGTTTTATGCCCCACATTATCCCAGACAGGAGAAGGTTCAACACTGCATGAGCAAACCACATGACACAGACACAGTCAAATCACATGACAAATACAGTCACCACATGACAAAGCTAATGGGGTAATACACAGAGGGCTCGGGTGCATACGGTTACCTCACACACTAGGCACCAAACATAAAACTCAAACTAAGAAAAATGCTTACTCTATTCCCCACCCTGTGCCTCCAAAAATCACCCCCAAGGCCAGAATGGTCCCTGCCACTGCACCTATTAGCCTGTTAGTGGCCATGCTCACTGTGTGGAGGGAAAAGGGAAGATTTTTTAAGGAAATGATCACATATATGTCTGAAATGAAAACATGAAATAATTCCTCAAAGGAGTATTTTATGCTATAATCCATCGTCGGATAAACAGTTCAAACCTCCTAACAAACCTTTATTTACCAAATACTGTAGCTTTAGAAGTTCTGAAACGAGCTACATTTGGTTTTCTTTGAATGCTTGCAAGTATTTCAAGGACAACTTTTCCTGTAAATGTAAGACTATTCCTTTTAGCTTGTGATTCTATTATTTACTTAAAAAGGGAACACCCTCAACCTACTGCTTATTTAAAACAGCCAAAATGTCAATAAATCACCAATAAGAAAACGTCCTTTTGCTCACCAGAAAATTACTGTATCCATAATATAACTAAGGAAAAAATTGTTTGTTTGGAAACAGTTCCATCGCAGGAAAAGAAAAAAACCAACTTTTTAATTCATTCCTTTACTAGTTAGTAATACTTTCCTTTGTTACTGCATTTATCAATAGGACACTCTATTTATCTATATGACCTAAAAACAGATAACACCTTTTAAAATGAAAAACCTACCCTAGAAATGTGCTTCAGGTAACACCCTGGAAAATTCAATATGTTCAGATATTGTCAGTCTCTCTTAAGACACTGAGGTCTTATTTTTCATTTTTTAAGGGAACTCTCTTGAGAAAAAACATCTATACATTTCCTATGTTAAAGATTAAAAGCTTGATAGATTCATTGAGTCATAATAGACCACAAACAAGCAGCTGAATTCCCTGTCTAATGAGAACTTTTCCAAGGGACAAAAACTTTATAGTCTTCATGCTGAATAAAGTCTGTTTTGAAATGGTTTCATATTTTTTTCCTGTTTCATAAATATACGCAAACACACACACACAAGACATAAGTTTTATATTAAAAAAAACAAACAAACACTATTCTACTAGTCAAACAAAGGCCTAATTCTGCAAATGAAATTGCAAAGGAAGAATCTTGTGTGCATATGGAGTCCTACTGATTTCAAAACTACTAGCCAACACTCTAAAGTAATACAAAGTTTCTGCAGTAGCCAGAAACTAACAGCAAGAACTCTTTGTCTTCCCAAAACTGCTAGCGTGCTGTGTAGGTCTGCTAGTACAGGATACAGTAGGTTGCTGAGTTTAGAGTAATTCAAGACTCATGTATTAATACCAACATAATTAAGGACCACTAATTTTTTAAATCCTGAAATACAGTATGGAGCCAAAAGCAATTGATGGATGATGGAAAGGTCTGAAAAGTGCAGCAGGAGTAGCAGTCAATTGTCAATTATCATAACAATATATAAATAAATAGCAATACTTCCTAGCTATACATGCTCTAATTGTAGTAAGAAAAATTCTTGGATTTATGGTGTGAAAAAATCATAAATCTATTAGGTGAATTTTCACATGATGAGTGTTCTGTTTCTGAAATGTACCAAAATTCAAATTTAGGGCTAAGGAAAACCAAGTATTTTGGTTTCTGTCTTGGACTTGTAAACTGGCGTATGACATAGGAAGTACTGGTAATAAGGGGAAAAAACTTAATGGAAACTACTTTAGTACGTTGGATCTTTACAATACAGAAAACTACTTCTGTATTCTTCTGACACCTTCTCACAAAGGAATTCCTCTATTAGCACACCAAAAGAGATTATAGTAGCTGCCAGTGTTCAGGCTCCTAAATTCATTTCTAGGCGCTTCAACATCAATAAATTACTATAACAACGTAAGTAAAAATAATCCATCTTTTGAAATCATTGAGCCACCTTGTACAAAAACATATTCTGCCTTTTTGCAGAGGACTCCATTGAAAAATGCAGTCTAAACTTTATGTCTGTACCTACAGGCAGAAATCCATGCAGATACTATTCATTTAAGACATTTTCCCAGAATATTTCAGCATTGATGTATTAATTTTCATAAAGGTATTTCCATTCTGAATTTAGTGAGTTAATCTGAATTACAAAAATCTAACCAAGGTAAGTGTACCTTCAACAACCTTTAACCAAAGTGTTGCCTTTCCTATAGACATTTTTACAGAGGACAGAATTATTTCTTACCTACAGGATTTGGAAATAAGCAAAATAAATTCATGTATTCGCAGTGTCACAACTGTAAATACTGCTCTCCTCATCCACACACAAAGAGAAGTAACCAGCTTTATAGTGCTGTTCTCCACTATTTTTTTTAAGACACTGTAAGCAGCATTCCGCAGTTAGGAAAGTTTTTATGGCAGATGGAATGACAAGTAGCTTTGTAAGACAGGGTACAAACCAGGCAGATCTACACTAAACAGTGGTGGGGTTAGGAGTCCAGGAAGCACCTGCACAGATTCCCTAATGCAAATCTGGACTGTTCTAGAGAGCCTCCTTCACAGTGGTAACTTGTTTTAAGACGATCTCTTCATCAGCTCTTGGTAAAGGTCTACTGGAACCATTCTGCTAAGGGGCAAAAGAATAAGGCACACAAGACAGAAGTGGAGCCATTCTGGAGGGACATACCAAAATCCTGTCCTCCCTTGAAACCTCAGATATTTTAAAGAGTAATCAATTAGAGTCTGAGCTCTAAGGACTACATTTTTAAACAACTCTATCTTCTTTCCATCAGCCTTGTATAAGGGACAGAAGAACCTGGAACTGGGACATTGCAGAAAAATTTTGTTTGGGTTTCTCAGTTATTTATTGCAAACTTTATCTGTAAATGCATAACACTGGATAAATATAGGACAATGTGCTGATTACAGGAAAGACATAAAAAATTTGGACAGCACAATCAAAAGACATTCTTTGGCAGAGAAGTCAGAGAGAATCTCAAGTGCTTTTCTTCCTCTTTGAAAAACTTGTTTTATGAATTATTTCCTCAATAGCGCCTCTTTGTATTTATACTTCATATGCAATTGAAATACCTACTAAACACATAAGAGTAAGCAATAATAGTCGTAAGAATAATGTAAGTCCTTAAAATCTTAATTTATTTCTTTTTCCTCCCATTGAAATCTGATTTCAAAGAATCAAAGCATATTTCACCAGGGACATTCCACTTTTCCTTTTTTTTATGCCACAGGTCTCTGAATTAGCTGAGAACAACTAAGGGAACTGGAAATCTCTGGTAAAACATAAATACTCAATTATCATATAAATAATAAGAGCTACACTTAGTCAGATTCCAATCACAAAGAAAATGATCGTAAAAAATAGAGAATAAGGGATGAAGGAAAAAACAGAAAGTACATACCATTACCTATTGAAATCTTCCCCAAATTTAGGTTAGAAAAATAAGTGTTTCATCAATTCTCAAAGCAGAAAGACCTACTTCATCTACATGAAGCAGAATTTTACTGCTGGATCTAAGCAGGACTGCACAATATTATTTGCTTTCTATATGCTAATTCAACTACCATGTATCAACAGACAAATGTCATAAATACTTGAAAGAACATCAAAACTGAAATCACACAAACCCTTGGGTCCTTCATCCTTCTTGCTACCGGTATCCCTGATAGGATCATCAATACTGCAGTCTGTCCCAGCCCAGGAGAAATTACAAATGCAAGTGGCTTCATTACTACAAACCTGGAAAAGAAAATAAATGACAGCAGTTGTTTTTTAACTACATTTTATTAAGTTTATTTAACATGTAATTAGGTATTTAATTCACAGCATAAAACTTATCCATTTATATATTGTAACCATAGCACTGAGTGTTTAGAATGAGTATAATACATCAATAACCTGAAAGTTTGCTTTAACCCTCTAAATACACTCAGATGCAAGGAGAAGCAGAAGTGTTCCCAGTGGTTCCATCATCACTTGCACTACACACCTGCATAGGATGTAAAAAATAACAGAAACTCTCATCCAAAAAAAACCCCCTACTAGACTAGTTAGATCTTCACTAACGAACGACCTAGACTGAGCCTGAATGTCCAGAAGGAATACAAGCATTTGCATTTAAAAGGTTCAAGACATGGTCATGCTTTACAACCTCTCATTTACAGCTTGCTTCCACGTAGAAAAAATAGTAAGATTTTCATTGGTTTTGTCGTCATTTTTTTCTAAGCAGCAATAAAGAGTGCTTGCTTATCTTCTAGAAAGAGAGGAAATAGTTCTTCCTAAGTCTGTATTTAGTTGAGTGACCTCTAAAAAAGGACTTAGGACTCACTAAAATTGGCAGTACATTTACCAGATACAGGAAATCCTATCCAACTGACAAAACCTAAAATATCAAATCAATAGTGAGAGTTAATGGCTATAAACTTTCCATATGAAAAAGAATGGAACACATGGAATGTGTTGCTAGAAGAGGTTACTAAGGAAAAAGCATGACATGAGAAATAGACACAAAACAAAGAATGAAGTTTTGATTATGGTACTAGAAGTGAAGTCAATCATTAGGCATCAGCTAATAATGTCTTTTGGACACTGGAACATAATGTCAAAAAAAACCGGAAAATAAGCTACACGCTAATGAATACAAGTAAGTAATACATGTGATTTTTTTAATTTAACTTTTATCTCATTCTACTTCTTACAGCATTCACTGAAGAATATTATCCAGGAAGCTGAAGATGAATACTTCTTACGGCAGGTTTGATCAACTGAAGTATTCTTTTAAAATTATGAATCAGAATCATCCAAAGCAAAAAAGTAACATAGTTCTCTCACCACTCATGCCACTTTCCAAAAGTACCAAGATGATTTCTAGATCTCCTAGATCCTTTACTTTCCAATTTTAAAATTTTTCTTCTTGATTTTGAACCTAATGCTCTTCTTTGAAGCACTCAAATTCATCTTCAATTACACGTAACAAGAAAAAAAAAAACCTTCTTGTATAAAGTCTAGCCCCTTAGGCAAGTATCTGTCCACTGAACCCCACAGTGGAAAGGTTTTATCAATACTTTATCAGTATCAGTTAAGACATGGAACAGTGAATCTGTTCATCAAAACATAGCTAACATCTTAGACAAATGGACTTATGGGTAGAATAACAGAATATAATGTGCCTGAATGTAAAGTGATACACTTTGCATCTGTTCAAGAAGAATGTATCATCCCTGTTGAGGTCCAACAGTTTAGAATTTTAATTATTTAAGTCATGAGGTATTACTCCATGAACACAGGACCAACTTTATAAAGGTGTTAGTATGCAGGAAAAAGTTTAACTGAAGATGGCAAGTAGCTTGAAATATGAGTAGTACATTACAGAAGTCTTTACAATAACTGATGTCAAAGCTCTTTCTTGCTAGCAATGAGAACAACACTATAATTGCAGAACTAATTTGACAGCTTTGCTTTCTAAAATTTTATCTATGCTTCACAGAATGGCAGTCTTCCCCTGAATCTAACATTTGCGTTTTCAGATCAACAGGTTTTAGGAACACTTTCGGGTAGAGAACTCCACAGGGTACATTAAGATCAGATATAGCAGAGATAGCTGGAGAAGCTTAGCTGCTAACTCCCAGTACAGACTCACCCCATGACCGGAACAGACTTTTCCATTAGAACCAATGGGACAGCTGCTTATGTTCAAGGACTGAATTGGCAGGCACTTTTTGTCCAGACACATCATGTGAGGTCCACATGGAGCTCCATCCTCCACATAACCTAAATCTGTGTCATCATCTAAAAGAACATGAGCACCACTAGGAGAAATAAGTTTTAAGATACTATTAGTATTATGACTGGAGTCTTCTGAAAATATTAAACATGTTAGTGTAGATACTAAAAGGCTCATACCTTTCTCTCATTCAAGCATACAGACAGACTGAACAAAATTATAAAGTTTTTCTGTCTGTCCACAGTATTGACAAGGTGTTCCAGTTGTCAGATTAAAAAAAAGTCTAGATAATGACTTAAATACCTTAGGCTTTGGGGGTTTTTTAACAGTCTTTGATGGGCCGTGCTCCCCCCCCCCCCCTTTTTTTTCTTCTTTTTTTCCCCCCAAATGCTGTGAAATACTATTGCTAGAAAATGTTAAAAAACTAACTTCCCATGTGATGACATTTAAATAAAAATACTAGTGGAATAATAGAAGAATTAAGAATTATTGTTCACTCAGGACCTAACTATGTAAGAGAGTGTTCTTAGCATGACAGCAATGTTGCCAATGTCTTTAAAATACAAACCCAGTATTGTGCTCAGTAGACTAAAACCCATTTACCTGCCCTTTAACTGTAGCTTAATATCTTATCCTGCCACTGGAGAGACCAGATAAAGTAATCAGGAGGATAACCCACATTTTGCCCTCTTTAAATATGGAATATTAGCCTTTTTATTTTTTTTAATCAAAAGAAATACCACTCAGAATAATGATTTTGCTGTAAGATATTAATTACCTAAAAATCATACAATTTTACATTTATGTTTATCTTAATTAAATTAGATTTGACAAAGCAAAATCATGTTGGAACACTGCATTATCTTTTACCTGCAGTCCACTATTCGTCCTTGATGATAAAAAGAATTTGGGATAATTTCTCCTTGAACTTGACCAACTCGTGGAACTCTAGTAAGATTAGTACAGAGCAAAAAGCCACAGAAAACATCACTGTAAAATGAAAACATAAATCAAAAAGTTACTGGAATAATATGAAGTAAACTTACAAAAAAGAAAGACTGGCAATGATGCTGCTGATCACATTAAATAATATATTACCATAAGCCGCACGATAGACTTTCAGAGTACAAGTCTGGAAATAAAATATTATTTGATATAAATGACAAGAGGCAGAAACAAGTAATCGTTCATTCTAATGCACCAGTGAATGTTCACATCAACAAAAAAATTTATCTGTGCTCTAAATACAATACAGTACAATTAAGAAGAGCCAAATTGTACAAAGCCTTGTCATATCAGGCTAAATTACATTTCCCTCTCTCTAAAAGCTTGGACGCCATACATTAATGTGAAGTTTGAATTCTTAATTGTATTTTATTTCCCTTGCAATAACAATTGTTAGCATGCAGTGTGTGTGCCTGAATTTTGGTAAAAAATCTGCTTTATTTGATGTTATTTTACATGTGCGTTCTTCAATAGAAAGATAGCAGCTTAAAACTTCCATCTTTTACTCTAATTGTCCTAAGTCATAGAAGCAGCTGGATGAATGCTGGAAATTGTATTTGTTAAAATTGCAAAAAATTTAAATGGCCCTTCAGCTAGACCATTTCTCTGCATCTCTACTGACCAAGAAAAGCTTTTATACAAATGAGGTTTTTAACATACATATCAGAACAACACTATTCTCATCTAAATATTAAAAAATCCATTAAACAACTTCTTTGCTTATGATTCTATGTGAAAAGTGAATCATGTAATAATAAAAAAAAGAGCCACCTGACAAACATCAGTTAGTCAAAGAAGGAAAACACCATTCCGAGACTGAAATTTTTACATGCATACTTAAAAATTACAAAACAGTAAGTAAATTAGGATAAATTTAAGTTTATCCACTAATGATCATTAACTTGAAAAGTAAATTTAATCAAATAGTCATCTAGTAATGATCACATGCAAATGAATGAGCCATTTTCTCTATAGCATCCAAATGTCTAAGGGTCCTCTCTGGTCAAAACAAAGGTTGGAAGAAACTTGAAATAGCATAATCTGGTATCAATCTCAGAGCAAGCGAAAATAGTGTTTGTATTTGCAGCCTAATTTATCCCTACCAAGTCTGAGGTGTTTTTATATTATAAACTTGTGACTTTTTGCTGCCTTGTACCCAGCTCCTCTGAAAGAATTAGTCACAGTACATTCTTCTGAAAATCTGGAATTCTTTACAAGTGTATTGCTGAGTCAGCCACAGATTTGTCAGAATGAGCTATGGAACTTTTTCAAGATGCAAACCTTGTGAGGGAAAGAAGATTCAAAATAATGCAAAACAAACTGCTGAAACATTCATGAAAAAGTAGGCAATATTAAACCAGTATCTATTTAAAATACAAATAATCTCTACCAAGCTGAACTTACTGTTTGCTGCACTGAATCCATCGGTCTCCATCCTTTCCACAGTTTCCTTTTTTTGTGCCTTCTGTATTAAGCTTTTCATAACAAAATTTGTCAGATCCTGAAGACTCTGTTGATGAAGAAACGAAAAAGGAATGTACTTTCCACTGGCAACATGAAAGCTGCATAATTTATTGCAGCAGTTATCTGTATTTTTTTAATACAAAACAGAAATCTAACCACTTGTGTACGTACACAGATGGTATTTTCCAGTGACTACAGTGGGAACCTAGCAGACTGAACTGCAATACCTACAGATGGCTTTTCTAAAATAATGTTCAATATTCAAAATTTGTTCTGAACTTTTTAAAAAAGCAATCTCCACAGTGTCTGTGTTGTCTTCTGCATTTGAATTTATCTGTGGTCTAATTTTGTTCACTTTGTAACAATTGCACATAGATTTAATCTAGTTGTTTGCACTGCAGTTATTCCTGATCTGTATTTCAGGAGATCAAAGATTTTATACATGGCATATATGATAAGCATGTGTTCTGATATCAACTCAGTGTTTATTTTATTTTATTTTTTAGGAGTTCACACAGAAAACAAGGTTGAACAGTCAGAGTGTAATTTCTACTGCTTTTTTGGAGTAGGAATCTGAACTAATAGGTTTAAAACCACAATTATTTACTAACAAACCCATTTGTTTTTTCTAAAAAGCAATTAAAAAAAGAAAGAAAAGCACAGCAATTCTACAG
The DNA here is from genome assembly GCA_035582835.1 of Phoebastria nigripes. Classification (NCBI taxonomy): domain Eukaryota; kingdom Metazoa; phylum Chordata; class Aves; order Procellariiformes; family Diomedeidae; genus Phoebastria; species Phoebastria nigripes. The sequence goes on from JAYKAV010000445.1 coordinate 1,460,254, forward strand.
AGGAAGATAAAATATTAAAGGTAAATAAGACAGAGTAGTTTCAATAAAATCACTTGTATAGAAGACAAACCAAGTATTTTAAAATGTAAGCGTGTAAGATACAAAGAAATTGGTTAACAAAAACATCTATTGCCTTTAATATTACCAATAAATGTGAGGTGGCAACATAAAGCTCAAAAAGGCATCAGAAGACAAAGAAAACGTTGTCTCCATCCACTTTTACACTTATATAGCATCTTTTGTATTGTACAAGACAAACAATAAATGGTAAAACTATATCCCTCCCCTCCCACCTTCCCTAGAATGGAGTGATTCTTCTGCCTCAAATAGGCAATGTCAGCAGTGGCAGTTATGATTAGACAAAATGCACAAAAAAAACATTTAAGTGCGAGAGTACAGGACATCCTGATAGTTCTGCTCTGCTGAACTGACTCAAAGTCATTACACTGAGCATTTATCCCCTCTCAGCTGCAAGCAAAATCCATTCCAACTGCAATTCTATTTTACTCAACACCTCTGGGTTTAAATTCATACTATGTATATTTAAATTCACACCAATGTACTAATTTTCCTGACTTGTAGGATGGTATAGCAAAGAGAGGCAAGGTGCAGCAGCTTTAGCATGAACCACTGCTGGGATAATGGAATTGACAACTGTCATTAAAAAACCCTAAAACATCTGTTTTGAACTATACCAAAAAAAAAATCCTCAAACCCATTTTCCCGCCCCCGGTAACAGTAACTCAAAGTTGCCAATATTTTTTATGTTTTCTCACCTAATTTCACCACAGTCCAGCATTTGCTGCCCTACCTATGTCTGCAACCACATCACGTCAGAACAATCTCACTGTCATCACTCCCAAACTCGAAATTTCACTTGGCAATCAAGCCACAGTTTCACACTGCAGTCTACTCTACTGAGCAGAAAACTTGAACTTACAGTGGCAAGAACAATAAAAAAAAATACTAAAAATACAAAACAAAGGCAGGAATGAACCAGAAATAAAACACATTTAAGGTAGTTAAAGTCAACCTACTAGATCCCCAGATATATTTGCACTGATTATCTCTTGTCTTGCATTCACCATTATAGCAACGACCCTAAACAAAACACAACATGTTAGCAATGAGAACTGAACACTATTTCATTTCCTTCCCCTCTCCCAACAAATGTCTCTTTTGATTCTTCACACACATATTGGGATGTGTAATAGTTCTCCTGAATTTGGGTACATGGAGCACACATTTTAGCCCAGATTCTCAAAGTCAGTTGGTGTCTAATACATACTGACATTTCAGCAGCTGCTTTATACTTCTCGTTTACATAGTTGTAAAGAGCTTATTAACATGGAGTGTAATAAAAGATCTACATCTAAAATGTAAAGATACCAAGCAGATTTTACTCAAAGTAGAAATTTTTACTATTCTAGAGTGCATAAAGCACAAGCAACATTGATGTCCAAAAAAAAAAATTTATAAAAAAAAATGGAAGACAGGATTAAAAAAAAAAAAAAAACCAAAAAAAAAAGAAAACCTGTATTTAGTTGATTTCTATTTGCTGATGTGCAGGGATTTTAAAACATTGCATACCTGATTAGAATCACAGGCATACCCATCTTGTTTATGAAGATTTGGTGGACACTGAAAAAAATTAAGACTTTTTTTTTTTTTAATCATGTGTACTGTAATAATACATCAAAGGATCACATATGGAATTTTCTCAGTTTTAAAAGACAATTGCACAACATATAAAGGGGGTAGATAACATAATTAGTGCAGGAATCTTTATAGCTACAAATACAAATGGAAAAATGAACATCTTGAGCCATGAAATACAAGGTTTGATTCTAACTTTCTGCATATTCCAAGTCGAAATTAAGGAGGTGAGGCAAAATGAAAAGCAAAACAAATATGTTCTGTAACAGGATATTTGTAACTAATATTGGGGCCATGTTTGCAACACTGCCACTGCATTCATTTCAGTTCCACTAAAAAAGTAAGCAAGCACCTAGTTGTAGCCTACCAGTCTATTGCTTACAGAGCTGTGGGTTTTTTTATGATGTAAATTGTCATGTTCTCTTGGCATTGGAAACTTTTTTGGTATGAACAAGTCATTAGGTCCAGAAGCCTCAGATTACTAAAGCTAGGAGCAGACCATTCTCAAAGCTTTTCCTCATCAAAAAAGGACCTGTGAAGATTTGGAAAGGGTATGCTGCTGCAATGTACCATATTAGCCAATACTTTTGAGGGCAGCCTTTCTAGCTTGAGAAGGCCCTTCTCCCTCCCATTAAGAATGCTCCATCTACAGAATAAAAGATTTACAATAAAATCTCAGCAATAGCTACTTATCTGTAAGTGTGGATGTCTCAGATGATAATACAAAAAGAGGTTCCTGTTAATTTATTGGCATCTATAATTACAGCCAATGTCCAGAGAGAGACACGTGATCTATCCTGAATCTTATTTCCTCAAAGCTAAGAACTTGATGCTGTAGACGACTACAGCAGAGTTATGAAGTTCTTATATAACCTTGAAGCTAAATACTCAGTATTGAAAAGGAGGATGTATCACCTAAAGCATCAAAGTTGCTGTGAAAATGGAAGATGTACAGAATGTCGACTATTTAAAAGAACTCAGGTTAAAACAACTTTTTGGTTGCTGTTTATTCTTATACTTTTGAGTATTAGCCAGATGTTTTCAAGAGAAATGCATAAGATCCACAACTTTTAAAACTATCACACGTGCACACTCTTAAAAAACATAACACTTTATACAAGTCTTATGAGGAGTGGCTGAGGGAACTGGGGTTGTTTAGCCTGGAGAAAAGGAGGCTGAGGGGAGACCKTATCGCTCTCAACAACTACCTGAAAGGAGGTTGTAGCGAGGTGGGTGTCGGTCTCTCCTCCCAAGTAACAAGTGATAGGACAAGAGGAAGTGGCCTCAACTTGCACCAGAGGAAGTTTAGATTGGACATTAGGAAAAATTTCTTCACCAAAAGGGTTACAAAGTACTGGAACAGGCTGCCCAGGGAAGTGGTTGAGTCACCATCCCTGGAGGTATTAAAAGACGTGTAGACGTGGTGCTTAGGGACGTGGTTGAGCGGTGGGCTTGGTAGCGTTACATTAACGGTTGGACTTGATGATCTTAAGGGTCTTTTCCAACCTAAATGATTCTATGATTCTATACTCAGTTGTAATTTTCTACATTTATATTTTAAACTATTTTATTTCATAAAATCTTACTGTTACTACCTTTGAAACCATTCACATTTGCAGTATATTCTTAGTACTTACGCTATAGACCAGGCAAAGAGTAAAGGAGGGTGTCTGACACAAATACTATACAGCTACACAAAACCCCATGAGTTTTAAAAAAAACAAATAAACCTACAGAAGTCATATTTTGAGTCCACTTAGATTAATATTTTGACCTTATGATAGTTTATTCTTACGTGTAAAAAATTTTGTTAGGATTTAAAAATAACTCCCCACAGTTATTTTGGGTATATGTGTGCAGTTTGTTAATTCGGATTTTCCTCTTAAATTGATATAAAAATGAGTGCAAACAAACATCAATAGTGTAAGCAGAGAAGGCTTCTGCATACATACCTGGCCAGAATCTCCAGTGCAGAACTCTGCAATATCACATTCATTCACTGCATATCGACAGTCATAGCCTCGTGGGAAAAACTAGAAAATGAAGAATATAGTTCAGGACTAAGATTATGTCTACATAAGCTGTTCCTTTTCATTCTACATAAAACACACTTTGAACTATAACAGGCTGCACATGACTTCCGTGGACAACTGAAAAGAACAATAGATATACTGCAGCAACACTCACAAGACATGATGTATTACAGCAGGGTCCATCACTACAATGAGCTCCATTAGAAAGAGAGCACTTCTTACAACAGTCTGCATAGCATTCCTGAAGAAAATATTAAGCAAAATTTTTAGTTTTCCATTTTAAATAAGTTTTTTCTTCACAATCTTTCAACAAACTATTACGTAACAGCAGACAAAAGATTTAGTTCAGCACTGATGACTTGAAATTATCAGCTGGAAGAATCCTTTGCAATGCTGAAATACTCAAGTAAAGGGAAAACCTCAAATACTAAAGTAAAGGCAAAACAGTGACATATATGCTATAGCAACAAGGGGATTCACATCTTCTGAAGCCTCTTCACAGGCGTGGAATAGCCCGTGCCAAATGCATGCTGCTTAGTCAAACTGCATTCAATGCAGAAAAAAGATTAAGAAAACTAATTATGGGTGCAATTATATTTAAATACTAGAACTAGCACTCAAATCTACAGGGCAGATTTTTGCAAAAACATTATTGGAATATTTCTACAATAAAGAAGAAAACAATAGTTTACTTATTCTGTCCAAACACAGGCACCTATCTCCAAAGCATAGATAAGGAGTCTACCACTCCAGACACACTATCCAGGAAAAGTAAAGGGGTAAGCACTTCTACAGTGCAATTCAAAAATTGCTGGGAAACAGCTACATCTTGTCATTAGTGTAACAGGAACTGTTCTGAGGACACCCTCTGTCTTTGGACTCATTCTCACTTGAAAAAATGTTTTAACTAGTCCTTTAATGAAGCTGTTCCCTAACAATAGGCAAAACAACTTCATTTCCATAACCTTTCACCCTCCCTTACTAATCACATAATTTATCTTAATATATTTTGTAAGAAAGACTTGTGGAGTAATATATAACTCTACTTACCATTCGGAAACCGCAATCACATTCTTCTCCTGCTTCTACATATCCATTTCCACACTCGGTGGTTTCAAAGAGCTGAAAGCAANCCCCCCCCCCCCCCCCAAAGTAAGAATAAAACTAGTATCAAATGAGTTTTCTGTCACACGTAGCCCACTTCTGCAATGCTACAGAAACACGCTCTCACAGAGAATATATATGCCGTGCTACTGCAATGGGGAAGGCAGCATGTTTTTCAAGCGCTGCTAGTCAGAATTGTTCAGACATGAAAAGATGTACAGCTAAATCACTTGAATGCTAGCCCTCTTTATGAGAATACTGATCTCAGAAAATTATGATAAACAGAGAGACAATAAAATAATACTCAAGGGGATAACATTTGAACTTCATTCCTATTCTATGGACTCCCATTTCTCTGACAATTCCTTCAAGAAACCAGTCAGCAATATGATCTCTGGGATCTACTCAGGTACCCATACTTGCTTATGCAATTAGCTACCGTCTATGCCAGTGTAACATGTTTGCGCATGAAAATAATAAACATTAAGAAACACTGCCAAAAGGAAGTTCTATGTGCCTTATTAGTAAGTTAGAATAACACAACCACATACAGATAGTGCTAAACAGTTAATCCTAGGACCAGATATATACAATACAGATAAATTCTACAGTTCAGGATTATATAGATTCTATACTGGTTTCACATATCATAATTTTGATTAAAGGTGATTTAAGATATTTTTCAGTCTTGTCACAGAAATAATTTTGCAAAAACCTTGTCTGTTTTCAATATAATAATTCTGCTTTAAAATCCTGTAAGAATATCAGGAATCTCCAATTTAACTGGGATATTAGCAACAGAAACACATTCATCACTAAAACATGGTTGAAATGAGAAGTTAAAAGTTAACAAGTTAAAATGAGAACAGATAAATCTACAGCTAAATAAAGGTGAAAGATGCGAGTAAACATGTTCTTTCTGCATGGGCTTAGTGGCAGTACAGCTGTTGAGGATCATCAAGATATGAAACATAACAAATTATTTATAAACTTGGATGGAATTCTTCTTTGGTATTTTGCGGAGGGGCAGCAGGGAGGGGAGGGGATAGGAATCATAATACCTAATCAAAAAGAAAGAAAACATTTTACTTTTGTTGCATAAACCACATAGGCAATCAATAGCACCTACAATTTTGGGTGCCAGAAGCAAAACTACACTGAAGCAATACCCATATGTACTATTCTTCACTAGCAATGTCAACACGATTCAGAAAACTGAAATTTCTTTTTTTTCCTCTATAAGCCACTGTTACTACTATGCTTCAGTGGAAACAGCAAGATCTCTTATTCTGAACCTGAAATTCAGTTCTTCATCAAACAGACCTGGTTATCTGACCTGTGGCCCATAAGAAAACAAAAAGGGGTCAACCAGAGAAATGCAAGAAAGTAACAGAACACACACAAATTTCCTACAGCATTAATCAGGAACCATCAAATGTTCATATACATGTCAGAGCATAACTAAAAGGTTATAATTAAAAATGACATCATGGTGACTGCTTAACACAACTACGTTTTATTTACCTAAAGATTAAACACGCTATTCTCTACCTTACCTCCCAACCTCCAAATAATAGGATTCAAAACATTGTACGATTTCCCCCCCCAAAGTACTTTAACTTCAAAGCTGTAAAACACTGACACAGATAAAATACAAAGATAATTCAACCATTCTCCTGGGAGCATTTTCACGGAAGTAAACCAGATTCTTATTCTGTATACAGTCAATTTGACAATTTGTTCACATTACCTTGCTAGACAACCATCGTCAGAAAATGAAGCTGGTTTTTTTCTTTCTCCCTATTTACTATTTTCTGTAAGAATTCTTACATTCTTATTCTATAAGCAAAGATTGCTACCCTGGGAAAAGATTAAAAAACACTCTAACAAGCAAAATTTTTTTAGTTAATTAGTACAAGGTGGTGATCTACTAAAGGATACAGCACAGTAAACAGAACAGCCTAATAGTCTCCTGTGGTATTAAATTCTACAAGGACAGCAAGTTTGACACCATGATTAAATAGAATATTAATACTTTGGATTGATCTTACTTTGCTTGCAAAGAGCCACATGGAATATTTTTATACTACTGAGCTTTAGAAGGATGTCATGCTAATATTGCCTCAGAAAAAATTATGACCTTGATAAGTTTTTAGGTGAAAAAAGCAATGGATGGTACAAGGAAACAGTTATAAATTACAGAGTTTGCTAGATGTACCTCTGAAATGAAATGAAGTTAACTTTGAGAACAACCACAAGCTGCTACTGTCTACATGAAGCAAGCTATTAATTTCTAATTCCTAGTGTGGTAATGGCATTCTTTTTAACAACCTCAGGCAAAAAGTCCAAGAACTGAGTGTATGTGGAGCATGCACTATGACCTCACTTCTGGATTTATTTTGCACTACTTCCAGCTTAGTAAGTAGTGCATTTATGCTGAATGGGGATGTATCTAGCTGTGAAAAATCAGCTGCAATATTTGGCATTATTTGAGCATGAAGAATTGATGGAAAACAAGTTGCATTCCTCTTAAGATTATTTTTAAATGTTATGGGAATGAACAGTCAGCTAATTACAAGCAACCTCAAGAAAATACCCACATAGACATATGAATAAATTTGAGAACAGATGGGTGTTAGTGAAATTATTACATTTTCTTTACAATATTTAGCAGAGGTGCTGACTACCAACATATTTATTACCTTTGTTGGCCTGTTGAAAAGACAGGCACCTCCCCCACGAAGTAAAAATTCTTTGTATTCTGCAATGCTGCATTTGGAGAATTTCCTGGAATGGTATACCCTAAAATGGCAAAGAATTAGCTGAGTAAATGCCTTGAAACACCAACAGTTACTGGAAGGGGGCGGAGGGGTCACAAAATTTTTTTAATACTGTAAATCCCAGTTTCTTACAACCACTGTGTGCAACAGTATGTCAGCTCAGTCTTATTCTCAAACAATAAAATCAGAACAAAAGAAAAAGTTTTTAAACACTTTGCATTTTTATATTTCTAATATATGGATCTACAGCATATGAAACTGTAGTCTTCTAATCTTCTTAATAAGGTGAAACCACATTATCATAATAGCTGCTATGCACCCTCTCAATTGCATGCATTATCCAGTGTTCTCTTGGGTTTGTTCTCCCTGCAGTTGCAGTTTAAAAGATGGATTACCTTCCAGATCCCTGATTTCATGCCAGGGTTTTAAAACTGTTCAGTTCATCTGATCCTGTTAATGAGGTTAATTTTTAAAGTAAAAGTAATTGTAGCCATAAGAACAGCTGTATAAGGTCAGACTAAAAATCCACTTTACCCAAATCCCATCTCTGATTTTGGCCCTGAGAATATGCCCAGGGAAGAGTCGAGAACAGAGCACTGTACCAGCAGAATATCCTTCCAGCTTCCAACAATTTTCAGCTCAATTACTTTCCCAGGAAGCCTTATTTTGTCTTATTTAAAAATCTTCACTATATTTTCTCCCATGAATTTGCCCAAAATCTTTTAGCATCTACAAGATGCTACAGCAAGAAGCTTCACAGCTTAATTACAGACTGGTAGAAGAACAATTTCATCCTTTCTGTCACCTATTTGCTGGTCTCATTTCATGTCTCCCTAGTTCTTACTCAGGAAGAAACAGTAATCATTTGTTATGTTGTTCATGATGTTACAGACTTCTCTCACATTTCCTCATCTCCATCTTTTTCCCAGCCTGATGAAAACATACTTTATTAGTCATTTCTCACACAGAAACTGTCTGATATTTTTATTAGCCATGTTTTGAGATCTGGGAATGAGAACTATTCTCACTATTAAAGATGGGGGTAACCATGCCATAAGGAGGTTCTCCATTCCCTTCCTAGCAGCTCACTGCTACTAAAGCTGACATTTCCCCACTGAATTATTCTCTCTATAAAAAACGTCTTCTGCCACTGATGGAGTTAAGCGAAAATGCTTTACGCTGCAGCTAATTACTCATTTCATTAGTCAGTCCTTTTTCAGCTTCTGGGTGACTATCATCTGCTCCTGGCATTTTTTTTACTCTTACCTTATCTACAGAAGAGGTTTGTTCCACAACCTCTTCTACTGATATTTCCATCCAAGACTGATAGTTTGATGAGTTCACTATAGGAAGGAAGCTACTATCTATTTTGATCAATGCCTTACTTCAGATTCCAGAAGCAAACTTACTGAATAACTTTATGTTGCATTCATACAGTGGCTGACAATTACAAGCCTACAGGAAACCCACACAGTAATTCTACTGAAGAACCAATTTTGAAATACCATATGAAGAAACTAAGCTCCTTCTGTCTTATTTATAACTAATTTTCTCCATGATTTTTGCAATCAAGCTTCCACAGTGAGCAAGAATTCTGACAGGAAGTGATTTATAACACTCAAAAACCTATGTTTCAGAAGCTATCCTTTTCTAATCAATTGCTTACAGTATAGAGAAAAGAATCTCTGGCAGTGTGTGAGGGAGGGCAATGAAACCTGGTTTCCTCCCATATGGATGTGCTTCCCCCTCAGACTTCACTGACCATTTAGCTAAGGATTGAGAGCACTTGCTGAAAGCTTCAGGTTTCTACTTTTATTCACTGCCACAGAAGCAGAGAGATCTGTTCACTCAAAATTAGAATTTTGAAGGAATTGGGGAAAAAAATAGTTAAAATTTAGGAGGAAAATAGAAATATCACTTATCAAAACTGTATTATAACAATTCTTCAGCTGCATGTAAAAAGTATAACTGGATTTAATGAAAAATATACATTCTTTACTTTTCAATCATTGTAAGTATAGCAAAGCATTAGTGAATACACTGCATTGCACTTCAAAATGTAAGATTTATGAATAACTTCCTAAAATGTGAATAGCAAAAGGAATGAATTGCTGAAGATTGAAATCATTCATCTGTATGTTTGGGTTGTTCCAACTGCTTCTAGTTTTTCTTTTATTAGTACTAAAACACATGGACAAAACCCAATACATAAATATTTATGTTATAATGTAAACTATGAACTCATTCCAGAGCCCTCGATTACTGATAGTTATGACATACCCCGTTTCCTCCATGATGCAACCACCCCAGGATTCAGTGCAGTCACACTCTTCTCAGACAAGACCAAAACACAACAGAAAATGAAAGCAGTTATAAATATGCTTACAATAAACATAAAGTACTCACTATAAAAATGGACCTTGACTAATCATACAAAGATTAGATGGTTGCTTGGCTGTACAGATTCTAGCCCTAAAAAGGAAACCAGCCCACTTGAAGAGATACTAATATACTTAATATAAACGCGGTACTTCCAAATTACCATATGTACACATTCTTAGACACAACACAAAGTTTCAGGCAGTACAGAAAGCTAAAAATAGCTGGCAACGTTCTTCCCTCCATGCTTTCAAAACAGGCAGCACAAAGATATGTGCAGTACACGATACTGATGATTAAAAACGTTCCCATTTCCTCCTCCCTAAAATGTGTACAGAACACCCTGAAGGAGAATTGTTACTGGACAGGCCAAGTTTTTTTCCTTTGGCATAGAATTATTAGTAGTAATATGTGAATCAGCCAATCAAACATTCATTAGAAAAAGTAGTTGATTGAAAATGGATTTACAGTTTACTTACAGCTATAGCATGTAAGTCAACAGTGACCAAATTCATAAAATAAAAACAAAAAGATCAACATCTTATGGTTGGTAAAACAAAAGTTACAAACTACCCATAAAAATTATCTACCAAAGAAGTAATATTTTCAAGAAGAAAGGTTCCGTATTCTAGTTACTACTGCAAATCCATACTGTTTCTCCACAGAAAATATTCACAGATTATTTACATGGTTATTTCTGCTCTATCCAGGACTTTCATTAATCTTTCTCTATAAAGGGTATCCAAATAAGGAAACTAAGCTATCATTTTAAAAACCTCTATCTTACAGTTAAAAAAGATTCTGATTTCCAAATTATATGAACTCTGTTTTACCTGTAATCAAAAACCAATGATATAGAAAATTTTTTAGCAATTTGCAAGTTTACACAATTCAAAAGTGATGCTTTACAAAACAACATTCCCTAAAATTTTCCACATTGTTTCCTAATTCACAGATTTCTGAAGTGATTCCAAAATAAAGTCAGCATTATCATTCACATTTTTAAAGAAGAAACAAAGAGAGAAAGTAGCCAAATTGTTTACAAGATATGAGTGGAAAAACCCAACAATTTTCTTTAACCCCAAAAAGGGCTTTTGCAGCAGCTTTTGTACCTACACTCTACATGCGTTAAGGCCACGTCAGTCTAACCTTCTGGCTGTGAAGCAGCAAGGTAACAAGTTGAGCAAATGTCACCCTGGACTAGGTTACAGCTTCTTACCATTTATTCAATTATAAATCAGGTATTTTTGTATTTTAAGAAGTCAATGGTAGTTCTATAGGAATTACAGATTTCATTATGATAGATAAGGAGTTCCGAGTTAAATTAATGGTGGTTTTGCTATTACACCTTTGAATGTTGGTTATGAGTCCAACCTCCTGGAGCAGGACATCATTGCCTGAGGTCATTGCAATTGACTGAGGTCATTGCAAAATGAGTGCTAAACTGGTGGCTCTTATTTTGGTTAAACTCAAATTTTGGTGCATATATTTCCAAACGCAGCAATTCTTGTTCTACAGTTACAGCAAGTTTGGTATTTGTTTCAAATATTACAAAGGAAGAGTTTATATATTTAGCTAAGGAGGACAAAAGAAGACTCCATGTCCATGTACATACTCGGTTTCCTGGCAGCTGGCTCCCATTGTATTCCAAGGTTCTGAGCAAGACTTTGTGCTAGTTCCTGTGCCATGGCCAAAGGGAGGCCATACTGCATTTCAAGAGGAGCACAATTAAAAAAAAGAAAACGGAAGTTATTGTAATGAACACTACACTGGCTTATTCTGGCTTACCACATACCTACTATTCAATAATTCAATTCTGTATGGCCAATCACAATTCTGTATGCATAAGGAAAATAAACACAATGAAGTACGTAATGGAAAAAAATTTCCTCTCTTAACCTGAGGGAATCCCTGTCTACTGGTTAACCTACAGAAAGGAGTTGTTTGATATATATGTAATATAGTTTTGTATAGTATGATTAACCCATGTTAAAACAGGAGATTTTCATTATTGATTTAACACTGCACTGAGGCGGGGGGGGGGAATCAATACATAGAGACCAAATTTTTCTAGTTTTAATGTTAAAAAAAATTCAGTAAGAATTACATGTCATCAGCACCTCAGAAGATCAAGCCTCTTATAGCAAAAAGACCCAAAAGGATATTCAGTGCTGTATTTCAAATACTCCTGTCTGAGATTTTTGGGTCTAAATTTCAGTCAAAAATACTAAAAGCCAATTTAAGAACTTATTAAGAGAATAATGCAGACAGGAGGAATGCTTTTTAAAAAGAAAAGCACAGTGAGCAGTAGTTTAATGATGATACAAGAAGGTTGGCTGTGAGAATCCTAACTTTTTAATATGTAAGTTATCTTTAAAGCCCTGAATACTGAAACATATAAACTCTGAGGTTATAATGTACAGTTTCTATTTTATTTCGCTTTAGTCGTGAGAAAAAATTACCTCATTCACTCCTACTCCTCTGGTCACAGAGCAAACCCCTCCAAAGTAACTTAAGCTGCTCCTTTTGTAATGAAATGTCACATTCCTTACAAACAAATAAAAATAAAGAAAATATAACACATTGACACTGGGCACCAAGAACTTATTGAAAGATCACACTTTCACACATACTATGATACATTGCATGCACATTAATCCTCATCTAGCATCAAAAGCAACTGCAAGTTTACAAACAGAACACCAACATCGAAAGAGTTGATTAGATACAACCTTCAACAAAAATACTATTTTTATCTTGTAGAGTCAGAATCAGTCCCAACCCACAAACAAACCAAGCAGAGAAAGCTAGAGTACCAGATTCCTAAGAAAATACAATTATAACATTTCCTTTAAAAAGATAACAATATATTCCAATTTATAATCTGTCAGGAAGGAATTCTGTATGGAAATTTATCAGTGTTGAGAATTTTTTTAAATTATGCTCTTAATCCAAACCAATTCAAGTTCTAGATTCAACTCCAAATGAAAAGACTGAGAAGTATACCTAAAGGGAAAGTAATTTAATACCGCTCTTTAACCCTGCCTCCTTTCATTTATTGTTAATAAGCCCCAAATAATTTAGTTAATGTAATCCGGAAGATATAAATTATTCTATAAAATGTCTATAAACTATTATGAATGATACCTATTTTAACTTCATAGGCATAATAATAAATCTACACAGCCTTGGGCATGTATAGCAATTACCCTAATCTTTGAAAATGAAATCCTTTTATAATAAGAGAATCAATGTCCCTTTTGTTTTTTTAAAATGACAGGATACTCCAGACAGGTATATTTTTATTTTTTCAGAATATTCTGACAGCCATCAGAACTTTCAAACTGCAACTTAACTATACTAAATGCTTAAAGCTAGATGCTTTCCAATAGACAAACCACAGTAAGGGCTGAGGTTGGCAGGCACTTCTGGAAATGGTCTAGTTCAACCACCTTGCTCCAAGGAGGCTCAGCTGGAGCAGGCTGCTCAGGGCCATGTTTCAATGGCTTTTGAGTATCTCCAAGCATGAACACTCCACAGCCTATCGGGACAACCTGTTCCAGCATCTGACTACCTTCACAGTGAAAGGTTTTTTTCCTTATGTTTAAATGGAATTTCCTGTATTTCAGTTTGTATTTGGTACCTTTCACTGTGCACCACTGAGACAAGCCTGTTTGCCCGCTGGCAAACTCTTCAGCAAGTGACACAATACATTCATAAAAGTAATTAAGAGTGCACATCATCAGCACTTTGCATATGTTATGAGAAACACAATTAGCATTGTGTTGCAATGCCTGTATTAAGACAGTACAGCTATGACAGAGGCTGGAGGAAATTCTTCATCCCCTATTTTTATCTTCCTCTGCAGGAGATGAACGATAGGAGAATCACATGGAAGACATTTGTCACTCCATCCTAGTAGTATGTCATGCTGCTGGCAGAAGTCTTTAAGATTTTTATGCTGCACGGGGGAACACCCTCTTCCTCTGCTTTGCTTACAATGCCATGAAATAAAAAAATACTGTTGCTCAAGGCTGATGTTGTGCTTAATGATGCAAGTGGAATTTCCCCTCAGAATGCATTGTGTCTCAGAAAACAATTCATTACAGCTCTAAAGGAGGAGACCTTCCATTAACAAATCACCACTGCAGCTACATGTGTGAATAAATATAGTAACTGGAATGCTCTTGTGGCAACACATAATACTGTCAGCTCTGCCCTCTCCTGCTCTTTACTGGGAAAGCAGTACATTACACACCTGATTAGCAAAACTAGGTGTCCTTAAGGGCTCATCAGAAGAGACTTCAAGTATGTGACACTGTCTCCAGGTTGCAAAGTCATTAAAATTTCATTATAGATATATATCAACATGACCATAGTATATACTACACTTATAAAAATAGACTAACCTGTTAAAAAATAGATTAAGCTTCCTAAGGAAGGCAGATGTTGATTGATATAGTGATTACCAAGCAAAAAAGTAAGCAAGAAGAGACAGGTAGACAAAAGCAGTAGACAGAAAAGTATATACACTGTAATAGTCTAAACAATTGTACATACGAGAGCAGGTGCACAGCATCAGCATGCTGTTTGATGTAGTGTTGTCGATATTTGGAGAAATCATGAAGCATCTGCAGAGGGTCAGGGTGAATATTAATACGGTCTCTGTCTGTCCAAGTTTCCACAGCCACAAGAACCACCCTGGTGTTCAGCTGTTCCTTGTATATCTGAGGGCAGAGACAGGACAGGCACAGGAGTAGAACACTGGGTCAAACATGCACAGTTAGCCAGTAAGAGTAAAGCGGAAGGACAAGAGGGATAAAGCAGGAGGAAAATATGGGGAAACAGTTAGCTGGGTAATGCCTTGGACTTCCTAAAAGTTAATATTCTGATCAACTTAAATTTTATGTTTTAGAGGACAAAAAAAACTTGCTTTTTTTTTGAGCTACTCCCTTTTTTTTAAAATTCTCATGTCAAATAATTTCACCACTGAGTTTTGCAGAAAACCTGTACAAAAATCAGCAAAGAAGAAAAGTGAAGGCACACTGGGTGATCTCAAAGAAAAAGAAAAGAAAGATCTCAAAGACAAAGAATAGCCAAAGCCAATTCTTAAGTCAAGATTAAATCATTTCTCAGTTCTCCAATATATCAAAAATTTAATTCACATTATGCTTGATTTTCATTTGTAGTAAGATCACTTAATGCTACTCAAGTAATGTCAGAATTAAGAAAATTAATTTTTCTATTAATTTTAATGTCACTGTAGCAATAGACAAGGAAATTATAATCAGGCCCTAATAATTACAAAACAGCTTTAAAATATCCATTTTAACTTTGTGCATGATACTTGATGCTGAAATAAAACTGCTGCTCTCTTTAGGTTCAGGTCATAAAATGCCAAATTTTATTAATTAAGGTTATTCAGAACTTGCAGATCTACAAAAGATGCATTCCTTATCCGCAACAGTCTGCCCATCAAAAGTCTTACACGGGACACGAAGAACACTTACTGATCATACTTAGTTATGATCTAAAAGCACTGGATAATTAATACACTGGCTGCCTAATGCATAAAATACACAAAAGGCAAGTTATGTGGTCATTCTATGAGGCACCATATTAAATATATGCTTCTATTATCTTTTTGCCAAATTATACCTACAATACACAACATGAATTGCAAATATCCTCCTGCAGTTATGTTAGATATACTGAATGAACTAGCACTGACTAGCATGCCAGTCTTTTCTATCAAGGCAGCATTATCCTTATAAAAATGTCAATGTATAATACTCAGCTTAGAAAAAAAGGCAATAAATATAAGAGCAAGAGAGAGCAACCAGCTAAGCTCGATTTTGTCCAAGAACTTTGAAGGAAAAAAGAGTATTAATATGCTTCAATCTGAGGGAGACAGGCTGAGGAAACACACAGAAAATGGTTAACGACATGAGAAAAATCAATAAAATTAAACCCCAGAAATTACATATGGGTGGATCAATAAAGACTTTACTTCCATTTGCTGAGAAGAAAACCGTATTTCCTGAAGCAAACAGGAAGGAAAGAATGGAAGAGGGGGCAGAGAACCTGGAAGCCTCTGAAAGACAATATCCTTTTCCCAGTACTGTATCAGTAAAAAATACAGCCCACTCCCTATGAACACAAGGGAATAACAAGGCAGAAATTCCTGCTCCTTTTCACACTTTGTTTAAAGAAAAGGCTGTTCAGATGTCATTTTGCAAGATCTCTATGAGGGGACTGAATTCTACACTGGAGAGAAGCTGAGTGTTTCTGTATACACACATACAGCAAATAAAAATGGAAAAACAGAAGGAATAGTCAGAGAAAGGAAAGACAGATTAAATAACTTTTGTTAAAATGCAGAAGAAATACAAAGAAATAATGATCAGATGAGAAAAAAACAAAGATGCCAGCCTTTCTTTGGGAATGTCCAATATAAATTGTGGAAATATTATTTCAATTATTTACATTTTTATCTACTCTAGTAACTTTTCTTCAGACTATTGGCATTTTCAGACCATTACACAAAAATACTCCAAAACACTTCCAGTATTTCATGTATTATAAATATAGTCACCTAAATTTTCAATATACATACAGTATACACAATACTTTATATGTAAGATACTAAGAACAAATACTGTATTGCTTCCTGCGAACTAAACAAACTGTGGATAATGTTTTGCACTGAATCATATCACACAGTTCTATTGGTATCAATAACGTCACATGGAAAGGGGACTTAAGAGTCAGAATTTTGCTAGCCTTTGTATTCATCACTACTAGAGAATCTATCCTGTTTTCACTACAAACACAACTCTGAAATATGTGTGGTCATTACAAGTATATCAAAAAGAGAAAAAAATCAAATTTTACCACAAATCTTACTTTTAGTTTATATGCTCTATGTGAAATTGTTCTAAATTTAGTCACAGGTACAAGTATAGTATCTGTGTCAGTGCCACCCATTTATAATGTACTACAATGGGATTTTGGTTGTTTTTAAGCTATAAATACAGATTTATAACGGAGAATTTTCATTCACACTCTCTTCTTTTCCCAATAGATATGTGTATCCTTTGTGAACTATACTTGCAGCTTCAACCCCTTCTGGTTAGATTTGTTTCACAAATCTAAACTCGATTAAATCTCACTCTTAAGCAGTGACAGATACTGAAAGCTCCTTCAAGTTTGAAATCCCCCATGCCAAGGGCAAACTCTGGCAATTGCAAGCGTTGAGAAAGATGCCAAGGATAATTTGGTGGTTTCTTACACATTCACCCCAGGCTATTCTTCTGCAGAGGAACTGGAAATGAGTTTTAAAACGTAATTTTTATAG
The DNA here is from genome assembly GCA_035582835.1 of Phoebastria nigripes. Lineage (NCBI taxonomy): Eukaryota > Metazoa > Chordata > Aves > Procellariiformes > Diomedeidae > Phoebastria > Phoebastria nigripes. The sequence continues at coordinate 1,477,563 of JAYKAV010000445.1, forward strand.
CTGCTCATTTTTTTTAACCTGGTATCTGCTAATGTTAACTTTTTAAATACAGTGCTAAACTAACAAAGTCAGTGATACAGTTTTCAGAAGAAACATTGATACTTACAGCATCTACAAGGTTTACCACAGACTTTGCAAAATTGTTTGTGTATGCATTTGAGGAACGGTGCTTTTTGAACTAAAAGGAGAAGAAAAAGTAGAACACAGTGAGAACTTAAATGTTTATTACGAACTCTTTGTTTTTACAGCAAGAAAGGAAAATTAATATTTTAAGAAAGAATAAGGGAAAAACTCAAAAAGCTTTTCGGATCACAGCCTGTATCTCATATTCAAGAATCCCTGGAAGATAAAGGAAGCCATGTATGCTAAACAGCCTTTCACATCTATAAAAGAGCATTTAGCCACAAGAAATATCCTATTTAGAATCAGAGTTCAAATGTTTGAGACAAAATTACAGGTAAACATGAACATAAACATGACTCAAAATTGAGAGCATGCTGTAGCCATTAAAACTGTGCTTAATATGATGAGTTAAATATCAGACTGTACTAGCCACATTCCATGACTATAATGATGAGACACAAAGATGAAGCGTTTACCACTTGTCCTGTGCACAGCTCTTTGCAAAAGCATCCTTTCTCTACTATAGCACAAGACTTTCATGACAAGTAGCATTAGTTATACCAAAAGGCAAAAAGGAAGAGGGAGTGAAAGTAAGTATGTGTTTGAATGTGGAAAGAGTTAAACTGAATATCTTAAGTTTTAACTTCAAATTTTTTCCATTTCTATAGATTTAGATGAGCTGTATTACATGTTCTGCTTCCTAATTTCTGTGCATGTCATTACAATTGTTTTATGTCTTTCCTCATCCTGTCCCACAAGTCCTCTCTGTTCCAAGTCAAATTTTCCAAAGATGCTGCTATGGTATCTGAACATGAATCCATGACTTTCAAAAAACTGTAAAATTATAAACCAAAATTGCATTACACAATATGATTTGCAGGCAGGAAAAATAAGTCTTTAAAGAAGAAAATTTTGAGAAAAATTTCACAAAGGAACACAAAATTGCATAGAACAAAGAGGGTAAAAAGTCTTCATTAAAAAACTCTTACTAATTTCAACTACTGGTTAAAGCAACAAATCTCATCACCTCATGAGCAAACATTATCAAGTTCCATGAAAGTATCAGCTATTCCCACTCTGAAACACGGTACCCAAAAAGAGGCCTTGAAACAAGAGGATCTGACTCTTCTCTGAGCAACTGAGTGAAATAAGTTAGATGATTAACTACCTTCCCAAATTAGAATTACAAAACAGACAACTCCCCTGTTTTCCAGAATTATGCTTGGTGCGAAGGTAAAAACTGGAAGACATACATGCTTTTAAAATTAAATAATCTGTTTCTCAAATTTAAAGTCAGAAAAGTGACACACACAGTATTATTAGATAACAAATTTTCCATCCCTTTAAATTCCAGTTATTTTTGCACAAGCAATCTAGTTTTATATGGACGAAATGCCATAGAGATAACAAAAAGTTCAAAGTTAATGATGACACTCATTCATTTGACTGCAGGAAGATAAATTTTTTACATATGCAGTTATTCACTGTTAAGTTCCACAATGCTTCCGCACACCCGCAGCAGGTTTTAATACACAAAGATCCTACAACATAGGTTTGCAGAGACCCCCTCCCCTATAACTATTCTCAAAGCAAAGCACTTTCAGCTACAGTGCTAGTAGAGTATCCATATCACAGGACTCTGTTCGGTCCCTAGGGAACCATGACACTAGAACAAAATAATGGGGGAGGGGGGAAGGGTGGCTTTGTTTTTTTATTTTGAGCCAATCCCAAACTTTCCCAGAAGTAGAAAGGTAAAATAAGATGCTTTGGAAAATGTTCTTAGTTTCCATGAAAGTATTTAAATGCCAGAAATCAATAGCAATATACAACATAATGAGTTTAAACACAGCTCCTAAAACAGAAATTAAGCTAAGTCAGTAAAAAGTGCAACAACCTAATTAAATACGTTTAGCTGTGCCTTTAGTGTTACAGGAAAGAAGAATTTTGTGAAAATACATAATATTTTACTACGTATTTACTACATTTAACAACACAATGGCCAAAGAGATTTAGGATACTTCTTCCAACACAGAACCTTGCTGCAGGAGAAATCTGCCCTCTACTGGTAAGCAGAAAACCTTAAAAGTACATTTAGTGAGCTCCTGGATTGGCAGGCTTTAACTCGTAATTGTGAACACTTCCTTAAGTATGTCCATTTTATTCCTTGAAAAGAACTACTATCTGCTTCTGAGTCACTGACAACTCTGAAGCAAAAAATTTTGAATGCTTGTGGTCTAAAGTTCTAACAAATAAAGCCTGAGAGGAGACAACAGTTAGTGTCTGTAACAAGTGTAGTGAACAGGATGGTTGTCCTTTAAGCAAGTCTGTAATACGAGAGGCCAGAGGAAACAGACAGACACAGAAATATTATCTCTTCATAAGGAACACTAACCACAGACCTCAAACAAGACAACAAAATATCCATAACTTCACTGTGACAACTAACACCTGAGCACTCTTAGAATAGTTCCTACCAGGTGGCTTCACAAGTGAAAACAGTTGAAGAAATTTCTGTCCTACTCTTTCCACCCATTCAAATTCCCCCCATGTTGCTGAACTGACACAGATTAAATATAGGTTATTTTTGCCCAGACTATTTCTATGATTTATTAAACAGATGAGGGAAGGTTGTATTATCTGTCTATTCAGCACTGAAACAAGTACAAAATACTGCATCCTATTCCGATATCTGCTATTTCTGGCTCTTTAAAATCATCCTTCAGTATTGACAAAACATGCAGTAGAGTGAGAGATGCAAGGAGTTCTGACAGAAACTTAAAAGTTTATTTTATTTGCACATAAAATAAGCAGAAACTGTTTTATCAACAGAATTTGATTTAAAAAAAAGGTCTTGCTCACACAGAAGCAAAGTTATACTAAGAGTTGATGATCCTTATTTGTCTCTTAGTCAATGAACAGCTGAGAAAGCTAAGTGAGACAAGGGCTCAGAACAAGGCACAATCAAGTTGGTTTTAGAGTAACTTGCTGTCGGTTGCAGTATATTCTTTGTCACTAGACAACTTTTAAACCTACACTGAGTATTTTTCCATAACCGATATGCTCTAGTTAAAATGTAGCTATTGGACTCAAATTTGTGATGCTTTTCAAAAAGGGTCTATAAAATAGTTGTTTAAGTTTACAAAACTTACTACTCACCAGGCTCCTCTCTCCTGATTTTTCATAAGGGTAACACACGGACACTTTGATAGCCTTACTTGGCATAATTAGTGAAAGCAGTAACATTTAAATAACAAATATTGCTTGGTCTGATTTTTTTCCAGTCATCCCTCAAGACAAAAAAAATTTTTTTTTTTTTTTAAATCAAATGACAAACACTTACTGAATCGAACAAACAACTTATCTTGCACTTCATTATGAATCCTGTTTATAAGTGTGGAATAGCCAGGAAGAACAATCAGATAGTTTTCTCTATATGCTTTCCTGCATTAAAATTTAAGTTAGTAAAACTAAACTCAAAGTAAAAAGTTCTGACCTCTTTCTTTATTACTTTAAAGATAGAATGTAATTTTAGAATGTTTAGTGTGTTTGTTCTGGACATAAATGTTTTGTTGCTTTACTTTGTTGTTTATAGGCATATTAAATTATCCATATGATACCGAAGTGTTTCAGATGTATTTTGAATATATAATTGCTGCAGAAAATCTTAGGTAACATTAAGCATTATTAGGTATTATGGCCTATACTGTGTCTTACAGTACAAATGTTAACAGCTGCTGACAAACAAAGTATTTGACCCAAAAGTAGCAGATGCAGCACAGTGCTGTACATCAACCTACAAATTATAATCAGAAGGAAGATTAGCACTGAATTGATATACTTACCATTTTATGGTCATTGACTATCATGAGCTCCAGATATTTCATTTCTTCAAAGATACCACGAGATACCTGATGGATTAAAGACATCCTTTGAGAAATCATGAAGATGTAGTGATTTTCAAAAATAACTGCAGCTGATTTAACAGGATTACCCATAAATATTATGTAGAGTGTGTAAACCTGTAAAAACTGGGTCAGATGTTCAACTAGGGTAAATAATCATAGCTCCAGTAACTTAGTGAGTTATGACGGACACTGGCTGAGAATCTAAGTCACATCATTAAGAATGTTTAGAGTCTATTCTTTTTGGTTCAGCACAGAAGCCATCACTGCTTCCCTCCTCTCTTATTTTCACAAAGGAGAAAAATCTCAAACACTAAAAACTCTTGGTCTACTGTACTCATCAGATTTAATGAGGAAGGAAGTTACTAAAAACAGATGCGCCCTCAAAAAATATGCTGTGGGTTGTGCAACTCAGTAAAGAAATACAGATTAATCTTATTTAACTCAATTATTCCCCTAACTGACACATATGCATATGCAGATCATGAGGACTGTCCACTTCTGTTCTCTCAATAACCCAGTTCTGGGTGTCCTCATTTGGATTTTTAATTTAATCATGCTACTTAACGAGCCAAATGAAAATAAAGTCAGATATCTACAAAGTAAGATAGCAAGACTTCATTCAAAATTGTTCTTTATCCTCAAGCAGACTCAGAATTCTAAGCTCATTTTCACTACTAAAATTCCATTCAATTGATGTATAGTATTGCTGTCACTTTAGAAAGTTTATCCACTTTTCTCCAAATATTCTATTTTTAAAGAATAATCTTCTTGTTTTATCATTTTATAATTGTATTATGTGACAATATTAAGCTACCAAAAATATTTGTTTTCTAAAGCCTATGTTCTCTCAACATTAAAAAAATCTGGAAATTAGTGGGTTTCGTTTTGGTTTTATAAATGGTCTTAACTCAGTCACACTTCTACTCACTGCTCTCTTTCTTCTCTTTCTCCTCAGCCACTGTAGTTCAGACAGAAAGGGCCATTCAGAACTAGATTCAGCCTCTGTACAAATTACAATTTAAGAATTTCATGGCATTATTTTAAACTACTTATGTACACTGTCCAAACCAAAAGTAGATTAAGATCAACAAAATTAGAAGAACCTTTGCTATTGAAAAGTTCATTTTTTAAAATACACAAAATGTAAAATATCTCATATCAAAACTCAAGTCATTTAGAAATCTAAAGTTAGAATTAAAGCATGCAAGGGGAGGTAAAGAGATTGTAACCTGGGCTTAGAATATATGTTTTCTTCCATCTTGTGTCCTCAATAGCATTAATATCACTGATTAAATTAAATGATTTGCAGAAGAAAGCTAAATACAGGTCTTCATGGATGGAACTCTTTCAGCTGCTTTTTGACATCTCTAAATTCCATTGCAGTAATTGTGAAAAATTCAGGTTAGTATCTATTTTTCAAGTTTTTCTAAATAATCAGCAATTTTATATAGACTGTTAGCCTAATATTCAAATTTTCCAAGTTATATATACAATTATTTCCAATATTGAAAAACTCATAACATAAGCAAAAACATACCAAGGTCCTGCAACTGCTTGGAGGCTTGTGTTCCGTAAGTTCTTTGGATGATATGTGGTCTACTTTTACTTTCCTGATAAGAAAAATATGTGACATTTTCTTCTAATTAATAATGTCAAGTGAAAAGTGAGGCATTTCTTTCCGTATTTATCATTTTTATTATTTTTCCATAGAATGCAAGCAACCATAGTACCAATTTGGCATAGTACTAATTTGAAGCAATCTATTTGCAATCCTGAGCAAATCATGGAGCCTCTCTGCTTCAGCATATTTACTGGCCTACAAAACTGAAGTATCACAGATGTCTTTGTGATTACTTGAAAAAAGTCCTTTAAAAGCCTTAGTGTTAGAGAACACAGACTATTTATTCCAATAAATCAAATTAGAGAGTATATATCTAGTTGAAATCCTCCTCCCACAGATGAAAAGCAACTATTACTATTTATGACAAAAATGTATCTTTCTAATTGCAGCAAAAGGCAAGAAACTAATCAATACGCTATCATTAAGAGGATTACTTCACTGTGTTTTATTGGTGTATACAACACTTTAAAAGGAGGAGACTTTTAATGCGTATTTTCTTTAGAAGTCTGACATGCCCCAAATTATCACATTTTGATATCTGCTCTAGAAAACAACTATCTTTTCTTCCATAACACCTCCTCTGCAGAGCCTGCCAAAACAAGCAATTCTTTTCAAAGGGTAGGATACTACTGTTCTGTAACTTCCGTAAGAAATACATAACACACTGAAGGAAAACACTGCATATTTTTTTTTGCTGGATTTTTTTTTTTTTTTTTGGGGGGGGGGGGGGGGGGAGGGTTGGGGAAGAGGAAAAAAAAGTTTTATATAGTATCTACTATAGTTAAGATTAATCAAGCTGAATAAACTACATGCTGAAGGCTGCGTCCAAGATATTTCTCTCATGTAGTACAATCAAAAAATGAGCCTCTGAAAGCTCTCTGTAGCTGTATTATTTTGATCTTCAATAGTTTTGAGAAAAATATTCATCTCATCTGTCGTCTTATCATTTAGAATTCCACTTGAATCCTCAACAGAGTTGACAGATGGTATCTCACTTTTATAACTGGAACTTTTGCTCTACTTCCAAGTTTTACTGAAATATCACACTGAGAGAGAGATCCTGGTTTCCTTTGTCCACCCAAGCAAGAAAACAGTTCAGTCAAATTCTCCTCTGCTTACTATATGGATACCATTGTATAAATATAATCTCCATGAATTTACTGTACCTGTGCTGTCAGTTTTCAGCCTTACAACCTTTATGAATATGTGCTACATCAAAATGCATTACATAGCTTAACACATGGCATGTAATATTGTTCCTGAGGAGACTGAGAAACCTTTTTGGATGTAACATTCTCCCGTGTCTCTATAATAGTTTCATTTACAGCCCAATAATTGACCATCCAAATGATACCAATTCCTCTGAATGTTGATCCAGTTTCTTTGAAAGTGTCAGGAGTTAAAGATTTTGCAGATCTTTCTTTGGACTCTAAGTTCAGCTTTACAGTCACTAAAACGTATCAGTTCTACAGTAATACATTATTTGTCATATACTGGTAAGTACTAGAGTGAGAGAAGCTTGAGAGATGTGATACAGCATCTGGAATATATCCTACAGACCAAGCAGGATACAAACCTTAAGAATTCTCTGTCTCAATGCTGCAGAATCATTTCACTGAAAATCACTCAAATCTTTGAACCATTCAAGAGGTAGAAATCTACCTGGTTTTACTACTGCCTATGAAATTGAGTCAGTTCTATTAACAGCTAAAGTTTTAGGAACAGCTGTATTATAATACTTAACATGAAGTACAAAAATAATAATAGTTAGCAAGATATTTGCGTAAGTGCAGTCCTACATGCTGATCCAGCATAGTCATATATTTGAATATGCTGGATCAGAATCATTTAAGCTATACAGCCACCACTGACTTAACACATATAAAGTGTAAGATACCCAGATATAATTATCTACTTCATTAAGCTCTTTGTGGAAACATGGTAGGCCAAGAGCAACCTGATCCAACTATTCAGAGAGGGATGAATAAATGACTTCCAGAGATCCCTTCTATGAATTTATAAATCCTTTAGTTCAAGTACTAGAGCAAATTGATGAACGTTTTTTGACAGTCCATAACCATTTGCTATGGAAACAGTCTTATTAGTCTACTCCCAACATCTAAATGATCAACAGTAACTAGGAAAAGAAAGATCAAAGAAAAGCAGAAAAAAATCTTAGGTAATTCATACGTACACATTTCTTGCCTTAAATAAATTCCAGTCAAGTGTTTTAAAATACTTTTGGTTTTTATATGAATGCATGAGAGAGGTCACTCATTTATTGATTTATTCTAATACTTTTATTTGCTATTCCTTGAGCACTTCCCAAACCAAATAAATTAGATAAAAATAAACTTACTGCAGTGTGGGTCAGATCCACCGGTTCTATCAAGTACAAATAAGTACTATCTTCAAACATGCCACTAGAACATGGAGAAAAAGAAGTGATATTTAGGATTACATGGCAATTAATTTGACTCCAGGATATGATTTTTGATGGAACAAAACCAAACTTAGGGCTGAAAAACTGATCAATATTAAAATAAATTCGATATGTTCATTACTATCACATGTGACTAAAGCTAAGATTTTTTTTTTTTTTTAAGAGATCAGGTGCATTTTAATGAACTAACACTGAATGTAATGGCAATGTAATGATAAAGCACCAAAAAGAGTAAAGATTTGACCTTGGAAAGAGGAAGTCCTAAGAGACACATTAGCATGCAGAATATAGTCAACAGCTGAGCTGCACTTAACAGTAACTAATCCTAGTAAAGGCTAATTTCTTACTTTTTTTCCTTGTACAATCTAACAAAAAGATCAATTTTTCTATTGGCTGACAGAATCATACACGAATACTGAGCACACAAACTGCTGAAGTACAATTCTTGTTTATCCTTTACCATAATAAGTCATCTGGTGAAATATTTATTTGCACTTACATATTCAAAGGTTTCATGAGACAGCATCAAAAGACTTTAATCCCAATGATACTAAAAAAAAAAAAATGCTAGCAGTTTGGCATAGCTGGTACTGGCATTTCAAAACATCAAAAATCTTTGGGCCTGTAGAGTTTCAGTCCCTCACATATTAAGAGATAATATTCAAGAGTAATAATTAGTTAATAGCCTTGTCTGAAAAATGAGAACGTGCACTTACTGAAGTCCATTACAAGTTGAAAGAGCAACTTTGGAATCCTTGATACCTCTGATATTTCCATGGTAGTAACAATGCTCTCCACCCTAATAATGTTTAAGAACAAACAATCAATCACACACACACAAAATTACCCTGATTTAACGTCTGTTGCTTAAAACCAAGGCAAAAAAAGATCTAACACCTTGCTTTAGCTAAAATTTCAGAGAAAGCAGTGATTGCTGAAGTAAATACCAATGACTAGCCCTAATTGCTTATAAGAGAAAAACTGTGCCCAGTAAAGACTAACTTATGTGAGTCTTCAAGCCACAACATGGGTTATTCTTTTGTTGAAGTCACAGCATTCTTGATCTTTTTTTAAGTGCATTTCTTTGCTGTAAATTGATTCTGTAAAAATGTTATGTAACGCAGGTTACATGAGCATTGAATTGTTTCTTGATGCCTTCCAGGTCTGTTAAAATTACAAGTGATACAGTGTTCATCAATCACCTGGCATGTTGCCGCTTTTTAACCCTAGCCAGCAACTAAACACCACACAGCCGCTCGCCCACTCCCCTCACCTCCAGTGGGATAGGTGAGAGAATCAGGAGAGTAAAAGTAAGAAAACTCATGGGTTAAGATAAGAACAGTTTAATAATTGAAATAAAGTAAAATAGTAGTAGTAATAATAATAATAATAAAAGAATATACAAAGCAAGTGATGCACGATGCAATTGCTCACCACCCGCCGACCAATGCCCAGCCAGTCCCCGAGCAGTGATCGCTGCCCCCCTGGCCAACTCCCCCCAGTTTATATACTGAGCATGACGTCATATGGTATGAAATACCCCTTTGGCCAGTTTGGGTCAGCTGTCCTGGCTATGGCCCCTCCCAGCTTCTTGTGCACCTGGCAGAGCATGGAAAGCTGAAAAGTCCTTGACTTAGTGTAAACACTACTTAGCAACAACTAAAACATCAGTGTGTTATCAACATTATTCTCATACTAAATCCAAAACACAGCACTATACCAGCTACTAGGAAGAAAATTAACTCTATCCCAGCCGAAACCAGGACACATGTATTTGGCTTAGATCTGGATTCTACCAATTTTATCCCACTAAAAATTTATCAATTAAAACATTACATCATTAGACTGTAGGTACCAATATCACTAATGATGAATGAGCCAGAAGGTGAATCCAGTTTAGCAACACTGAAGTGTACAGTTTCATTTTTACTGTACATATCAAAAGGGTACTAAAAGTCAACTCTTGATTTTAACTGCATAAAATTCCAAATAGATGCAAAACCCAAATTATTCAAAAAAAGGTAGGATTTTTGTGTTTCTCTAAGGAAGTCAGCAATCATGTTTTATACAGGTCCTGCCTTTTATTTAAAAAATAATAGCATTTAAATTACCTACAAGTATGTTTAAATGTTAGAGACTTAAAAAAAAAAAAAAANTATCAACATTATTCTCATACTAAATCCAAAACACAGCACTATACCAGCTACTAGGAAGAAAATTAACTCTACCCCAGCCGAAACCAGGACAGTTTTATACAGGTCCTGCCTTTTATTTAAAAAATAATAGCATTTAAATTACCTACAAGTATGTTTAAATGTTAGAGACTTAAAAAAAAAAAAAAAAACCAACAAAATTAGGCAAACTACATCCTAAACTGTGATCCAAAACCTCAGTTCTCAAAGGACCTCATGATATGAAGTAAGAGAGACCCTGCTGAACGCTGCAATACAAGATTTGAACAGTCAACTGATGCAGGGATTAGGCTGCATAGAATTAGTGCAAAATGTGCTACCAAATGGATGTGCAGTGAAGCTCTGTGTATAGTTCTACTTCTCCACAAGAACGTAAGGGAAGTCGCAATATGTGTATATATGGGGGGGGAAAGGACAAAGCAGGATACCAAAATACCACAGAGAAGAATTGGTACATACTTAAAATCTTAAAGTTCTGATCCAGAAAAGCCTTGCGCACATGCTAACTAAACTCTAGTGAATGCTACACGCTTTCCTCTGAATTAGTAGTGCAGGTTCCCTGGACCTACCTGGTTTTCATCATAGAATGAGCTAAGTTGAGCTCTCCTCTCCTGAAGCAACTAGCTCCTGTCTAAGCTCTCCTTAAAGTGGGCAGAGAACTTCAAGCATGCTCAGAACACATCTAAGACGGAGTGACAAGACGGATCCTCACAAAATAGAGTTGCAGTGGCTTTCTTTTAAAAATATTGACCATTACATGCCAATGCCCCTCTCTGGCTAATAACTACAGCACTCATCCCAGGTTTCCCAACTGATGAACAATTTCCCAGGTCACCTTGAGGAGAGTCAACTCACATCTCCCCACGTTCTACAAGTGTGCTCTATCTCCAAAGCTACTGGCTACTTTGTGTCAGAGCACCCGACATGAATCAAGCTAAAGCAGTCTCATTTTGTAAAAAACACAAAGATTTATGAAGTCACAAAGAAGAAGCATGATTCTGTACCCCAGAGGCTAGGAAGCTTCTAGGAGGAGGTCTTAACAGCAGACTACAATAAATAAATGATTCAGATGAGAAATTCAGAAATAATTGTTTTGTCAAAGCATCATCTACTCACATACAAGAATTACTAGTGTTAAAATAATTTCATTACGATCTTTTTAAATCTCCAATTTTTTTACTTTCTGTAGTTTCACAATTTGTCATTTTTCTCTATATGTTCTAGTTTTCTTCTATGTACTAAATTTGTGTGATTTAATTTCTCCATGTAATGGAAGTAGAGTTCTACTGCACTATCAAGAGTTTTGTATTATTTGAATGTAAATAGCTAAATATGTATAAAAACCTAAAATCTTTAGCATATTTTTAGGATTACATACTATAGGCAGCCATATGGCAAATTATTAAATCCTTTATCTCTATTCTGATGTAGAAATTAATTCTATCTTTATTGCTGGACAGCAAAATTACTAATCCCTAAAATTCCATAAATCACTGAGGAATAGCTTACAGAACTACTTATCATGACTAAGGGTAAAATAAACTGGCTTCAAGGAGTGTTTCAACTGAGTAAAAAAGAAGAGTATTTTTATTTTCTATCAACAGAAACAAAGCATTAAGAGCAACATTAACAGACTGTTCAAGCTATGAGTGTTTAGAAAGAAACCAAGAAACATTATTTTGACTTTCTAAAGCATTACTTCGACTTTTCTAAAGAAAAAGGACTAGTGAATTTAGAAGCTGTTAAATACCAGAAATTCTGCTGCTATATGTCAGTGAAGCTAAAATGAGGAAAACTGAATGATACTAATTTACCTCATTTAAGTAGTCGGTCTTTAATGTCTATCAATAATAACCCCAGCTAAACTAAAAATAAAAAGTATTCTCAAAAAGTTTTATTAAAAACCCTTAAGTGTCGTTGTCTCTCTCACACATTGTTTGAAAAACGTACCATTCATCATCAAAATATTCTTAAGTCTGGTGTCGTATGTCATCTGAATTCCAACAAGCATATTGGACCCATTTCTTCTGCAATTATTGTAACTCAAGGAAGTACCAAAAATGTAAATGCTCTTTGTTTAAGTATGCACAGCATTATTTCCATTTTGCATCTTATTTAATGAGTTATTCAGATTCTGTATGAGATTCCTAACAGACTATTGTGCATAATTAAATCAAAGTACTACACAGAAAGCAATCACTACACATTTACCTTTCCATCAGTGAGAATGCATAAGCCATGCTTTTTAACAACTAAATCGTGATTATCTTTCTCACACAAGTAGCTTTTCAAGAATTTTTTTTAAAAGACAGTCCTCTGAGTAAAGAAATTGCTGTTTGTTCTTCAGTGTTTTCACTCTTGTAATAAACTACCCCTTTCTAGAAAATACAATACTTTTCATCAAGATCTCACTTCTTTACATCCACATCAGGAAACAAAACAATCTTTTACTTACTCAGGTCTAAAAAGGATTATAAGATACTGCAAAAGACCAGGATACAGTCCTTATCTGATTTCCTGCACAAACCGTGTGTGTATTTTCTGAACTTATAATGAAGCCTTTTACAGATTAATGTGACCTCAGGAGCTCTATGATTGTTTCTAAATAAATCAATTCAGAAAACATCCCCTAGGAAGTTTGGATCAAGTTACTGCAGCATGCAAAGGTAGTCCATTTTCTGAGTCTAAAGTTCTAATATAATTCTCCAGTCAGATTCATGATTCAGCAACCGCAGTGCTCAATTCTAGTGCTGCAGCTGACAATTGGATGAGCTTGTCTAAATGCCAGAGGGAATTGTTTTCTTGCATCATTTAGCATTTTTGCCTATTCTGCAGAGTACTAAGTCTTAATGAAACAACTTCCTTAGTATGTTACATGAAACTGTTTTTCTTCTTCAGCAGAAGAAAACAAAACAGTATATTGCAATAATTGTATTGCAATGTAATTGTTTAATTTTGCCCTAATCTGTGATATATTGTTTTATTCAAGATTCTCTGTAACAAGGGTAAAATAACAAACTAGACATGTAATACTTGGACAAATGACAGTCCCGACTTGCTGAAGGCATAAATGCAACATGAATGTTTGCTTTCTTCCACTCTAAGTAGAGATACATTTCACATGTAATAAGCTCACAACAAATATTCCAGTATTCCTACCAAATATGAAAAAAGTCATTCCCTGAAAATGTAGTTTATAACCTTCCTAGGAACCTACCAGTCCTCACTTTGTTACTACAACAAACAAAAAGACTGATCTGGTTCCCTTACTCAGGGCTGAACTACCTTGCATAACTTTAATCTCTTTGTCTTTGGATCAATAGCCTATGGCACTGAATTCCATTTGGGAGCTAGTTTGACAAATGTAATTAATTGGATGTCAAGCAATATGATGGTTTTGTAATAACTCCAGAGGTTAAGGTTTCAGTTAAGTCTTTCATTTTCTGTTTCACAGCTGTATAATTCTTGCAAAGAAAAGTCACTGCAAGTTTTTTTGGTTTGTTTGAATGTCTTACATTACCATTTTCCCTTCCCCTTGCACTTTGTGCTCAGGACATGTAAGTAATTAATGAAGACTATACTGATGGTGACTTCAACCTCTCCATCCCCTACATTTTACAAAATGTAATTGTTCTGGCAGTATCCGGATCATCTTCACTACTACCACCTACCACTGCCTATCCCTCACCCCAACACACAGCTTTCCTTTTTTGTACAATTCTTCTTGTATTACTGAGGTATCCTTACAAGATGAGATCACAGTTACCTTGTACGTGTGGAAAAAGGCCTCTGGTGGTTTTAAGTCTTGCAAAATTTTTTTCTTTTTTTAACATTTTAATGGCATTGTTCCCTCAGAAAGACCATTCTGACACATTTTAAGAGCACAGTACCTTAGAAAACTTCGGTTTTCCACCTTCATAGTGAATCTCCACATAATTGGAAGATAACAAGTCACTGTCAAAGAAAGGAAAAATCAAGATGAGAAAAATCTGAATATTCTTTCTACTGCTATGGGTGGGTTTGGGTTTTTTTGTTAGAATTTTCACACCATTTTTTCTTTCCTTGTAAATTAATATCAAGCAGCTTGTGTCCAGTAAATGGTTTGCTGGTGCACTGGAAATCAGTGTGTTACAGAAGGGGGAATTTCATTCTGCAATCTAATCCCCTGCATTTTAGCTTTACAAGTAGATTATCAGCCTTCTAAATATGCAACAAAATATCCCATGGCTTTAGAACTTTGTTTGCGGCCAGTAACTGGTACTGACAAAATGTATGTTTAGTTCATTATTGTTTTCAAATAAGTTTTATATTTTATCTAAAAGTTAAACAGAGTATATGTAAGGCTGAACAAATACATACCCGATTGTTCTGAAGACAAGAGTGTATACTTTACCTTTACCTCACTTTCACAACTGCAAATACTCAATTTTTTTCCAAAAACAGTAATGTTCTTAAAAAAAAAAAACAAAACAAAAACAAAACACACAACACACAGCCCCCCCAATACAACCACTTTTCTTCCTTTCACTTTTTCCTCTCAGATTCTTTTCTCACTCTTATTTTTTTCCTAACTCTGGCAAGACAAATTTCTGAAGCATAAAAATTTTCCATACTGTATAATTTACAGTTCAAATTTCTTTTTTTTTTTTTTTTTTTTTTTTAAAAAATAAGATTAGCTAGCCTGTACATATCCTGGGATAACTTCAATGCCCCATTTGCCTCTCACCCTGTTATAATCAGGGTGGCAGCATAGTGGCCTACGGAGAGCAAAGCAGTTAAATATGTTAACTGGCCCAAATATGTTAACTGGCCCCATCATATATGCAAGATAAGCATTTTACTTAATGTGATCCAGAATTCTCAGCATTTTTCAAGCCTCTAGGAGCCTGTACCCTTCCAAATAAAAAAAAAAAAAATCATTAAAGGGTCTGATAGTGGTACATATATCAAAACAAAAATATTGTTGCTATGAATAAAAACCATCATCCTTATGGAAGCCTGGTCTGACAAAATAGCTCTGATGGGAATTCATGACTAACAGCAATTTACGATAATGGATATCTCAAACTCAGATTAGGCTATTAGCAATCCTGATAACACTTTAACTCTGGGACTACTGGCTCATAAAATCAATTCTTCATGCCTCATTTATCAGGCACTACACTTATCAGAGAAGATCCTGCAGAAGTCAGTTACCAGTGGTTCTCTTAAAAGTCCTTTTTCATGGAACTGAGAGACCACATTATGGGCACTCTCTGCCTGCAAAACCAACACTAATAGCCATGAATAATTACTGAAGTCTCATCACTTGTCTTAACCTTCATTTTGGTAGCAATATTTAATAGGTATATTTTTAAAGTGCAGATTTAAAAATAAATTCAGTTGCATAAAATCATTTTAACTTTCTCTATTTGTATCAGTGTAAGCTATAAATTTTCTGCAAGAGAATACAAATGCTTCATAAATAGTGTAAGCGCTTGACTACAATGCAAACATTCACTTCTTCAATGTGGCAAGGTTTGAAGCTTCTGAAGAGGATTACATATACAAAGCAATTAAACTTTAGAGTGTTGATAATGTCCTTTTCTTCTTTGCATTTTTCATACTTACTATGAAGCCTAAGGACTGCTGTCCTCAGTACTTAATGGGATGGTATGGACAAGGCTAGAGGTAACCGACACAAGTAGGAAAATGGAAAATTCTCATTAGATGTAAGTTTAAAAAAATCACGGAGGATGGTTAAACACTGGAACTATGCTCAACCTGAAAGGGCCTTGACCAGATTCCGATTTTTACAGACACTTCTGCTTGAATTCACAGAGACCATTTGGTTTCCTCAAACCAATTCCAGGATCAGCATTTATTTCCCCGTTTCCAAATCAAGCTCACACTCTCACACACCCTTTTTTGCCCTCTTCTAGTAACCTTACACGACTGATCTCAGAAATGCTTTCAGTGCTATCTAGTGCTTTTGGCATCTCGTAAGACTTGCAGTAGGTGATTTCCCATTGTGTCTACTGACTCACAACTAACTGTAGTTTAATTACAGCATTTGTCTCTTAGATTTATTCCATTTCACGTGACATACAAGCGGCTCAAAATTTCTTTAGTCCACCCTTTGCAGAATCTTTCCAGAGTTCAGTGCTCTTTTCTTGGATTTTGGTTGAACTTCTGTTGTAACCCAGTTGTTTCCTTGATCTGCCAACCTTTTCCATTCTTTAGCTTCTCATTACTTCCAACTGCAAAGGGATTCCTGATTCAGGTAGTAAATAAAGTGTACCACATGATAAAATATCTAACATGAGATGCTTATGATGGAATACTCCTATATATATGTTACAAGTATAAAGCAAGGATGCAGCAGACAGTGGCTTTTCCAGTAGACTCTACACTTTTCTCATCGCTGACTTTGCAACACTACTGTCCTGTGGGATCTGCTGGATACAAGGGACATTGATGAAATTCTCCATACTGAACAAATTCCCTCCAAAGAAAATTGAAGGCTGCTATTCATAATATACTTCTCAAATGCCATGCTGTAAACAAAATGCACCTTTAATTTGTGAACCACCCTTTTGCCAAATGTAACACAGTATCTACCACCTAGAAGTTGGAGTAGAAAATCCATTATAAAGCTATTGTCTTTCACAAACCCGTTCTCACGCTATGTTCTAACAGGGTATTTAAGACTGGTTTCTCACCATTATTATGTTCTTAAGCTTGTCACACATAACCACCAACATACTGCAAGGGCATTTTTCTCTTAACGTTTCCCGCAGGGCAGCAAGAATTTTGAATTTCCCATTGAAAAAAATCAATCAGCTTTTCCTTAAACTGTATGCCTCTACCTTGGTAGGTACCTGATTTTTGCCAGGTACCTTGTATCACTTACTCTTATTTCAAGTATCTGTCTACACTAGCAAACATCCTAAAGAACACCTTACTTCCAATCATCCAGAAATCCTTCAATGTATACTGCTAATCTGAGACAACCACGACCTTATTCAGGCGAAGAGGGGGGAACGGGAGGGGGACAGTATGTTTGCAGGCATTTTCCAACGTGGCTCTGCTAGTACATACAACCAGTTGCTTCTATAATAAAGCTAATCTCAGTCCTGTTCTCTATATTCATAGCAAAATCAGTACAAACACATCCATAACTGTGCTTATAAATGGCTAGTATTGAAATGTGATATTGCAGAGAATAGTCTAGGACTGAAAAATTCAGCAAAAACGTTCCACTACTGCCGCAAAGAAAAAGACAGAATTTGAGTAAGGGAGTTTGTTCTATATTTTGCTAAAGCTCCAGGAATAACAACAACTGTAAAAATAGGTGTAAAACTGCTACTGCAAATTTTCCCTACCAAAACTTTTATCTGTTATTAATGCTGACAAATCTGACAAAAGACAGGAGAAATTATTTAAGGAAAAGGAAAAAAAAAAAGAACACTTAACCAAAATAACTTTCAAACATTTTTTCCAACATGAAAGACAGATACACAGAAAAGCACTGTAATTTTACCAGTAGGTGTGATAGGATCCTTTATGCAAGTGGCATCAAAAAGAAAGGCCTGGAATACACTGATTAAGAGCTCACGTAGAAGTACAAGTGCCTGAGGAATGAGATACAGAACTCATGCATAAAGTAGGGGTCTCCACATCACAAAATAACTCTTCTTCCTTCATTATCATTTACAGAATGCCTAAATTTACCTCTGAAAGGCAGCCCTGAATTTTAGAAAATACATTTGTGCCTCATCTACACTGGACTGTGTTTTGTCACCTTTCAGTTGATCCATTTAAATTTTGATTGAGCAGAAATGCATCCAGTACAGCAAATTTGTTTTTCAATATTATGAGCACCAGAAACAGTGCAAGCTTTAATTGAAACAACTGTGTAAGTCACTATCACATCAGACAGAAGCATATTTATGCTAGTGACGCATTAGTATGATGCCTTACAATGAACACATCAAATTGCACCATGCTGAATGAACTCATGGAAAAAAAAAAAAAAATTCTAGTCTGCTGTGTCCTTTTCTATAGTTCCTCCCACCCTGCCTTGTTTGTCTTAGGTAATTGTTTTTATTAAGCTGTCCTGCATCACCATCTCTTCTATCTGTGTTACATTGAGAGACGCAAAATAAGCAGCAAAGGGATGTGCCATTCCCGGTAGTTGCTGCCTTTGAAGACACAGGCCAGCTGTTAATGCAAGCAGCAGATGCTTTCTGAAGAACTCACATCCTCTTCCCTGGCACATAATTCACTGCTGCTGTTTTCATTGGCAGGAGAGCTGCAGTGTGAAAAGTGGCTTACCTCAGCTGGCATCTAACTATCCTGATGAAAAGAATTTATTTGGGTAGGTAAAGGCTACAAAATGACTAAAAGGTATCTCATACACAAGTAACCAAGTTAGCTTCCAGGAACCTAGTATGCAGCCTGCAGAATATCAGACTACAGCTGAATTATCTTTCTTGCATACTTCTTAAAGTATCTTTATACTAACCTACTCCAAGCAATATTTTTTTTTTTAAGTATTCTGAAATTATTCAAGCTCAGTACCAGTGTCTGAGCAACATAGTTTAGCTGAATTACTTAACAGAACACCCATCAGATGTTTTCATCCATTTGACACATATAGTTTAGTAGCACATAAAGATGTGAAAAACAAATTGAGACCTTGCTATGGCATTTTGCTAGATCATCAAGACACTGTCATCTAATGAAATGGCCATCTATAGCCTTGTTTCTATTACCAGTTTCAATTATATCCACAAACTTTGTTGAATCAACTGTTCTTATGGGAATTTATTATTAAGTTTCTAGTATGTATTTACAGTAGTCTGTAAAAAAAGTTTTTTAACAAACAGCTGTTGTCTTTGAAGCTGCTCTGACAAGAGTGTCTCCAAGGAATAAATTTACTGCAAGTATTCATTCTTATTTTTTAAAACACAGCAAGGTTTCACTACTTTTTCTTTTATTATCTTGAAGGAGCTTAAAAATCAAAACGTGATACTGTGGATCAAGCATCTGTGTTTACAAGCAATTAAAAGAAACAACTGAAGATGCAGGTGTATAGGTTAACTTTTTCATAACTATGGAATCAAAAAAAGTCCCCAGTCACTTCTGCTGTTAATACCATAATGATTCTATAACAGTAAACAGTACACTTATGTAAAAATAATCACATCTTGCATGGTCTTGCTCTTTTTGTTTGTTTTTGTTTGGCTGGTCTTTCAGGTAGAGAAAAGGGCGACCTGACAACAAATTTATTAAACTGAAATTACCTAGGTGAAATTTTAGGTGTTTCGTAAGAGGTCCTCAAATGGGGAAAGATCTCCAAAAAAGACTGACAGGAAAGCATGTTCTGAAGTAATTTAGAATGATGCAGAAAATGCTCCAGATTCTTTTCTGGATCAGTCTGCCTCCCTTAGTGCAAGAAGCCCTGAGTCAGTTCAAGGGAGTTCAGACAACAAATTCTTCACGATCCTTTCTCTAGTTATGTCTTGAAGCCCTCCATCTGACAATGGAGCATGCTATATTTTAATGGCTACTTCAGCAACCATTTTGAAAGTGGGAGTTTGAAGAGTTCTTCACAATATTAGGAACAGTATGTTGCTCAGTTTAATCCATCTTTTCCTTTACCATAACACTGAAGATGATACCACTTTAAAAAGTGCTATGTAAAAGGATATGAAGAAATGAACAGCTAGACAGTATTACAGAAGATACGAGTACTGTGTCATGGAAAATACCTCAATGTAATTTGCTATGACAGAACTTTCCTAGAAAAGCAATTGAGAAAATAAAGATTTCATTTAAACAACTGTTCAAGTTCATTCAATATTGCATTTTAATTGATCCCTTTCTTCCACCACCAGCTTGGAAAACAGGTAGTTTTTGAATTATTGAATATTTGAATATTTTGAATTTTATTAACCTGTAGTGTAAGGTTGAGGGCTGCTGTCTGTCTTTGCCAGAATGGTCTCATTCAATGGTAACCATATTTGCCAAAGCTTCCTTCATTTAAAGCAAGCTTTTTTATATACAAAAGAAACTTGAGTTTCTTCTCCTCTTAAAGAACTCACTGAATGCTCCACATGTTCTGATACTTTATTGATACTAATGATAACAGTCCAATTTAAACCAACTGTTACTATGAAGGAAAAATACAGCCAGATGTGGGTGTGGGGGTTTTTTATTATTTTATTTTACTTCTAATACTAAAACTAGTGAAATAAGTTTGTTTATACTTATAGAGAGCTGACGACCACCTTCAGATTAGATTAATGACTACAGCAGAATCAGAGATATATTTTGGTACTCCAGCAAACTAAAAGTTTATTTTGGTTCCCTTAATCCATGCTTCCATGTTGAACTATATTGCACAACTTTAGCGCTCTCATTGAATCAAGTTAAACCCAGTGATACAGGCTCTTAGGAGCTAGTTTGATGAACTTAATTAATCATATGTCAAGCTTACACAGGCTCTATACTAGCTCCAAATACAAAGATTTCAGCCTGACTATAACAGAATCTGAGATCCCAGTAACTCACTTCAGCATAAAGATCTCACTATTGACAAGACTGGATCATCTCAGAAACAGACTGAAAAATCTACTAGATTAGGAAGATAACAGTTCTTCACCACTGCCACGTTACAGTGGGTACGCGTGAGCAAGGAGTAAGAACATAACCTAAGAAAGGATGCACCAAGTCAGACAACAGCTTAGTATGTTGTTTGACAGCAAATGCACACATGTAGCAATTCTTCAGGGAGTTTTCTCAGCACCCAGTGATCTGTGACACCAGGATTTCATAAACCAGAATTAATATAATTGTTTTCAATGGCCCTCAGTAGATTTATTTTCTGTAAATTCTTCCAATCCTTTAACTCCTGTGAATAGTTTAATATGCACAATACCCTGTGACAAGAAGATCTGCATTTTAATTTTTTTTGTGAGAAGCACCTCCTTTCAAACCTCCTCCTGTATTTGATACCTGTAGTTGTTACACAGGAGGCGGCAATAAACATCCTCATCATGCCACACAGAATTTTATAGCATTGTCATATTGCCCCAGCTGAGTATTTGCCTTGCCCTGAGCTTGCTGACCCTAACAATCCATCAAACCAATGGCTGTGGTCGCATCTCAGCTGACAGGCATTCAAAACCCTGTTCAGAAGGGTGTGAGAGCCACATTTAATTAAATCCAGGATTAGGCGTGCACAGAATAGTCTTTTCACTCCACAAGCAAGTAGTCTGACAAGAGGGCTAACATTCACAACACCAATGTCTGCATTTTAAAAGACAAACAGCACGTCCTCTCGGGTTTTTGGGTTTGGTTTGGGGTTTTTTTTGTTTGGTTTTGGTTTGGTTTTTTAACAAATTCTTTAAGATGCCTCTTCCCAGAGGCTCCCAGATCCCATGCAGGAACATACGTCCCAAGAGCTCTTACATCAGCGCACAAAAAAAAAAAAAAAGTGGAATTTCAAACAAATTAGCCTATGCTGAGTTTCTTATAGTCTTGTTGAAGTAAGCTCTGATGTCAATGGTTTTATTGATAGCCATTCTGTGGCGCACAACTCTACTCATGCATTGCACAGCAGGCATAGGGACATTACCTAATTACTACAGGGGAATCCAAAACTTGAGTGCTTGAAAAAGTCAGGGACTGCAACATTAATTTCTATGGCTACAGTTATAAGTTCTCCCCTATAAAACATATATAGAAACAGACACACATACACACATTTTATTTTATAAATATTTGCTAAAGAGAAGAGGATAAGATGAAGAAAAATGAGATCAAAAAAGAAGAAAAAAATATTAAAAGGACTGATCTGGAAAGTTCTAGGAGGAATGAAAGAAGTAGATGTCAAGGAGCTGGAAATACTGCTGGGAAATATTGAGACATCCTGCCTTGGTCAATGGCAGGATTGGTGCTGCCTCCTACCGTACTCCTGAAAGAGTGAATGAGTAAAACACTAGACAGTGCGCATTAGTGAACATACAAATGCATACATTATTATAAAATACACATTTTTATCATAACCTTAGTGACAGGATGGAAAAAGAATACCTGAAGAGAATTGTACCAAACACTTAAAATTACAGAAACAAAATACTAAGAGAAGACAGAATAACTGAAATATTGCTTATAATTAGTGCTTCTAATTTACGGCTGAACACAGTAATTGAGAAGGAAGCTTCTTTACACTGTCAGGTTTTTGTAATTTTTGAAACGACGAAAGAAAGCTTTTTTCACACATTAATATGTCTTGAAAAATATGGAGAGGTTTTAGTATCTGTCTCTAAGTCTTTTTGCATGTGAAATGCCCGCTGAGGCAAATGATAACTTTTAATAGGTTGCCTCCAGTTCTGGGAGTGGCAAATGAGGCAGTAACACTCTGTTATCTACAGCTGAGACACTCAAGACTGCACTCACTCACAGGAGTACACACGCATTGTTGTAAAATCCTAACACCGAGTTCTTTGCATCTCATCTGTAACAAATTTTAAAAAGCAGACTAGAGTTAAACTTGCCACAGTAATATTATCACATTAATTTACACAGCTTGAGTATCTTATAGGATCCACTTAGTACCCTAAATGTTTAAGTTTTTATTTAAGAAAATGTTATAAATATTTGAAGTTTCCTTCTGGAAAACTGTGACTAGTTTTCCCATTTCCATTAAAAAAGAATTTTGAGAAAAAACAAGAATCAAATAGATTCTTAAATAATCCAGGTACTGCCCTGCTGTTTTTTAAATTATGCTAACAATGTAATCTCCTCTGGGACTATTCTCAAGTTAAATTCAGCCCTACAGAAACATACACCACAAAGACTACACAACAATTATAAGCTTTAAACTGATGCATAAAATTGGCTGTAATATGTTGGCTGTAACGCTGCACTTCACGTAAGAGACTGACTGCTCACAAGAGTGATCATATTTTAATATCTCAAATATTTAACTCATGTTACAGTCAAATGTGCTGTTTTTTTTTTTTTTTTCCAGTTCATGCCAAAGATGTCAGATTTTTTTCATATGAACTCTTCATTGAAAACTAAATCCATTTTCCTGGAAATGGATTTTCCTGGAAGGGTGGACTTCTACAGGGAAAAGAAAGAAAAGCTGAAAAATACAGGCTGGTTTTGGCGATTTCTTTCCCCTTCCCCCAAAATCCTAAATTTTGAGGCAAGTTTTCAGTAGGAAGGGAGAGAAGTTATTGTCTTTGGTTTTTACTTTCTGTTTCTGTCCAGCTCAGGTACCTAATTTCCCATTCCTTGTATGTGCCTCAGCCACCACAGTCCCAGTGGGGGAAGGCTCTAGCATGGCCCCAGCCCCCAGTGCTGGAGGAGACTCCTTTTTTGAGAGACTGGTGCTAGACCATCAGCTGAAAACTGCCAGACAATATAGCCAACTTCCCTCATCACTAAAAAGACAGCAAGTAGACATTTTTAATTCACTGCTTTTGGTAGTATTGCTCTCTAATGTGTTTTAGTACTACACCAGAACATAAAGACTGCTAGCTTTAAACAGGACGTAAGAGTTACCTGCAGAAACACTTGTCCTTCAACAGAAGAACAGCAACTTAAAAGCCTTTTACACGTTGGTGGAAAAAAGATCATTAAGAAGTAATTTGTTAGAACCTCACAGACATTTGTTTATGTATATAAACATAAATGAAAAAATAAGAAATTGTTCAGATATACTAGGATCATTGATTACTCAAATACATTGCTACAACAAATGAATTGACAGTATTGTTTGAGGACAAAAATACAAATTTACTGAAATTAATGAACACTTTTAAAGGCTTTTTATATAAATTGGGTTTTAAGACAATGCTATGTGTTACTTGTTGCATAGGGAATTTATCAAGTTTGGGCAAACAATCATAGCTGAACTATAAAAAGTCTAACTTTTCAAATGGGATTAATCGTTAACCCACTAGTACCCTATAATCTTTCATTTTTGTACTAAGAGCATTAATTAAAAACATTATTTAATCCATTACAGATTAGAAAAAGTATTACTTTTTGCATCAAATTATTTCCATAATCTACATATCCACAATTATTATGCATTGTCATAAATTACATCACACTGACAGCCTGAAATTGGTCAAACATTTAAGTGTAACAAGGGGCAAGATGTCTGAAACTTCAGAGTAGCCCACATTGTTAAAGGTTCAAAACTAATCTTTTTTCCTGAGTCTTCTTGTCAGAAAAAGCTGCCAACAATGACCTTTAGGATAACAAATTATATTTCATCTGTTCTAACACCTGTAGACCTTGTGCAACTGAAAAGTTGATTACCCATTCAAACTCCATACAAATCTTACATTTGAATTGTCTCTGCACACTCAATTCAAGAGGTTTGATGGGCTTACGTTTCCTTCAAGCTGTTTGTACCATTGCACTACAGCAAGACAGAAAACATCAAGTAAAAATTTATATTAACATGCTCCAGAAACTTTCAGATTGCCACCTGCTCTTCTTACAAAATCTTGACAGTTATTAATGCAAGTGAATATCCCAATTTTCTTTACCTCCTGGTTATAATACTTGCTGTGAAAAAAAGAGCAGCTGGAACATAGAATGTAGGCAACTGCACAGATTCCAACAAAGGTAAAGAAAACTTAAAACTAGAACCTGTTTGTAGGCAACAACCATCCTCTGATTTTAGCTTTATATACTCGAAGAACTTTCCTAAAAAAGACAGGGACAAAACCAGAATACACAGAATACACACACAGAGTAGGTGACATTAACTCACCTTAGAGTAACTGATACAAATATATATTCAACATATTCAAGGGTATTCTGTATTTTGAATGCATATTCCACATGCAACTGGATTATTTCGGCCAATAGCACATAACAGCTCAAGTCTGTGGCCCTGTCCTTCTGCCCTTCCTTCTGACTGGTCACTAGTAATACCAGTATGCCAACTAAAATTCATTATAATCTAACATAGTAGCAAAAGGCAGCATTTTGCTGAACACATAAATGTAACAGATACGAGAATGGGTCTTTTTCAAATCATTGTCTATGAGTATTTACAATTTATGATGTTACGAGTTTTATGACTTACAGTTTTAGAGTCTTATGTCAGGTCAAAAAGTAGGACAGGTTTTTGAAGTCATCATTTTCTGGAGCAGAACCAGGTAAGGAATCAAATGTTTATGAGTCAAAAACCACTTAGGAAGCTAGGAGAAGACCTAATGTATAAAGAGGCAAACCGTGAGGATACCAGTAAAGCACCTGAACACCCTGCACCTTACATATGGCCAGTAAGAAAATTCTTGATACCCCAAGAGCAGAACTTGTTCGCATAAGGTGCACAGCAAGTGATCTCCCTCTCTCTTTTTGAAGTGAAAGACACTGCATTTCTTGATTGCTGATAAAGCAACCACAGTTGGAAAAAATATGTACGTTTACTTTCTTTATGGACCATTTGTTATAAATAA
The DNA here is from genome assembly GCA_035582835.1 of Phoebastria nigripes. Lineage (NCBI taxonomy): Eukaryota > Metazoa > Chordata > Aves > Procellariiformes > Diomedeidae > Phoebastria > Phoebastria nigripes. The sequence goes on from JAYKAV010000445.1 coordinate 1,503,326, forward strand.
GCAAGGACAACCAGCAGGGCTGGACAATGGGTAACACTGCAAGGATATGGAGAATGTAAGGCTGTCGGGTTTGTAATGGTATTCGGTTAACAGCCATTCAGCGTAAGAGACTAGGACAGGAAAAGCAATCAGCACCCAGACACACAAACCCTAATAAACAGGAGATAAGAGTTCTGGTCTTTGTTGTTATCTCTGTTAGGTCACTGACTGACAGGCCATGGAAGGAGCCACTCAGGCATGGCCTTGAAGAGGTTCAACCAGAACTTTAGAACAGGTAAGAAGTGGTAAACAAAGTCATCATGGGTCTCCTGGGAAAGAACAAACTTATTACAGGATGTCTGCAGCGGCTTGTGTTAACATGCAAACATTTTTATGGGATGTTCAGGGGAAGTGCCAAAGGTAGGGAAGGTGAATCAGGATGGAACAAGTGTGGGAAAACAGAGAGCAAGTGGCATAAAAAGGAGTCATTAGTGTAAGCTGCAAGTCAGTAGGTTTGTTTGGCCCAGCCCTGCACCTGATCACTGCAGTCTGTCCTATGTTTTTATTGAGTCCTACTTGTAATATTTTCTATGTGACTTTGCTCTCTATTCTGCCTACGTGTGATGTGCAAGCAAACTTCAGAGTCAGTCAACAACTATGAGGAGATCTGTGTCTGGAAAGACCTAAGGTCTAAGCCAGTGACCAAGCACGAGACCTCAGGCCTAGACATGAATATTTGATGAACTTAAAGCCCGTGTTAACATTTGAGTCTGTGAATGTGGGCATGCTTGTGAATCAGCAGAGGGCTGGTGCACATGTTTCACTAGCAAACTTCCAATTCCCATCAGCTGGAGAAGAACTTTATCAGGCTGTTTGTATTCTTGTTCACCTGAGTGCTGTTTGTGTTTATATGTGGTGCCAGTAAAGGCAATGTTTTTTCTCTGTGATGGTCTGTGTGACCAGCCATATCCTATGTATAGTGCCATCTTGGGAATGTGTGCTCAGTCTCGCTACTGGCTGGATGTGCAAACAGGAACAGTGGCAAGCAGGAGAAATTCCCTGTAGCTTAGAGGCCACTAGATACAGGTTCACTTCACAAATATGTCAGGATTACCCCACTGGAATTACTCTGCATGGGTCCAACCTCGACTCTCATAAACCATCATAGTCTTGCACTACACTATAGTTATTCCAGAGGCTAGAGAACACCCAGTTATCTTCAAGCCTTCTTTCTCCTTCCATTCTGTGTGCCATTCCCTGCCTTCGTACTAACTCATCTTTTGCCAGCCACTCAAGACTTTATGTCACATTTTAAAAGATGGGACTGCAAGAGCAACCTAACTTCAAAATCATGCATGGATGAAGAAAAATGTTTCCAGTTCACCTTTACAGCAAAAGGTCTGATAACTAGTAACCAAACAGCAAAATATGTGAATATAACAGTTCAGCAAATTTTATAAAGCCATAGTTTGCTGCTTTGAAAAGCTATTAGATTTAATAAGCTTGCATTTTTCTCCATAACAAAGCTTTCACCACATGACAGTTAAGACCAAAATAAGACCTCAAGACCAGAGGAACACGTTGGTTTTTTTTAAACCAGTATGCAATTGTTTCTGTAAATTTGTTTCTCCTTTAAGTGTGCTGAAAGGCTCAAGGGCAGCAGAAGGGGCAAATGCACTTTTAAGCAATACTGTAGATAATTTTACCTGTCCAGTATTTAGTACTGATTTTATACTTCTACCTTATTCTTAAACTTTCTTAGTGTAAACTTTCAGTGGCAAAAAAACTTCATTACAACTTTTAGAAAAACACATAGTTCCATACCTTCAGGTGGGGATATAAACACATGTGATACAAACAACTAAACCGCCATTGACCTGTATTACAAGTCAGATCTTCTAGACCTGACAATTATGTAAAATTGTCTGTCTTACTGGTAAACAGACTCTACCTGCACCTTTCAGTACAGCCAAACCGTTAGGATTCCCACTTCATTAGGAACTTCATGATTATAGTGACAATAGCATGTTTTCCAGATCATTAAAGATGAGCCATTCATACAAGTATTTACAATATCTCTACACACCGACTTGAGCAACTATCAAAATAAGATCTGCATGACGGTTCATCAATAAGTAAAAAAATGCACAAGAAAATCCAYACCTTTCAAGCACTACTGGTACTGGAATCTATTTATCATCATTTATTTTATCATGAATGATAAAATTTTAAACATATGTATGTTATGGGCATCAGCAAGGGTAACAGTTACCTCGCTTAAAAAAGGCTAAATGTTATTTTGTATTAATAAGCTTGGATAACAGCATATTTTTCCACAGATCTTGGGATTTCACGTGCCCTGACCTTGTACCATAAGTTAAAAGACAGTAAGAGCAGGAAAGAAAGAAACCTCAAATTGTGCACTTACTTATTCAATGTGAGGTCAAGGATGAATTTGGAGCCAAAGGCCTCAATCTGGAAACTTGCCTGGGCCAGATGTACAGCCTGTAAACATGAACACACAGGAGTACTATACAGTTTTGCAGAACATTTAAAGTTGTCAAAAGAATCACTGAGCTTTATATGCAACAAATATGTGACAAACACCTGTGAAAAACAAAGTTATGGAAAACATGCTTATCTTCATGAATCTCACAGGCATATGAAAAGCTTTGCCCTTGTACAAATTCTGATTCAAAAGGATTTGCCTTTTTAGAGGGTAAAGGACAAGAGAAGCAAATGGTACCTGAAAAGCATGCTTTCAAATACACACTCATTCCTCACAAAAACAAGGGGGGGGGGAAAGATTCACATAAATGTCTATATTTTGCCATAACCAGATGGCTATGTAACAAAAGCATAAGTAATGTAATATACTGTTCTTTTAATTATGTTACTGCATTCATTCACTTTAAAAGGCCTGAAATAATTAAAGCATTTGTAACACGCCTTCAAATAAGAAAATCATGGCAAGGCTTGTATTACATGTTATGAAAGACTCCTTCAAAGTAACCCCCTCACAATTAAAGGCTTTATACTTGTCACTGTAGCCAAACCAGTGTACAGAAGACTGATGCTGCTCAACATACAACAAAAACAAGAAAACAACATTAGCTTGTCTCGCATAGGGAGTTAACTTTAACCTTCAGGATATTCAATTTTTGTCAGGTATATAAATTGTATTCTGTATTCTTTATTCTTTTCTATACTGTTGTAACTGAAGCCAAAGATATTTAAAACATGCTCATCTGTTTTCCAGAAAAATAAGGAGAAGATAAGAGATGATCCAAGCATTTCTTTTTGTGAAGACACTTTTCCAGCAGGGTGGAAGAGATTAGATCTGACTCTCATAGAACCTCTTCCCTGATAACGTTCTAATCAAATCATGCTTACTTATACACTAATTTGATACAGCATTAATAATTACATAAAGTTGGAATATTATGACTAAGCCCCTTAATCAAAAGACAAAAAAATACTATTTTTTATTAAATACCACAATGAATCTTCAGGTATGTCACAAAAACTAGATAAAGTTTAGCTAGTTTACAGCATAACTTAAATAATATGAAGGTTAGCTTTTATGGCCCACAAGGCCTACAATTTTGTTCTCCTTTGGAACTTTTTCCACAAAGGATAAATTCTTTATGTTCCTCTTTCATTCTTGCACTACACAGAGCAGCACCAATTTTCATCTTATTTCTCAGCAAAGGTATTCATCATCTTTCATAAAACCCTTCAATATAATTTTAAAAAACTATTTCTAAAAGTTGCTATAGTGACTAAAATCAGCTGTGATGTTTCCTGTGTTAGTTTACCATTCCTTGCCCCCAAAATTATCATTTCCTTTTCAACAGAGCTTTGCTGTCAAGCTTCTTTAAAAAAAAAGCATGTAGTTACAAAATATTTTAAAGATCTTTAATATCATGGGGTTTGTTTATTAAAAAAAAAAAAAACAATAACTTTAAACAAGAATTTTAAAAATAATATTCCTAGGTGGTATCTAAAATAATATGGAAGCAAACCAGTATCAAGCTTTCTCTCCATTACATTTTTTGGTAAATGAATATTAAAAGTTGTCTCACCAGTTCACCAATTCACTGAGATAACACCAGCCTGGCAAACTGAGTTTACAGCTGCACTGAATCACCAGAGTGAAACAATTTAAGCATAAAGACAAACAGGTGACAGAGAATCTCCATCAAGAGAGAATCTGAAAGAATCTGCAAGGATGAAAGCTAGCATATATATTAAAAAAAAAAACCCCAACCCCCCCCCAAAAAAAAANAAAAAACAAAAAAAACACCACAACAAACCAAACCATAGAATCCCAGTTTAAATGCATGCCTAGTAGGAGAGGCTTTTCAGCCCCTGCTCCACTTTTTTGCACAGTGAAACCAAGGAACAAGTGTCACAAGGAGCTTTTCAAGCACCTGTTTGTGACAAAAACCTCATTATGTTTTCAACATGCACATGTATTAATTTAATTTAAAAAACATGAAAATTTGTTGCAGGAAAAGGGTTGCAATTAGTTTTATCCCATAAAGATTCCACTTAGAGTTACAGGAGCTACTGCTTTGAGTCTCCTTCACATGTAGCATTTACCTAAAATTATGTGTCTTCATATATATGCCACAAACAAGACTTCAATATTAACTATCTGGAAAGAGCATGTACTATTCCATTAAGATCATTCTGAAACATGAGAAATGAGAACTACAGAATTTCTTAAAGCACCTAGTTTTTATTATGTTTTTTATATATATATATATATATATATCAGTTTGGAAGTTTTTCAAAGTTATCTCCTGCTCAAAGATAAACACGGTAATTTTGAGTATATTGCATTTTTACATACAAACCATGAAGATTGAGTCTTTCCTTTAAGATAAGATTATCATTTACAGATCTATTGACATAACATTCCTGACACACATAACATGGCAAAAAGTGACTGCCCATCAGGATTTACTCAGTGTAGTATATCATTAACGATATTTACAAGTTGTTTCAGAATACTAACTACCAGTGACCCCAAATGCTATACTTAGCCAAGTTGAGCAAAAAAGTAACATCAAGAGTGACTATATACTTTTTCCAGGGTTAGTTTAGAAATAAAAATACACTCTTTCTTTTCAGTGCGATACAAGTGCAGCATTTCTTTCACTTCTCCTAAGAGACTACACATTACTTAAAAAGGTGTATTCTTTGAAACACTTTTTAGAACAGCAGCAGCATCAAGGCTAAGTAATCACCTGCAAGAGACAGATACCCAAGTGTTTTGCTTCCCACTTTAATTTTTTGGTTTTTGGKTTTTTTTGTCACTACTGTTGTTCTGACTGCCAATTCCAAACCAACTAAATAAGCCAAACTCTTGAATATCTTTCCTTTCAAGAAGATTCAAGCTACTTGATTCAAGCTAATACAAGCTTGATTGATACAAGATTCAAGCTAATTGATTAAGAAAATGCTTAAGTGTGGAGGATGACATACCACCTCAAATAATAAAACACACTTCAACAGCAATCATGGTGTACTGAAACATGCCAAAATCCTGAAACTTCAGCACAAGACATCACAGATATTAAAAATGTACATGTATAAAAAACCCTAGATAACTTCAAGATCGGGAACTCCCATCAAGGGCTATTAAATCCAAAAGACAAGTTCTGGTTCCCAGAACATCCTGAGACACAAATTGCTGGAGTCTGGGAGACCAGTCTAGGAAGCAGCACCCCATGACTGTTATGCTTCTATATCCCTCCCTAGAAATCTGCTACTGATTGCTCTCAGGGACAGCTAGATGGACATCTAGTCTGACTTGCTATAGCTTTTCTTTTGTCCAATCAAGCCCATTCAATGATACATGTTTATCATCCTTTAAGCTTCTAAGCCATCAACCATGTATTCTTTATTTTTCTGCAATTTAAAATTATTGAAAGTAACTTGTATTCTCAGACTACAATATCATAAGAAAAAATTCATCTTGTAGGATTAGATATAATATCATTGCTATTTCTGAAAACAATTACTTCTGTATATAAACACACCACTTCCTATCTGTTACTGTGCCTCACTTAACAGATGTAGCCTGCAGACATAAGCAATTACTGCAAAGCAGCTGACACTAATTTGCTACCCTGCAGTAGGGCATGTTCTCCACCAAACTCAGCTCAAACCATTGGTTACACAAAGAACACTGGATTTTAAATCCCTGCAATTTAGCAAAACCAGTTTTGAATTCAGGTGAACGTGATACACCACTGCTGCAGCAAAACACAGATTTTGTTAAGCCAGTTTAATAATAGATAACCACCTGTGAAAGCCATAAGCCAGAAATCAGGTGAAGGTAATGAGACTGAAGTATTTAATCCTGAAACTAACATTTTTCCTGTAACAAGTTAGCAGAGAAAGCTACCAGTGAGTCACCAGGTGTTTCAGCTGTTACAACCATCATGTACCACCATGATGGGAGGAAGTGTTTCAGAAAAGTATCAGTGGAATTCTGTTATGCAGCTTATCATTTCACAGTACTCTCTTATCAGCTACTGTGTAATACAATGCCTGAAGTATAATCTGAAATGCGGTGTTCTTCTGATTGGCATAGAAATATAAATTCAAACAAGAACATAATATAGATTAGCATATATTTTGAAGAATATATATGGGCTAGATATCTTACCACATCTTTTCACAGGAAAAATATTAAACATCACCTTCTTGTACCACTTGCATACGCATATGTTCACATCTGCATGAGTATTCTTTACTTACATAAACAGGAGACCAAGTTCCTTTGTATATGTTTTTTATCTTTAAACCTCTGCAGAGGTTCCCGCTTTGACAGCTATAAGCTACTCCAATGGCAAAGCTGCAGAATTACAGAAAATTATTCTGCAGCAAAGACTTACTGATGATACATAGAGAAGCAGGTTGAAAGAGGGTCTGAGTCTTTAAAATTTTTCTGCCCCCAAACCCAAATTTGGGGGGGGGGGGAGGGGAAGTCTTTTTTCACTGTTCTGGAAGCTCAGATTACTAGCATAGTCACTGTAATAAGAGAGTCTTCATACTAGGGACATTCTAAGAGTGCTGTAGCTGCTTGTGCAAAGCATAGCATAGCTCTCAGGGTTTTTTTCCAAGCTAAAAATCCATATACACAAAGAATTCCAGTTTCTTTCAAATCAGTCATTAGCTTACTGTAAGTTTCAAGATAAAAATGGACTAGAAGGCTGTAACTAGAATCTCAGTTCTACTGATCCACGTCACAACTTGAACGCTTTCATCATTTTCATTATTGCACTTGGGCATCATTTGTCCATAATTCACTTTTTCCAGACTTTCAGAATTTTACAACCATCATCACCAAAAGTAAAGTACTATATTGGTTTTACTTTCTTCACAGTAAAACTATGCCAAATGCAATAATGTATTATCCCTTCAAAAATACTAAGTTCTGTCACAAGTCTTTAAACAAAAGTAACAGCATTATTTAACTGACTGATAGTACCTCTGGGTCTTTTGCTATATTCATACAGATATGATCTCCAAATGACAAGCTCACTGCTTTTAGAAATCTATTTTTGCATATAGTTCTGCTGACTAAAATAATAGCCAAAAGCTGCCTCTCTTATTTCAGTAGCTGAGCAAGGGGTTTCATGACTCCCATTTTGGAATGAGAAACCTGTCAGATTTAGATGGATTTTACACCATTAAAATATTTTTTGATCTAGACCTTCATTCTGATAATAGTACAAGTTTTGTCACAAATCAATGTGACTTACTATATATTAGTTCCTTACTCTTCTTTTAGCTTGTTTGCCTATCCTCAGACTTCATACAGAAGCCATCCTTCTTCAGTGTTTGGAAAACATCTACTATATGGCACATATGCTGAGATAACCTTCCACTATTCATTGGAAATAAAGCATTTCATACTGAAACAGCATACATAAATGTCACAGCAGCATGTAAAAACTCATGCTTAAAACATACAGGATTTCAGAAAAGTTCCTATTGATTATTTGTTTCTGGTCTTTAATGATTATAAAGATAATAGAGATATTATCTTTTATAGATAGATGATTTTAATGATTATATAGATAATAGAGAGGTTACTTTGACACACTTGAACCTCAAGCCTTGAAGGCTGTTCTTTAAAAGAATGGTTGTCAGCACGTGAACAAAGGCCCAGGCCTACCTCTGAAAGCAATCCTACTGCTGCTTTTTTAACGCCAGTGGCCAGAACCCACCATTCTCTCCCAACATGACAATACTTAGATACCCATCTGTAGTGACACTGGCCTCTAAAATCATATCCCTCTTGGGATTTTGTTCATTAGACTCTACAAAGTAGTGCATCCATATCTTGGACCACTTTCCTGCAGTACCCAACTTCCCACAAATGCTAGAAAACCTATAAACTTCTTTTTTTTTTTATTTCAGAACAAGGCCTAACAAGTGCAAGTGCTGAACTACCTAACACTTAGAAACTGAAACCTTTTATAGGTTATTGCTTGAAGCTCATGAAAGGACCCAGAAATATATTTAAAATAAAAAAAAAAAAAAGGATTTAAAAACTTTCAGAAATATCATGACCCACATTTTAGCTAGGAAACCAAGATGTAGATCTACTTGAGGAGAAGTTGGCATAAGGAAGATGGCCTTCTACTCACAGAAACCAAAGACGACAGGAAGACCAATTTCAACCCTCCTGTTAGTCAGTAACTACTGAAGATGCAGAGTCCAGATAAGCCTTTTGCATTAATATGAATTCAATATAGAACAGAAAAAAAAGACAAAGTACACAAAATCATCCATTTGCAAGTAGTGTAAATTGAAGCTGCACCACATAAAATTCTGAAAAGAACGCAAAGCCAGCCGAAATACTACAAAGATTCTCCAACTGTCTTAAACTCATACACATAAGGCACATGAAGTTCATTCATTATTTTGATCAGTTTTCATCACATGGGGATTAAAAGTGAAGACCTGGCCTAACGTAGGCAAGGGAAGGGAACACAATAATTAATGCATAGGATTTTTATCTGGATTTTAGTAAGAATTCACGTGATGCCACCTCTTGAGAGATTATTAACCATGATCTTTGATCTTTTACAAAACAGGCCTGCTTTTTCTTCAGTACCACCTCCTTTGCAATGGCTGTCATACAGTTGTTTTCCTTTCATCTTAAGGATGCTTTCCCTCTCAACTTTTGTACACTACATATCAAAGTTGCATAAAGGACTGAGACAGCACTGTATCTCGACCTTTAAAGCAGGGCAACATAGCAGAAAACATAACATTCAGCCTCGCAGGAATATTTTCTTTATTTAAATGACAAACAACTGAGCTGAACTGAGCTTGGAGTTTTCACGCCAAGAAAAATAGCCAAAAAAGAATATAATTTTTTTTTTGGGGGGTGGGGGTGGGGTGGAACTGTCTTCACAGTCAAAACTACTATCACACTTTTTTTTCCCCCCAGTCATTAGGGTCTGCAAAACAGTTTTCTTAACACCTCCTCCCTCCCCAAAATTACACTAACAGCTTAGAATTATGCATGAAGACATTGCTTCTTTACAACTTCTGAGAACTTATGATTCAGTGATCTAAAAACAGTTAGAAACTGTCCAGCAGATACAGTCTTCCTTCATATGCACCTAGTTCAAGCTATTTTCCACTCAAAATTTGGTAAGGTTGCCCTGAGCTGTGTTTCTCTGGCAATCCTATTATCTTGAGATCACATCTTGTGTTGTGATATTTTTCGCCCTGCTGGCCACCATAAGGACTTGCTCCTAGCCTTTTGTGACAAGTTGTGTCCCATGCAGTCTTCCCACTAGGTCCTAACCACCTTGTATATGCAGTCTGCGAAAATGAATGAAAGCAGTCATCTGGTTCAATAAAGAGATTACCAGTTCATTCAAAACACTGCCTCCATCGAGCCACAGAACACAGATAACTCGGACCTCTTCAGCAAGTTTAAGGATTCTTGTGAGCTTCTTCAGTGTGTTTTTATAAACAGATGCTCATTTTTGAGCATTTCACACTAAAAATAACTTCAGAAGAACTCAAAACCAGCTAGCCTTAATTTGACTATGAGAAAACAGGTATACAGATTTTAGAGTCTTCAAGCACCAAGTATTTAAAATATGATTTTTTTTTTAGAGCACAAAGAGAAAATAGATTATACACTAGAACTCTGTCCACCTTGGAGACAGACCACTTCACTTAGTCAAAACTATGGTGAACATTCCTTTTTTTCAACAGTGAGAAAAAGCTTCTTAGAAGAACAAGAAGGAACGAGAGAGGCTCTACCAACAGTTTAGATCACATAAGCCCTCTCATTAGGATGGTGTTTCACCAAACTCAAAAGGGGATAAAGAGGATCAGTGCTAAGAAAGCAATTTATTATTTAAATTTTTGATTCTCTGGTACACTGTTTTCTCCTCCAGCCCTTCATTTCTATATACATTTCATGAAGAAGGTTGCAGACCCTTACTTTTAGGAAGAGACTTTAAAAAATACTTTAAATCATTTTACATAACTATATTTCTCTAGCTTTACCTCTTTCTTTCCACATGCACACAATTTCCTCTACTTTTCCCCTCCTTATAGTGACTCAGCATTTCTGAGGTTTTCAGGCCTAATCCCACAAACTATCCATATGGCTTATATCCTTCTGGCCATTATAATGAAGTTCCAGAGAAAGGGGTCTACTGAATAATATCCATAGTTAGGGAGTATATCCATGTCATATGCCTATAAATGGTATATTAAGGCTGACAAGAAAATACAGGTTAAAGGATCTATCGTTCCAAGAACAGTAAAAAGAAGAAAAACATGGTATTTTTCTTCCTCAGCTGTCCACTGTGTGGGTATAAGGTCATTGTATTTGTCTTTACTTTTTTCACCCGCTAAAAATCAATCCTAAATATAGATTTCTTTCTTTACCTAACTATAAAGGTATTTTGGTTATTTCTTTTAATGACCAATGTGGGAGACAGCAAAATCTCACATGTAGGATTTATTACAACATAGCATTTATTTTAATTCTGGGAAAGGATAAAAGCAAGAACTAAAAAATTCCTCCCTGCCCCTCTCTCCCCCCCAAAAAATCAAAACCCTCATGTATCTTTCACAATCCAATTGCATTCTGTTTTCTTTATGGGCTGTTTTCCTTTTACAGCCTAGGCAGACTTCCCCCACCTCCCCAATTATTGCTCTACAGAGACGATTATAGTGAATGTTAAATAGAACAAAATAACCAAAATATTTGTTATTATTGGTACAATAGATGGAAGGGCAAAGAAGTTACTTCATGCAAGGAAAGACACAAGATGCAAGTTGGGGAGGAGAAGCCCTCTATGGTGGTCTGGAAGCAAGACATGCAAAAATCAATCCAGACAAGGAACATAATCAACCCTTTCCTTCAATTAAATGGATCAAAGCAATAGAAGTTTCATGCCAGAAGAATGAAGTCAACATAATGTCACTCTCCATGAAACCCCAAGCTTAAAGAACCCTTCTGTGGGAAAAACTGCAGCGTTAGCATTCCCTACGCTTAAAAGGGACACAGTGAGTAGAAAGATCCGCTTTACACAATACTCAGCAGCAAGCATACCCAAGGAAATCAATACCATTTCTGCCAGCACTGATTTCTGCAGAGCTTTACCCCGAAAGGTAGATATAAGGTAGGGCATAGGAAGGATAGGCAACAGCAGCAATGTTCTTGTGGGGAATGCTGGGTGTAAAGAGATTGGCGGACATTCTCCTCTGTGGATTCCCAAGAAAAAACTCATGTAGAAACATGGAGGAAGCACTATTCCCAAAGGCAGGTCTGCAAGCACTTGCAAATGCCTTTCTTCCCACACTCCTCTCCAAAGAGGGGAACAGAAAGTCCCTAGTGTTTAAGTTTATTTAAAAGAGTGGTCTGACTTTAAAGCGGTATTAGTTCTGAATGTAATATTGTCTTAAGTAGCTCCAGTTTCCAACAATCGAACAGTTTTTCTGTGCCATCCGTAACATATTGGTGTATTTAGATGCATCCAAAGGCACATACTGGTATCCAAGTTCAATAAGTTAGGAAGCAATCTTTCTTCCCATTAAAACATCAAAACTATACAACATTTTATATATTTTTTTTTTCAAATATATAATGTATATTCAAACATTATACAGTTCCTCCATATTAATTCCACATCTGAAATGGCACATAATCAATATCAACAAAAGCACATATAACACATAATAAATTCACTTTCTAAAATTTCAAAAGAAATGCAATTCAATAGGTAGGAACTCCATTATAGCTAAGTCCTTCAGTAGTATCATATACACTGATCTGCTTTGCTGCCTCTCTTCTCTACCATGGCAATCTCTTCCTTTACAAACCATCTTTACCTTCACTTTAACCTTTTTAACCTGTGGGAATAAATTAATTTTTTAAATAACAAGTCATAAAAATAGGATGGAATAATTTTAAAGGGTGCCTCCTAAGTGATATAGTTTAGGTTTACTTCTTTACCAAGTTATTTCACAGAACCAAAGTTTGTTCAATCCCATGCAATTTCAGGAAAAAAATTTACTATCTGCATCTATACAAAATGAAATATTAGATCTTGTCATTAAAAATGAAAAATGCAGGTATTATTTGACAAAAACTGGTAACATTTTACAGTGGTGTTCACTGGTCATACACTGGCAGGACACCAATACTGTATTTATTAGGTAGTGCATGATACACTCAAAGCCAAGTAATTCATGCTGTAAGTTCAGGATTCTGAAGAAACTCCCTATGCAGACATTTCTGCAGTCTAGAGCTATTTTGGAAGAAGCATTTTGTTGATGATGGTATACCATAAGTCAAGACACCAGAATCTATGCTGATTCCCATTCGTTTTATCTACAGTTCAGCTTCTGAACCGTCCTGAAATTCAAAATAATTATTTTTAAATTAACACAAGGGAAATTACATTCTTGTTTAATTACACGTCCTCCTTTAATTCCTAAAATCGGTGGTAAGGACCACCATTAAGTCTCGAAGATCTACAGAATAAAACATTTAAACACAGTTCCACATCACATATTACCGTTTTGAAAATTCTGCAGGTGAGCCTCTTTTTACCCTACCTTGTCATGTTTCTGCTGGTGCCTTGCCCTAGTATCCAGGATATGGTAAGGGGTTTCAGAGTCTCTGTTGATGTAATAGATTAGTCTTGAAGGCAGTGTGATTTCTTTCTGGATTGCATTGCTGTAGCTGTTATTTTTACTGTTACTGCTTTTATTCTGCTGAAATGTATTCTCTTCATCAACCAGTATTCCCTCTACACCACCTGCCGTTTCATTCCAATGCAGGTCTGAGGAAGAAAGATATGCCAGCCATAAATTAGATGGCAGAATGTGTTTATTTCCATAAAAAGCTACATAATTAGCTTGCAGTATTCTAATATTTTATTAATATTAATCACTCAAGCAAACAAAAAGATAGCTTATGCATTGAGCTAGATCCGATTCATTTTTCACACATAAAATGGTTTCAGAAATAACATAGTTTATTTAAATGCTTATACATTTTCATAGGCAGTTATGGATTATAAATATTTTAATGCCTCTCAACCTCCAAGAGGGGAAAAAAAAAAAAAACTTAGCGGATACATAGTTAGCCCCTACACCCTCTTTGATAGCTAAGTTCTCTTCTCTCTCTCAGACTTACACACAAAAACCCAAATATACCTCTACAAAAGCCTAAGAATACTCCCCATGTTCTTAAGACAAACGGAATTCAGAGTCCATGCACACTGAATACCAATCAATTCCCTTTACATAATAGGAAGTTTTCTACCTCTCTCTTTTAACTTTGACAAGAGCCCTCTTCTTCAGTGGCAGCTTTTCAGATGAAATCCTGTATGCTTTCTCATTGAAATTTCAAGGTACAGTCAATCAACAAGCAACGTAACAATAAGAGTAATAACATGATGCACAAGCCAACTATATTCAGCATTCCACATGTCATCTATACGCAAAAGCAAATAAACAAAAAGCACACACAAAAATCCAACCCCAAACAGATTAGCTTCCCAGTCAGACCCCCGTACACATGCATCCTAACAGACACAAAAACCACCGAAGCCTTTTTTTGTCGCATACCTCACCAGCATATTTCTACGCACACCATCCTCTATCTAAAACACTGCTGCACTGGCTTCAGAAGATCAGAGGGGGAAACCTCACGTTTCTCTCTTTTGTAAGCAAGCAAGCCAAGGAAACATTTTCTGAGCCCCGTTTTTCTATACGCCGAAACAGACACGTACACAAAGCTGGAAGGGGCGGAGGAAGAAATCATAGAGGGGAAATGGACGTTATGGGGGTTTATCACCCAGGGCGGAGGCAGGGGAGGGGGAGGACGGGGACCGAGGAGCCGCAGACGCCTCACGCACACGAACACACACACCCCGCCATACCCACCGGCGGCCGCTGCAGCCGCGCGGGCCCGGGGGCAGGAGGAGCCATGGAGGAGCAGGAGCAGCGAGACGAGGCGGCCGAGGAGCGGCAGGAACGTGGGGCGGCAGGCGGCGGGGAGGCGGCGGCCGCAGCGAGGCTGCCGCAAGGAGATGCTGCCGGGCGGCTTCATGGCTCATAGCGCCCCGGGGCGGGGCGGGGGGCGGCCGGCCGGGGGGCAGCGCGGCGCCCTCACCCCCGACGGGCTGTGCCTGTGGGGCCGGGGGAGGGCGGGGGGCCCGGCCGGGCAGCGGGCGGAGTGAGGCAGGCCGCTCCCCACGGCGGCACCCGCCCGTCTGACTCCTCTCTCCGCCGCTACGGGAGGCTGTTACCTCAGCGCGAGGGCGGGCGGGTAGCGGCGCGCGCGCACCTTCCCCTTCCCACCCCCCCCCCAACCGCCAACCTCACGGCAGGCGCACGCGCGCCAACCTCGTCCCACGGCGGGCGCGTGGGATGGGGCGGGGCCGCGCGGCCGCTGTCCCTTGTGCTGCCGCCGGGCGCGCGCCGCCGGGGGGGGAACGGACACGACACCCCCGCACCCCTCAGGTGCGCACMGGGGCCGGGCACGCCGCGTCCCCCTCGTGTCACGGGTCACGACGCGCGCTGAGCAGCCCGGGGGGTTGCTGCCCTCCGGCGGGGTGACCGCCGGCAGCTGCGCGCACGGCTGCCTCCCGGCCCCGGAGCGTGGGGGGCGGCCACGGCGTACAGGCAGCAGCTGCAGCGGGGGCACGGCCTCGGCGCTGCCCGCGGGGGTGGGCGACAGGGACAGGCGACGCCTCGAGCTGCCCTGAGAGGCACCAACGAGTTTTAACTTGCACCTGGGGCAGGCGGGGAGCGAGTCTGAAATTGCCTGGTTGGGGTAACACACAGAAACCCACTCGTGCAGCGTGCACAATTGCAAGAAGCTGAGTTTGGAAATACTAAAATTATTTTAAGAACTTCACGCAGAGTGAAATTACTTTGAAAACTGGCTGCCCAGAGTAAAGCTTGGAAGAGGCTTTGGGGGACAAGAAGAGGAAGCCACGGGTCAGTTTGCTCCCAGGGAAGCCCTGCACGTGCACAGGTAAGGCAAATGAGCCATTTCACAACTTGCAGTCCTCATACGCTGCAGGGGGCTGCAAGGGGCCCTTCCCATAAACCCTCCTCTCCTCCTGCTCCAAGCTTTGTGTGGAGCTTCAGGCTCCCCTCTGCTCCCTCCCAACGCCTCCAGCCAACAGATTTGTTCCTTGCATCTTGTTCTCTTCTTTAGTCCCTGTGACCCGCACGTCCTTACTGACTGCAGCCAACCGGCAATGAAGTGGTTGTGGAGGTGAGAACCAATGTTACCGAAAGAGTGTACGTATACTGACAAAGAAAATGGAAGTGTGTACAATAAACAAAGAGGAGCACAGTAGGAAGGTGCACGATCAGACTGTGACCTGGTGTAAATCCTCTCTGGCGTGCTGCGTTCACCAGCAGACAGTCTGGACCACGAACAGAAAGAAGTATTAGTGCATTTCTGTACAGTGAGCGGTATCTCTTCTACTTCAGTGCAGCATGCCTGGGGTGAACCACCAATATGAAGAATATTTGCAAAGATAAAAATAACTTCAAAGAGATACGAGAAGATTAATCTGCTGCTTTGTACTCGTTCCATGGCTTCAGGAGTCAGGAAACCTGGAAGCTGAGTTCAGAGACAAGTTTAGATATTGAGTTCTTAGTGCACATTTTGCCCAGCAGACTTCTAATACCCAAGAATAGATATGTTTTACTTTGGTGCAGGTCTCACTGCTGAGGAAATAAAGATGCTTCTCCTTTTTGTCTGGATATTGCTTTTTATTTGTCAGCTTATTCCTTCTAATCTGAGTCTGCGTACCACATGGATTCTCAGAAAGATAGGAATTTTCTCTGCTTCACATAATTTTCTTTAGGTTCCAGCCTGAATTCATTATCGTTGTCAATTTAGAAAGTATAAGCAGTTTTACAAATCATTACCATGCAGACTACTTCATAGCAGTAGTGTAATTACTTTAAAAAAAATTAATTTTGAATTCTCATGCTGGTCAAATAGGTGCTACTTGTGGAAGCTCAAAATCTAAGCATGTGACAGCAGACAAACACATAGAAGACACAGACCCACGGGATGACCAGGTGTGAGAAGTAACAGAAAATGTGCCTTAGGCTTTCTCTGTTGTCTGGGTCTAGGGAGAAAGCTGTACCAATTTTCTATATAAAATGGTCTTCCTTGACACTCACATTCCCGGACACTTTCTGTGTAGCCCATCTAGCCCAGCTGTTCCTCATCGTTAGATATCACTAGAACATTTCAACCAACAGCAGCTCCTGTTTCTCCCCATAAACATACAAACAGATCAAACGACAAGTTATGTCAGTGCATCTAAATCTAAAATAAATAAATACAATTAAAAATATATATTTTAGGAGCAAAGAACAAAAGAGTAGAATGACCATACAATTAAAAAAATAAAATCCAGAAGCTAACTTCCACCACACAGCAAAAAAATGTCTAGCAACAATGAATGCTAGAAACAACTGCTCTCTGAAACTATCAGTTCTTATTTTTGCTGTGCAGATTTTGAGGGGAGAAAATAATGATTGCCTCTTTCTACAAAGGTTGTCTAGGGCAAAGATTTTCTAAAGTTCTTTTAACTCACGTACAAGTCTGCAGCAGAAATAGTCCATCTGAAGCAGACATGCCTAGTCTCCCAGTCCCTGATGGACACGTAACTCGAGCTGTGTTTCATAAACCTGCTACAAACCTTCAGATGGTCACATGCAGTTCACAGAGCACAATCAGCTTAAAATTAAATACCCCACTAGGAATGACAGCTGCTTTTTTTTTTTAAACCTGCTTTCATCTTTGAAAGACACTATGAAATAATCCCAGATAGATTGCACTGCAGACGTCTGAAAACAAAACACCAGAAGCATGGATTAGYGTAGCAACATCTGTATCCAATGAAAGGAATTGAAAATCTAAGTCAGAGGCACGCAGGAAACCGCCGATAGCTGGTGCTTCAAGACCGGCTAGGGAGCAAAGGCATACTGTGCGAGGTATATACATACTTTCAATCTGGGTGATAAATGAATTTTACATCACATGTCCAGATGATTGCCCRGAGCTTTTAAATTCATTGCTCCTTTATCAGGATGGGGGCCAGGGAGCACATGGGATGAAATTTTGTAATGCTACAATTCAAACCAAAAAGGCTTCAGACGCAAAAYTGCTGATAGTAGTCCTGGCTCTTCATATTGACAGCCAGTCAGAAAATGTTAGTCCAGGCTCTGTTAACCCAGTGGTAAAGATACAACCTTCCAACGCAATCAAGTGCCTTTTCTGATATCACCTGAAAAAAGTCAGTGTATCACTTGACTTGGCCAAGTCTCTGTAGAATACGTTTTTAAAGAACTTGCTCCTTACCAAGGCATAAATAATATTGACCTTGCTGAGTGAGCACAGTAAGACTGTGCCTTACTAGGAAATAAAGAAAATTTCTGGATTTCAACAGTAGTCTCTTATCTAACACTTATTACAAGAATCCAGTTAGGTCCTGTAACAAATGAGCAGGTGGGGTATTCCTGGATATTCCTCACACAGACAAACTGTTTACCAGTTTAATAGAAAGAGGAATATTATTGTTGCAGATGGAATACGAAGGAGACAAGTTCAGGAGATACAAACATGGATAACTAATTTATAAAAAAGTCTTTGCAAGGATGCCGTAGGAACACTGGCTACCAAGTTTACAATAGTGATGATCATCACAGAAGAGGAAACCACAATATCAAATATTCAGTTTAACAGGAGGTTAAGCATAGGAAGACTAGCGTAGTTACTTTGGTAATAACAGGTGATACCAGTTGGGCAGCTCAAGACTTGGTGATGAAGGGTATAACGCCATAGGGAACAGGCAGCACAAACAGCAGAGTAGAAGCAGCTGTTGCTGAACTCCGCTATCAGGTGAGTGCAGTAGTCAAGTGTGATTATGATTTATCCATATTACTAGCAGGCTCAGCTGTAGGCCAAGGTTCCGCTGTACTCCGTGCTGTACGGATACAGGACAAAATGACAGATCTGTTAGAGAAATTTCCTTTTGATATGCAATAGCAAATAAGTCAGCCAGTGCTGTAAATAACAGAAGAAATATAACAGCTCTAGGAGGGGTACCAAGCACACTGCAGGTCTAAAAAGCAGTAATTACACAGGGGACATTGAACAACAATAGAACCTCATTAGTTGGCAAATAACTAATCCACACAACCTGTAATTTGCATGCAAAAGAAGGTGGTAGCCATTCTCTGTTTCTCAACAGGGCATTAACAGCTAAGACAAAGCTGTACTGAAACTTCATGCCACTCATGTTTCCTTACTTTATATCATATGCAGTGTCATTTATACTTAGAAGAAACCTGGGAATTGCAATGAACAATGCATTGCATTTATAACTTTTTTTTAATCACACGTTTGAATACTCACTGATTCTCCATGTTCAGCTATTCTCAAAGAGCTCCTCAGTCATTAGTGTGAAAGAATATTTCTATACGAAGGGCTGTTAAAAATTTTTTTTATGATGTGACCATCTTTTGCTACACATCCCACCACCTAACAGCCCAGCAGCAACCCAGCATTTGGTCAGAAAAATAAGTACTTTTCATTTATTCTGTTTCTTTTAGCTTCTTTAAATACCTTTTAGCAACTGGGGAAAAAAAAAACCAAACGTGTAAATGTCACAGTAATGAGACAAACACGTAAGAGTGATTCAGGAAACAGAGCTGTGGCTCTAGGTTCTTCTGAAGCAAGCATCACTTTCCAAACTGTAGATCTAACAGAACAGGGTTTCCATTGCTCTTCACTTTTCCATCCTCTTTATTTCAACCTCACACTCTTCAGAGGAAGAGCTTTCTCCTGCTACTTAGTCCGTAGCTCAACAGATCCCTAAACCCAGCTTTCCCCTCCACGTACAATAGTGGAACAATGTACAATATTGGGCACAACACTATTTTAAACACAGCAATATTATAAAATAGAATACAGTAAAAATGCCCCTTTTCCATCAGAACTGTCACTCATTTACCAAGGTCTGTGTGCACCTCATTGTCAGCTACTCCTCTCACCAGTGGTACTACACAAATGAACTCTTTTGTGAGTACCATATGTTCCAGTACTACAAGTTAGAATATACACAGTAATTAGGATATACTTGCCAGCCCCCTCCCCTCAACATTGTGAAATGTTAATGGTAAAGTCAAGTGAAGAAAGTAAGATGGCAAAAAGTATATATCTTACCAATGCTCAGCAAGGAAGGGAAGGGAACACAGCTATGCTGCTAATTGCAAACGAGTCAGAGGTTTTACTAATTGCAGTTCAGTTTGTATCCAGGTGAAACTTAGCATCAGTAATCTACTTTTGATTGCAGGAAAAAATTATTTTGAATAAACCACACCAGACTGTAGTTTCAGAATTAACTCGCTGCGTACTCTCATGTAATTAACTAAGCATTCATAGCCAAAGGATTTTACAAGTTGTTTAGTAGGATTCCTCAGCTACTTTTAAACAACTGCATGTCAGTCATTGTATACAAGATACTGCAGTGAGGTATTTTTGCCATCAATGGAAATATTATGATACTAAAGGCTCCAATTATTCACTGTATTGTCCAATTTATTAATAAGAGACAGAGAAGCAGCAGAAACCTGCTGGTCAGTGATGCTATCTAAAACACATTTGTCAGCTGTTCTGATATGGATATACTTAGCAAGGAAAACATATGCCACTAGGCGAAAAAAAAATGCTTCTCTTCTAATAAGCAAGCACTTCTTACTGTGGCTGTGACATCAGCCTGCTCCTTGCTAGCTCATTTCACTCCTGTGAGTTAAAATGTAAAAACAGTGTCAAGAAAGTAAGACGGGGTTGCAGGGGAAATCTTAGTTAAATATGTACTTTGATTTGTATTTCCTTCAAACTAAATACATGTTCACATCCCAAGGACTTGCCACAGCTGATCAAATACTTCCAAGTGGTAGGTTCTAAAAAAGCCAGATTGCAGCTATTCCAGTGTGACTTTGCAAATGGGAGGGAAGGTATCATCACTCTTTCCCTGACCCACTTGCACATGCACAGGGGAGAAAAGGGCTGCAAGGGATCTCTTGAGTCATCAAGTCCAGCCCCCAGCTATCACTGCCTATTCCATCACACAGTTCCTTTCATACATTGCATTTAAAAGTAATTGGGGTTTTTGCCTTTCTACTACCACTGAAAGGCTGTTCCAGAAGCTCATTGTTAGAATCACTAAGTAAATCCTCCTACTTCCCAGCCTAAATTTATTCATGCCTAACAGAAACCCATTTGTTCTTGTGCCAACGCTAGCATTAATAGCTCATTCCCCCTGCTGGTAGAAATGACCAGACTCCTGATGCTTACAGCATCTAAGCCCAAGTGATGGGTGAAAATTTCATGAGACTGGAGTTGAAAACATTAAGGATGTTATCTTCAGCATAGAGATGCCCAGAATAGCAAGGACTGCATTAGCTTGAGAAGCAGAAGGAATATAGCCGTGCCAGTACAACACATACTTGAGCAACTAAACCTCACTGAGAAAAGGAACTTACCTAGCTACAGCTACTACTACTTGGAAGCTGGTTCGCTGGGCATGGACATGCAGCATTTAAAGGTGTTATGGTTGCTTTTCTTATGTTCACTCAAAAATAAAAATATTCTTCCTCCTATAATTTGCAGGTGCTGATACTGCTGCTCAGGTAAGAGACTTCTACAGAGTCTTGCCTTCTACGCAGTCTTGCATTCAGCAGAGAGACCTGTGCTGCTGCTGCTGCCATCACTGCTGTCATCCTATGCTATAAAAGGTAGGTAAAAATGCTGAGAAGCAGCAATGTTAGTCAGATGGGGAAAATCCTGGCATTTCCATAAAACACAGCTCTACGAAATAGGAAAAAAAATAGAAACTGCTATATCCAATTAGGCGTTCTGCCTTTTCTCCATAGACAAACTTGGACCAGTTTCCCTGCTCCTTCCCTAATTAGGCATAGGGATGAATCAGACATGAAACACACTATCCTGAAAGATTCTTCTTTGAGGATGTATCTAGGATTTGGCACTGATTCCTCTAGAGAGCCTGAAACATTTAACCATCATTTCTCTAGAGAGATGGTCCGAATTTTTAAGAAAAATCAGTGCAAAATATTATCAAAGTGTTGCACTAAAGTCCTAGGGTGTTCCCGACACATTTAAGTTACTAAAATATATTTTTTGTCACATAAATATCTTTCAGTGTTGGATGTGGATCAGATTGGTGTGTTATCATCCCCCCCCACCAAAGACCACCTAAACTAATTTCCTTACAAGTTTGATATACAACCAATCTCTCAGCTTCTCCCCACCARTCAGTCTGGACCTATGGATTCCCAAATTTTAAAGAGGTCAGTCACAGATTTGGTGATTCTTGTGACCCATTTGCCAAAGACAGCATCTGGTAACGTCAACATAGTTGTTTTGTAACATTGCATCAAAATTATGCACAGATCCCAGTGAATGCTTTGCATAATTTCTGCTGTTAATTCCTTGAGCAGATTCTTGCTTCCTAAGGAAGCTGCAGTAAATTTTCAACCTCCCAAAGCACAGAAAGAATCACAGCCCAATAATATTTTACTAGTTTACTAGACTTGAACTGCCAGTGCCATAATGCAGCAGATACTTCAGGGGATTACTCCTTCTGCTTTGTCAGCTTGGTACAAAGGCAAATAAGACCCAAACAGTCTTTCCCGATGTTGTATGCACCCGTCAGTCTTCTTGCTAATTTTCTGGACAAAAATCTCAGCCACAGATCTCTAGAGCACAAAAAAACCCAAGTCCTCATAACCATGGAAGTGGACGCTCCTCTCTCACACCCACAGGAGTCACACGCAGCCTGACCACGTGGACTGTCGTGTCGAGAACCCACACTTGGGGG
Organism: Phoebastria nigripes; assembly: GCA_035582835.1. Lineage (NCBI taxonomy): Eukaryota > Metazoa > Chordata > Aves > Procellariiformes > Diomedeidae > Phoebastria > Phoebastria nigripes. The sequence continues at coordinate 1,525,762 of JAYKAV010000445.1, forward strand.
ATGTGAAATTATGCCCTTTACCCCGCTGCTTCCATTCCTCCTCTCGCCCACATGAACTCACACTTAGTCACCCTTCAAAGATCTTATTATTTCTCTATATGCATATGTTCCCCGTGATTTTCTGGAGTTGCTTATCCCACTAGTTAACTATAAGTTTAAACACACATTATTATTTGTTGTTACTATGGAAATGTAGCAATTTTTAAAGACTTCTTTGGAAATTAAAGCAGCACTATTTTATCCTGCATGGAGTATCTTTGTAGCATACATGATTGAAAAAGCGCTAGTTTTCCCATACTACCCCCCCAAGAACATGTTTATTATTCAAAACCCATATTTCAAACAGAACTTTTTTTATTATTACTTATGAAACTGCTTCTTATGGGGAATTAATTAATTTGCTTTTCTCTCTTAAATTCCATCCATATCTTACGGCTAAGAAACGCTCCAACTTTAACCATCTTTCAGTTTCTCATCCTCTTCATCCTGCTTTTTACTGGTGGGCACCAGAAGCCCCATAAATAAAGGAGGAGGTCACTTCCTTTCTCCAGACTGTTGCCTTGAGAAACCAAAGGCTTCAATGCGTAATGATGCCAGAACAATTTCTTGCTGCAGACGAGCTAAAGCAGCATGGCAAAGTTGTCTGTATGCATACATGTGCCAGCTACTGCTTGAAGTGAGACATCACCAAAAGCAGTTCACGCCTCCAATTAAGGTTTAGTTGCACCAACTACACTATCGCAGTTAAAGAATTTCACATAAATATTAAGAAAACTGTAGGAATGCATTAACTTGCAGCAGAAAATATTTGCTTATTGTAAGCAACTCCAGAAAATTAGCTGCTCCTGCTTGTAGCTGAAGGGGACCAGCCTGCTGATAATCAAAGCATTGCAAGCATAAAGTGCCTGAGCAAGAACCAAAATCAAAAGAAACCTCACCTCTGATTAAATTGGGTTTCAGACCAAATCCTCTTCCCCTAACAAATGCATACACAACACTTGGATCATGGGGCTGCAAAATAAAGAATTTAGTCACAGAAACTTGAATTATTCTTCATTTTTATTACTGTTCTCATGAGCTGATACTGCATGTGGAGCTTGAATTGCAAAAGAATTTCTCAAATAAATAAACAAATATGCTTCAACTGGTAAAGCTCAGTGGATCGAAACATTAAACAGCAGCAGAACATGCCCAAAGGTACAAAGCAGATTAACTGCACAGTCCAAAGGACAATCTGACCTCTGCAGGCCAAAGGCAGTTCAAGGCCCTTCCCACTGGACAGTGTTTTCCTGCCTTTATTTTTTTATATTATTTTAGCTCCATCCCAAAATTTATGTTGCTCTCCCACACAGTTGCATAATCAATGAAACTTCCATTTACCAAAGAAATCCTGCTGAGCACAACATGTCTCTTTTTCCTCATTCTGCCTATAGAGAAATTAACTTCTCTTGTAGAAGAGAAAACCGTTTCTAAACAGCCACAACCATCCATCGATTCGGTGACTGTTTAAGCAACACAACAGTCTTTCACAACATTATACCACCTACAATCTTTATGGGGAAAATAACAATAGCTGAATGGATATGGACAAGGAGCATCACTAATAAAAAAAAAATCATGCTTAGAATGAAAGCAATGCAATCAGACTTATATCATCTCTTTTGCATTATTTTGCATTCTTATAACTACAAGAAACCCATGCAATTCTATTTCTGCTTCAGGAAGGTTGGGCATTCAACAGTACAGTTCAAAATGTCAGCCTGTTTTATGATAGCTAAAGAATCACCCTTTTTTCTTTACCCCAATTGTTTTAAACTTGACTTTCCCACTCTACACTGCAGTGCAGTACCCAGACCAGTCTGAAATACCACCCAGGAGCTACCACGCGTGAAACCTCTCCCTAGTTTCTAAGTGTGGATACTGACTAAGACTTTCAGACTTTTCACGTGACCTTGGATTCTCTGTGGTCCTATCTTCAGCAGTACAGCAACCCTAAATCTGCCTTAATTGCTTTTTTAAGGCTTCCTTTTAGAGAGGCAAATTGCTGGGCAGAGCTCACATGGTACCTCCTCTTTGCTGCTGGGCTACAGGGAAAGATGCCTTGTATTYAGTAATTCCTAGTGCCAGAGCAGCCCTTACAGATGTGGCCATATGGTAACAGCCCTCAGTCTAGGCTTAGATAAGTACATGAATAGGTTTAAAGTGACATTTAAATGCTGGTTTCTAGAACCCTTTTTGGTCCCAGACATATGTGTAAAGGCAATGAGTTGCAGAGCCAAAACTAGAATCTGTACTGGAAGCACTAATGTGCTTATCCAGTCAGGGTATAAAATGTTATTTGGCTTATATGAGCTGTCATGCAGCTGAACTGCAGAGCTCAAATTTAAAATATTCATGATCATCCTAGCAATCTTCCCCCCACCCCCTCCAAGAGAGCAATGAAGACACAGTCTTACATTTTCAGATGTAACTGTTTTACAGAGGGAACATCTTTTGTTGGGCTGCCAAGCCTGAGTCATCCCTACAGACTCATTTCTAGAAGAAGCGTGCACATAGGACTGACAGCTGATCACAAGCTATCTCCTAACTTCCATAAAGATCTTATAGGTTTTAAAGCAACCTAGTAAAATTAAGACACAGTAACCTTTTCTTTATAGTGGCAAACATTAATAAAATTCTCTGTTGCTGTAGTTATGAAGAGGGAAGACTTTTTTTATTCATAAAACTAGGTCACTGAGGAAATAACATGCTCACACAGCAGGGAACGCTCTCTGAGCGTGCAGATAGCATATCTCCCAGTTTGCTACCGCAGCTTGGACCACCCTGTTTGCCGCTCAGCTGCTCCCACGGTGGTTCTGGCGCTGGACCTCACAGGGCCCCCAGCAGGCCAGGAGCGATGGGCCCCAAGAGCTTCTCCACCAGTATCGCCATGAGCGGAAATGGGACCTTCTAGTGGCAAGTGAAAAGAGTCAGCACAAAAGCTTTAGCAGCTGGTATGTTAGAGTATTAAGATGGCAAATAGCAGGTGGTAACAACTTTAACTTCTAAAAAGCACAGATATTGGGTAAATAATAATCTTCCCTTTGGGATTTTTTTTGGCTGATGCCACCATATCGGCCAGAACGGGTCAGTGTTGCCCATGTAACCCGTGGGCAGGGAGATCCTCCCAGCTGGCTTAGTGCCGCAGAGGAGATTGGAAGAGCACACGACTGCTGTCTCTCCAGAGGCTGGGTCACCATGTGGCATCCGCCTTCTGGGGACAGGCTTGGGCAGGGATGGGGGTGCTTTCTTCATGAGGGTCATCTTGGCAGAGTAAGTCCCTGGGTAAAAGGCTCCAAGAGTGCGAAGGGAAAAGGGCTAAGCATTGTGCCCAAGACCTGCAGTGTTTGGGCCTGATGGACTTTGCTGGAAATACAAAGACAAGGAGGTCCCCAGGTGACTGGCTCCCTCCCAACAGCCCAGGAGGCTCCCCACCACACACTCACAGGTAGGTATGTGGGTCAGGCACCAAGTTCCTTCTCTGTCCCCACTGCCATGTCCAGGCTTTTCTTTGGAAGAAACCTCACTGCTGGGTGAAGACGCTGGTCAGCATCTCTCCAAATTCCCCGGCTCCCTGCTGCCAGCCAGAGCAGGCACCAGCAGCCCCCACAGCAGACTTGCTGTTGCAGCCAGGTCACCTTTCACACTCACTGCCACGCCGAGTGATGGGGCAGGGGCAGAGAAGGGCTCTGTGGCCGTAGCAATTGGGTAAGGGCAGCCAGGTCTCTGTGGGTGCCAGGGCAAGTGCCGTATCCTTTTGTCTTTCCCGTCCCTTGGCCTCCCATCATGTCACTGTTGGAATTGAAGCACCTGCGAACGTGGACTTCGGGTCAGCATTAGGGGTGCCTCCCCTCTTTGAACAGCTCTAGCAGTATGGGAGCTCTCTGGGTTGCTTTCATGGTGGAGTGCTCGGGTTTCATTGAGCGATTTTCCCGTGTCAGGCAAGCAGCGCTTTTCCTGACCTCTTTCTGGCTCCTCTGCTGCGATGCTGCCTTGTCACTTCAATGGAACTGCAAATAATGAGACAAGAAGTGCCAAATGCTCATCCGGTGACGGTCATACCACGTCTTTCACAGGTCTCAGATGGCTGTGTCAGGAGGAGACACAGAGAGAGCCTTTGCTGCCTCCCCTGAAAATTGACTCTTGTTTTGATGGAAGCAGCTGTAATGTCTTCCCACTTACCCTGCCAAACCCGACCTCCGCCCAGCACAAATCCCTGGTGGGATCTGAATTAGGCTGACAGCAAGCCCTGTAACTTTTCCAGTTGACATTTGGAGATAGTAGAGATTTCTTACATTTTTTTCATTTTTACAGTAAAGATGTCCTCAAGGAATTTACATGGAGATCTTTCCATTACCTTCCCCAGCAGACGTTTCTGCCCCAATATGAAAGGCAGCTGAATATCTAGAAGGCTCTTTGCTCAAGGCACATAGTAATTAGCATACCTTGTGCCAGGAGGGAGAGGATTAGACTCACCCCAGCCATCTGCTGAATATGCCTTGCCAATGTCAGAAGAGCATTTTGCTATATAAACTGCACAAAGCATATATCCATATACAATTTTGGAATTTAGTAATTTTCCATTGAAAATAAAATCTGTTTTTGCATAGCGCAAAAAGGAGAAGTGGAAATGCACCACAGCATAACAAGACACAGAGAATGATGTTACTGAATCTTAAATGTTAACTTTGGGCACACTGACACAAGTAGGAAAAAATGGCCATGTAATGCAAGTTCTGAGATTTCACAAATCACTTTCGTGACATCCATACTTGCTCAGCAAACACTTATGTGATTAACCGGCTGAATAGGAAAATTGGAACAGGCATGTGAGATTTAAAACAGAGACTTTGAAATTTATTTGGAGAAAGTAATGCTGTAGGGCCTAGGAGGAAGAAACACCCATGTTTTCTCAACTCTCATTTGTTACACCATCCTTCACCAAAGTATTTTCAGTTACAGCAACAGATAAGTTGTACTCCGCAGAAAGGTAATTCAGTTTTCTAGTGGATTTTGATATATTCTTGCATTATGTTTCATTGCAGTCTGGAGCAGAACAGACTTGTTTTGTTTGCCGTTGCCTACCAAGGAGGACAGAGCTCCAGCTCTGGAAGAGCCTATGTCTCTCCTCTCCAGAAGCTGAGCTGCTCAGAAGCTGGCAGACAGCGTTACAGAGACTTCTTCATGCCTGACTCTGTTCCACTTGCCCAGGATTTGGAATTGCTGGGTAGCAGGTACATTGGTATCCTCCAGGCAAATCATGGTGAGCTTGGGAGTAAGGACTTCCAAATATTTAATCCACAGCAATCCACCAGCTATACCCCTACAGGTGGACCTTCCTCCTGTCAGGCCCTCGAGCAAAATAGGACCTCAGTACTTCTCTACCTGCAGCCCCTAATGCAAATAATAGCAGAAGCAGAAGAGAGAGAAGATGACATATAGCCTACTGCCAATCCATGTCTTACCTCAAGGCAGAAAATGCTTACCAGTAAATTAAGCCTTAAATACCAGCTTTCCCGTTGCTTCAATATTCATAGTCTACTAGCTGGATCCTGAAATATGATAAAAACTTACCAAGAGCTGCTGAGCAGCCTCAGCATCCACTGATTTCAGAAGCAGAACATAAAATACACCGTGAGGACCAAACCTGGATGGAGCTTTATGCCTAAAAAGAATTTTTTCTATCTCTAATTTTTGTAATTCCTTTAAAATCCATACAACAGCTCTGTTATGCTTCGTGAGCCTTGTCACAAGTACAAGCCTTCACGTTGGCACATTTTAAAAATAACCAGTAAGATCCTGTTCTCATTTCTACAAAAACTCCCCTACTGATGATAAAAACTGGTTAATAATTTAACAAAGTAATCTGAGTGTTCTAAAAGTGGCACAGAGCCCTTTATATTTAAAGAAAGTGCTTAGTTATAGGAGATTAATCTGCGAGAGAGGACTATTATTTAAAAAAGAAAACACTTCCAAAATCGTTTGCATAGACTCCTAACATCACCTACCTATGGGTAACTGCAGGGTATTCGTTCCTCGTGCTGCCTGCTCTCATGCTTAGAGAACGGCTCCCCTGAGAAGAGGCTGGCTACTTGCAGACTAAAACATTACTCCACAGGAGGTTAATGCAGTTTGGCCCATATAATCAAGATCTAAACTCCACCACTTCACCCAGGCCCCAACAAAGCCAGAAGAAAAGTCAGGCCCCTGCAAAACAGTTTATTGATCTGAAAATCGGAAAGAATTGGATGATTTGTGTTTCTTTTGTGGATTCTGGAAGGTTGCTTATCCTCACATTATGAAGGATCTCCATTTAAGTTGAATGCCATTTTTATTGATACTTGTTTCAGGTTACCTCGGGCCTGATCCTCATAAATATGTAGCAAAGACTTGGACCAGCATCGAGGCCATTTAAACCTTTAAAAGTTAGTCAGCGTGCATCTTGATTTGAAACTGAAGAAGGTCAAAACTAGTAAACATGTTTAGAATGTTTCTCTTAAGCATCTTACCTCACTTTTCCAACTTTTAAAACAAGCATAATACCAGTTTATCATTAAGAAATATTTTTAAGGATAACTACTAATTGGAAATTATGGAAAATGGAAAAAATAAGTACGCGTTTTCTTTATTTAGTGCATCCCCACATCCTTCCCATTTCATCTTGCAGGTAAAGGTATAAGAATATTTTAAAATGTTTTATGACTGATATCTATATTCCAAAATTTTAGTAATTTAACAGGGTTCTTTTTGTTTTGTTTACTATATTATTTTTATTCTTCAGGCAAGTTAAATTTTATAACCAAATCTATGAATATGGAATACTGAACTTCTGGATAGCTGAAAGTGAAGCCTGAAAGAAAAATTACAGTTCCAAGGCATTTTCTAATTTGGTTTATAAATAGATGGTTTTGACATACCACTCACAAAAACAAAGCTATAGTTAGCTTGCCTGAGGCAGCTGCACAGCTGGGAGAAGAACGTACACTGGCAGCCTATCTGTGCAGCCGCCAGTGTTGTGATACTTGCTATCAAAACACCAGTTAAGAACACAGGAGGAATTAGCATTTTGGCTCAAGGCAGAGTGATAGGAAACGGTCTTTGATTTTATGCTATCCAACATGTAAGCCATTGAAGAAAATCAAGCTAAATAGATTCTTAATTGGAAGCAGCAGGTAAGAAACTCTAATGCAACCAATCGTCTCAGGTGTTTTGGTACAAGGCAGGTAGACTCATGTGAAAATTATTATTTCCTGTAGTTGTAAAGCTTTTTCACTATTGATAACTGTATAGCAAAATAATTCATATATTTAAGTCAAACAAACGGCACAAATATTCTCAGAGTATGACTAGTGGAATGAATACCCCACAGAATGGCACATCCTCTCTGGGGCCTGACCCAGGCTCATGTCTGTCACTGGAGGTTTTTGCATTGACACCAGCTGATTTCAGCCCAACCACGCGGATGAATCTTCTGCTATACCTGCAGCATTCTGGCTCTGAAACAGCACAAAACCTTAACGATTTCAGCTGAAGCAGGTCCCCTTGGACTGACGGAAGCTTGCTGGTTTTCTCTTAGATGATTTAGGCTCTAACTTACTGGATCGATGCCCCATTGCCCTCCCTTGAGTGGAGCAGATATAGCAATTCTAAAGTTTATTTTGTATTTATTAAATTCATGTATTCAAACTGCAAAATTAGGGTCCACATCCAAACTTTCCAAAATCTCCGTTACTTCAACATAATAATTTGTTTCAGACCCATCTTTCAATGAAACACTTTCTAGCTGACAAATAAGCCCAGTGCATGCACAAATACGAATGGATAAAACCTTGATATCACACAGTGAATGCCATAAAGGCCTTTTATGCTACGTGCAACTTTTTTTTTTTAATCAAGAACAGTGTTTCCTGCCCCTTTACTTAATACTTCTTCCAACGTTAATTTTCAGCATAGTAGACACATGTATTTTGCAACCACAAGAGAAAAATTCTATGTGTGTTAAGGCTGAAAAAGAGCAGGTATCCTCCCACACACTGCTTACGAAATGATCTCTAGACTTCCGAGATGCTACATGACCTTCACTTACATCAAGTCCATTAAGTTTAAACATTTACTTTAAATAAAATGAAAACCACCACAACCTTTCCCCCCAGAAGCATCCACACTTAGCATACAAATACCATCAGAATTCATCATTTAGAACCAAAATTTTCCCTCCTTGAAAGTACAAACCTGAGACTGTGATGTAAGTGATAGGCCTCTTCACTTCTAAGTGTTAGAAACATGAAAATGAAAATTAAAAATGAGAGTCAACTTGCGCTTGAACTTCACCACTCAGTCCTTTCAAATCCACTTACAGCCTGAGCATTTTGACTGTCAAGACATTGATAAAAGCTCAATGTAGCTCTTTAAAACAGTGCTGAAGAAAAAGAAAGGTGGAAAGAAACCCCAAACCCACCACAACTTAAATACTTTACATAAAATTTCCAGAGGAGTCTGAGTGACTTGCAAGCTCATGTCTTTCCCCCCTCTTCAGATGTAATTCAAGAATTTAGTAAGGTTCATACAAACTGATGCCAGTGGAGCTCAGATTCATTCAGAGAGAACATACAAAAGAAACAACCAAGAACAATAAGAAACTCACAGCCCAAACAAGCCCTAAAGAAAAAAGCCACAGCAAGTTACCCTGAATACTACATTAGTAAAATATCTATTAAATCAAATTAAGACTAAGCCAGTTAGAACAAAATATTGGACACAAAGTAAACCAATCCAAAAATCTCAAGTAAGACAAACAGAGCTAAAAGCAAAGAGGAAAAAAATACATKAAAAGAACATATGCAAGAACTGTGTAGACACGTAACAAATTTACAATTGTAGCAAACAACTATAAGGTTTTAGATTTATAGGCAGCAAACCCATATAACTTGAAATAGTTGAAAAAGAGCTAAGGAAAAATCTTCCATTAGAAAAAAACCTCCTTACTCCCATAGGGTAAAAAGAAGGGAGGGTTAAGCCTTAGGAAGTCGGTTGAGAGGACTCATTTTGCCACAGAAGCCAGGTAAACCACAGGAAAACCAAAGCCCGCGCCGGTCCTCGTTGGCACAGCTGTTTGTCACAGCCACCCTCTCCTTTATGGGCTGGGCTCCCCACTTGAAGAAAATCTCCCCTGGCACAGCTGGGCCAGGGTTTCAGTGCCAGCTGTTCCCCACAGCCACCGCCGACCGTGCCACGCACCAGGGGACGTCCAGCACGAGCAGCGGTCCAGCTGCCGGCGGGCAAACAGACTCTTCCCAGCAGCGCACGGTGAAAGGACAAGAGGTACCGAGCACAAACTGAAACACAGGAAATTCCATTTAAAGATAGAGATAAAAAACTTTTTAACTGTGAGGGTGGTCAGATGCCGGAACAGGTTGCCCAGAGCGCCTGTGGAGCATGCGTGCTTGGAGATACTCAAAATCCCATGGGATGTGGCCCTGAGCAGCCTGCTCCAGCTGAKCCTGCTCTGAGCAGGGGGCTGGACTAGACGGTCTCCAGAGGTGCCTGCCAACCTCAGCCCTCACTGCGGTTCTGTGAGCTCAGAGGAGATGGTGGGAACACAAGGCTTGCCAAAATACAACTGTCAGATTTCTGTTGTTTCCCCACACACGTGCCGGAATGGGAGTCTCTTACGGGAAAAATTGGTTGAAAATCGACTTTCAACCCATTTTTTTCTGTGAATTAAAAAATTTTGTTTGCCAACATACTCTAGAGTTAAATGAAATAAAGGAAAATAGAGGAGTTGACCCACTGGCTGCACTAGGGAGCTTGAAAAGGATGCGGTAGGCAGTAAAACAAGACCCAAGGACTACAGACAGACAGGTGTGGATGCTTGGCTCCCCTTTACACCTTCCACGAAAAGGCAGAGATGTCTATGAAGGCATAGGCAGTAACTACATAATTACATAAAACTATATTCATGATACAGCCAAATGACACTCATCACACCCTACTCTGAGAAAATAAAGATGGAGAACTCTGCATTGCAGATGAATTCTTATTTTTAAATGGAGGAGTGTGAGGGAGAAAAAAAGAAATTTGTTAAGCACACAAAAAGTGAACAGTCTCCGTAAAGTTGGAAATAAAAATATGTAAAATACAATTTCATTAGCGTGTTCTCTTTCAAGCTCTAAAAAGAAAAAATATTGTGCTTACCAACGCATTTCACAAAAACCATTGAACACTAACCTCTAAAATAAGAATATACAAGATAATTCTTGATAATATTGAACACTTAAGAGTGCTTTACATCCACAAAAAGTGCTGCATGAACATTAACTAATTGTGGTAGGTGAAAATAGGCCGACTTTGACTCCAACATTATCCTGACCCCAGATTCAATCAAAACTACAGCGTGTTGGCAATAACTCAGGAAATGACAATTTGCTATAACAGACTGGAAAATTAAAGCATTGGACACATTTGGAAATCCATAAAATATCTGTTACCAARAAATCAGTATGTTTATTTTTAATTGTATGCAGATTGAGTCTAGCACCATTAAAACAAAAAGCACAAGTGTTTCCATCATCATTTGGGCAACTGATCTATTAGTCATCATTAGATCAGAATTTTAACAGAGCTCCTTTTTGTGTATGGAGAAATCTGCTGGTAGCCACATACTGCCTTACAACTTTTCTCTTTAGCCTTCAAAAAGAAGCACGTGCACAATCTTTGTTATAATCATTTTTCCCCTCTTAGCAATGGCTGAAAGGACCAAAATGAGCAGCAGTGAAGAGAAATATTATCCATGTATTAAGCAAATAAAAGTAACATACCAGAAGAAAGAATGATGGAATCTGAGCTGAACCACCACAGGAAGTAGATGGATTTTGACAACTGCAAAGGTTCAGACAAAACAGAGATAAATACTAAAAAAAGAACTAAAACTGAATATTTATTGGTCTAGTTCCAATACATCTTTAAGTCTTACCCCTCACTTCTACCTTGCTCTTCATCTTAAAACTTTAGCGTAATAAAAAGCAAGACATGCACATGCATTGCATCCACAAGGGATGCAACATCTATGCTGAGAACTATGCCTACCCTGTTAATTCTTACAGCACAAGCTCCAGGCCAGCAGACAGTGTCTAAGCTCTCTGCATGAGCTAGCAAGGGTATATCTGGATTCTGCAACTTGCTTGTACAGTATTAATAATGACTAAGTAAGCTATAACCAACATTTTCAGTTGCACCAGTACCAACGTTAACGCAATATGACACAGCAAATATGAGAAGCTGACCAGCTTTAGTACACTAAAGTACATTTTTATTTGAGGATGTGAGAGATTTAAAAACCTGTTTACGAATGATAGTATCTGGGAAGAACTGTTTTTCAGTTTTCCTTAAGGAAGGAACACTGACAAAGAAAAAACCTGGGTTTAGAATCACTGACACTGTTAAATCACATAAGCTGTAATAATGGTCTGTGTTCATACATTTCATCAAAAACAACGCTTCTGCACTTCAAGAAAATCATTATGACTTCCAGGACCACAGAAACACAACAATTTTGTGCATCGAACCACTAATGACTCCAATGAATCGAAAGCCAACTAAACCCATGTTATTAATTTCATCATAACTCTCAAATATTCCAACTTGAACTGGACTTCCATTGATACTTGACACTCTATAAACACATCATTAATTGCTTATATTTCCCATGAAAGATGCAATCACCAGACTTAAAATTTGATTACAGTTATCATGTTTGTAACTAAATATTTAGATAGTTGAACAATATGTTATGTGTTTAATGAATTATTAGACAGCACAGTAGTAACTTCATTCAGCCAACTACATAATACATAGCTATCTTCAGGTATGGGTTGAAAACTGCAAAGCACGTCCTGAATTTTATGACATATTGAGGCCTCAAGAAACAATATACCTATGCCTTTCAGCCATTTATTGATCGAAACTGACACATCTGTGTGCATCGCTCCTGCAAAAGATCATGTTGGTTTAAACAGGCACTGCTACAAACAGCAAATGACTACTAAGTTTAAAGAATAAGGTATTCTACACAGGGTATTCTATTGTTCAAGGTATTCTAGTATTCTATTTACCAGAAAAATCTCTTAAAAGTATTTTTGCACACAGCTTTGAAGACAGTTCTGCATGCATTGTAAGATCATAATCAGGATTGATTTGGTCTATGATTACAGAGAAGCCAATCCATTTGTAGAAAGCTACTTAACATCATAATACTCCCAGCCCCTGCCCTCATTTATTAAGTACACATTCTGAAAAAACTGCTCATGAGTAAGTTCTGCAGGGATCTGGCTTGCCATGTGGTTGGTGCTTCTTGGTTTCCTGCTGCCAAAATGCAATTAGACATCTCAAATACATCTGACTCTTTTTCAGTGCCATCCTAGGATGTCATTGCTTCAGTTGCCACAGGATGGGATGAATCTTGGCTTCACTGAAGTCAGCTGAAGACTTCACTGGGTCAAGATATCATGCAGTTGTGAACAGCTGTTTAAATTATGACTGGCCTTCTTCAAAGTAGTAGCTTATTCCATAGCATTGTGTGGTGTTCTTTCCACAACAAATTACAGCAAATAGTTTCAAGTTAAATTCCACTTCAAGAATAAAGAAACTACAAAAATGGGAATTCAGTCTTTATTTTMTTAAAACAAGATTTGTTCTGCTGAAGGAATGAATAAGTTCATAACTGCAAAACATAAGCAAACAAGGAACAAAACCTTTGCTTCTGGGCATGCTCAGACCTATGCTACTACAAAGTTTTCTGAAAAAGATTATCAGGAATGCTGTAATTCATAGCAGATAAATCATGAAAGACAAAAATTCTGGGATTTTAATTGCATTAGCAAGTGAGATACATTTTACTTGTCTTATCTGTCCCCAAAACATTAACAGTTGAAACACTGTTCTATTTCAGCATAAGTATGAATTCAGATTACTCCATTCTCAGGCAGAGTTACCCAAGGGGAAACAGAAAGGAAGACAGCTAAAGAAATCAAGAATCATCATCCCACTCCTGTTTCACACTGCTCGGTGAAGTAAGCAGACTCCCAAGCACAGGAGCACGTATAGCAGCTTGTCCTCTACACTTCAGATCAGGACACCATCCACTTCTGTTACTTGTCACTGATTTACTTCCAAACAGAATACCCTGTACTGTGATTTAGCTCTTCACAACATAAAAAAAATCCAAATGCATGACTGAGGAAAAACATAAAGAAACGATAAATCTGAAATTAAATGAGCTGAAGATACAAAGAAAGAACATCCAGCAACAGCACCGGACAAGTCTGTAGTATCACTGTATTCTTACAAACTCACATTGTGTCAAATGCCCACCGACAGCAGAGACAGAGAAGCAGATAAAAAATTACAGCATCAAGCAAGAGTATTGCAAAATACATTACCAATTACGAGAACATGAAAACCACAAAAACATGTATTCTAATTTGGGCACAAATTTAGCATGAAACTTAAACACAACTTCAGGTTAAGTCATAGTCTCGTTATAAATACAACTAAATACCTCATTTTATCTGAGTCCCAGAGAGGACTACAGTTACAAGAACATTGGATGCAAACTTGTCAGGAAGAACTAGAAAGCAAAAAATCCTATCAGAAAAGGAACTGAAGAACTGCTAGGTGCAAGCATCAGGCATCTACAGTTTTGGGGACTTGCTAGTCTATGTTTGGTTAGCACCTGGCACAGTATGAGTCTGGGTCCCACTCAAGGCTCACAATACAAGTAAGTAACAAAAAGCAAGCTGCTTAGAATGAGATTGTTTTAAAAGGCTGAATGAGTACTTTGTGGGGGGAGACTTTTTTTAAGTTATGAACTGCATAAAAAACTTAAGTATGAACTTGCAGGAGGTCAAAATTACATATGCATAGAAGAAGAAATGATAATGTTTTTCTCAACTATCATAAAATATCCTGCATCTAACTGCTGCCAGTTAGATTCAAAAGGCATGACTTTATGCCTCTCTAATCCAGTTACCTTTCTTGCTTCTCTAGATTAAGACATGCAAACATACTGACAAACATCTTTCTCCACTAACATTAAAAAACAAAAACAACAATAAACCCCCCCCACCCCAAACCAACCAACCCTCCCAACAATTTCAGTGAGAAAGTATTTCAGCTCTGAAGTTTTCCATTGGTGTAGACTTCACAATCGTGTTTCGAAGTTTCAGCCACGCTGCTAATGAAACAACATGCTATTCAATAATGGCAGCAGAATCTGTATCATTTATCTAATAGGGAAGTGTTTGACTAGTTCCTCAAGACCCCACAAAACTTCTTTTCTCCTTCACGCACATGATATTTGGAGTGTGTCTGCAGTTTTTTTATGTTTTGCACATATCTTCATCAATTCTCTTTGCAAAGCAGTTTCTACATTTACTTCTCATATCACAATCTCCTCTCTTTTTCCTAGTAGTCATTGAGCATGCACAGAAGAGGTTTCTGAACAGTCACAAATGAGGCATAGAATAACATCCAAGCTTACAGTAAACCTTATTTTGACACTGTCAACCACAGAAATGTTTCCAGACTTGTACCCCAAGTCTTATTTTTTTTAAAAAATTGTTACATTTCATACTTGGTTGGTTGGGGKTTTTTTTTGTTTTGTTTTGTTTTTTTAAGGAAAATATATAGCTACTTACACTTTTATTTAAATATAATACATTTTCCTTTTTAAAAAACCCACCCTGACAAGGGGGTCTATTATTTAAAAAAAAAAAAAAAAAAAAGAAAAAAAAAAAGACATTACAGGCTAAACATATTAGTCATTCTACGGTCCTCAAGATATTTTTATTATTCAAGGTTTCAAGGAAAAGTTGTGTGCTGGAGAAACACAAGCTTGCAATGAATGAGTATGGAGAACAGTATTTTTGGCTGTAAACAAATATGCACTAGTGATCTTGAAGTACAACTGCATTAAACCTTATTCACACACAAAACAATTCATGCTCTTCACGTGTACAATGTTGTGAAAATAAGATGGAAGAAGTTAGATAGGAAAACATTCTTGTATCATAAAAATATGTTAGAATGGGACTTATCTATAATTTAAAGCTTTGCTTTAAAACAAACTTTATTTAAAAATCTTCTTTTGCTTTATCTAAAAATTAGCCTTTCTATAAAAACCATTCCTTTAAAACTTTGCTTTAAAAAAATCAGTTTTATATTAGACAAAATATTAAATTATACAGGCACTATTAGTTAGAGGGCTATAAGAACTCATGTTATAACCCTTCATTTTCCAGTGACTTGCAATACGGTCATAAGATTCTGTGTCTACTGACAACCATAGGAAAATTCACCCATAGAAATCAACTTTTATTTAAAAAATAAAATAAATAAATAAATAAAAATTAAAAAATCTGCCAGACCATATTTGACTTGTAAAGGGACTTAGTTTCCACCTGGCTTAAGTACATGCACATCTTTTATTTATCCTGGGAAATATGCATATACATTAAAAAAATCCCCAAAATATTTTTTGAACAAGTGGTTTATGAAGACAGCTTTTGTATTTCCTTCAGATACTGTATATTAAAATAAAACATTTCAAAGTCCACCTTTATTGCAATCCAAACCAGCGACCCTTGACACTTCAGAAAATTAATCAAGAATGATTTTGTTTTTTCAGGGGAAAACGCACAGATATTACGTTCAATGGCAAAGAGAACAGGGTCTGGTCTTTTCTATATTTTTCTTGTGTTCTGAAAGATGTATTCTACAACTATAGAATTTACAAAAGACCTTTAAAGTAAGATAGATTATATAATATACCAAATTGCAGATTTACAAACCAGAGCCCTGATTTGTGATGATGTTTAACTATATGCTTAACTTAATACAAATGAACAATTAATCTTGGATTCTGAAGCATAGAAACATCTGCAAGACTGGGGTTTATGTCTCCTAAACACATTAAATAAGCTGTCATCATAATAACTATTAAAAAACAGAAAGAAAAAAACAAACCTAAACCAAAACAATACAGTATTTTTTGCCATAAATTCGCTGTATTTAGAGCATCAGTGGCCAAACATTAATCACTATGGAATATAATTTTAATTCAACTAAATATTTTTAAACATATATTTAAATACCTGTTTAAACAGATATTTGAACTCTAATACATTTAGATGGATGCTGCTTTAGGTTTATTTAAATATTTTACTGAAAGTCTAAAAAGAAAGTTTCAGCTATAGTACATAAAAATGTAACCAACAGTACACCCAATTAAAATCAAAAAAGCAGAGAAACTCAAATTTAAGGTTGAAATTCTAGAACAACTCACTGCTATTTGTTTGTATTATAACTTTTCCATCCCCCCACTAAGGAATGTGAAATTCAGCTATAAACTTAATCAATAAGCTATTTAAAAAGAAAAGAAAAAAAAAAAAAAACCACCCAAGCCAAACCCTAAGCCTATATTTCTTTTGGAATTTGAGATTTCACTTTAGCCACCACCATTTGAACAGTTCCCTAGAGAGACATACTGCCTTACCAGCATGGTCCATTATTGCTTGATGAGAGCCCACAGTGACTTTTTGTCCAAAATAACTGCTTTGGACATGGTTTCAGGAAATAAAGTCAATATAAAAACATGTACAATTATATTTCATTTCAAGAAAGCACTGAATTGATCTGAATTGTATCATACTGTATTAATTTTAATGCCACTCGATAGGCAAGTATATATTAAGTGTTGAAGGAGGTGTGCATATACACAAACACAAAATACATACACAGAATTCAGCCCAGATTAATGTATCTTCATTTAATTTCTAGCATAACAACCGAGTAATTTTTTGCACTTTAGAATTATGTGGAAAAATGAGAATAGGCACAATTAATTAATACAGCTTCTAATTTACCTTATTATAGTGCACTATTACGCACTGATAATACCATAAAAACAATATGATACTATTCAAGCTCATTTTTCTGACGTACAGGTGAAGTCCAGTAAATAGGATTCTAAGTTTTAACTCAAAAGCACAACAACTGCAGCTTTACACAGTAGAACAGTGCAATACATTATGTCCCCATATTCCAGGAACAAGAGCTGAGTTTACAGTCGTACTTGTTTCACATTAGACTGGCTTTGCACTTTCTGCAGCTCTAGCCCTTCAACTGCTTCATCTATGACCTCCTTTTGTTCCCTTTCCTTTTCCTCAATCTTTTTCCAGGTGCTGGCTATAAAAAAAAAAAAGTTCTTTTGGTAGCTAGCTCTCACCTGGTAGAACACGACAGTTTCGAAGTAACGGTACAGCAGAAGTTCTTCTAGAGGGTTGGTTCACAGTGCTCGGGTGACCCCGATCTCCACTTACTTCCCAGTTCCTGACTTTGGAAGAAGCTCGCTCTGGCTTCTTGGGAAAAGATTCCGACGTGACTTTCTGCCTCTTTTCAGGAATCCCTGTGACAACTGTTGAGTTCAGAAAGGTCCTTTTCGGTTTCCTCCTCACCTTTAATTTTTTAGCATCAGGCTTTTCTTTCTTAAGGTGCTTTCCCACTGTAGTTTTCCTTGTCTGGCACCTATGGATGGAGAAAGCAGAAGACTTCTGGGCACGAGGACGAAGTTTCCTTCTCATTCCCTCTTTTTGCTGTTTTTTCATTCTGGAAGTTTGTTTGCCTGCGGTTACTCTATTTCCTCTCCTCCCAACAGTACATCTGACAGACATAGGTCCTGCAGCCTTTCTGGAGAAAACTGGTTCTTTATTAGTGCCTTCTTTTCTCTTCCATATTGCCTTTGGATTCTCCCTCTCTAACTGCTCACTCCTGATGGAGGTCAGAGGAGTTTTGGTAACTCTACTGTTAAATGGAGTTAATCTAACATCTCCTTCTACCGCAGACTGGTGAGAGTTCAAAGGCGAAATGATCAGGTGCTTAAAAGAGCTCTCAGAGTGACCAGATACCAGGCAATCTGTTCTTTCTTTGGAAACAGAAGATCCATCTGCCTTCTGACTTGAGGGTGCATCATTCCCTTTACCTGGATCTGGCAGGAAAGATGCTGAAGATGAACTATAGAAGTCTGACCAATTGAGTGACTTTGATGGCGTGCTTTCTCTCTGTGCATCAGCTAGTTTCCTCATGTTTGCATCAAAGCTGAGACTTCTGAAAAGCTGTCGAACGTGGGAGGGCTTTTTGGCCTTTTCTCCAACTGTACTCTTCGGAGGCATTTTCAGAATTCGATTTGTCAGTGGGTCATAATACTTAAAAGAACACTGTTTGTATTTATACCTTACAGAGTCCTTGCTATCTGTGGAGCTGCGATTTTTCCTCATTTTGGGAATATCTATAGGTTTACCTTTACACTGTTTTATCTCTGGGCACGAAAGTACATACACCACTGTCTTGGGCTGTACAGGACTCATAATCTTGCTATAGGACTCAGGAAGTTTAAGGGCACATAGTCTAGTTTTCATGTTTGGGGTTTTTTCATTCTCCGGCCACACGACGCTTGCTTTCTGATCAGCTGGATCAGATTCCCTTCTAGACATTTTTCTTTTTGCTACAGGGTAGTTCAATAGACTTGTTTGGGTCCCATGGCTGACTTTAACCACCTGGCATCTTGAAGCCAGGCGCCATGTCCTTTTCCTAGGCATTTTAAGAATTTGTGGGTTGCATAGCGTATCTGAGGCTAAAGATGGGTTATCAAAATCAGAGGCACCACTTAAAGCATCATTAAATTCTGGCAATGCTTTAACTGATGCACTTTCTGTTCTTTTACCCTCAACAATATTGTTCTTTTTTTCATCCTTCTGCTTTTTTTTCTTCATTCTCTTCCCTGTACAGTTGGCTGAGGATTCACTGTCAAAGTAGCAGCGAAAACGACCTTCCCTGAAATCACGCACAAGTTCTTCAATTTTTATATCATCTTCATACATTATTTGAGACCAAGTCTTTCCCACAAAAGAAGGAGGCACATGAGGCAGAGCTGGAAGAACTGGTTCTTCAGTATGAACTACAACATCCTGTTTCACTGCTTCTGTTTTCTCTACTGACTCAGTTTTTAAAACAGAAGAGAGCTGTGTTCCATAGTCTTTATCTTGCAAACTTATTTGGACCTCTTTCAGGAATTCTATATCTTTTATAGCTGCCTTGGGTAAGTCTGTTCCTGCCTGAATAGGTGCATCACAGTCAAAACTCATTTCAGAACCCTCTAAATGAGTATGGTCCAGAAGTGATGAAAAAGTTAAACAGGGATTATTCTCTTCTTTGAAATAAACTTCTTCAGATGTAGTTCCATGGCAGTATTTCAAAATAACATCTTCAATAGTTTCATCCACTGAACTTTCATCACCTCTGTTCGTCTTCACGTTTTTGCATCTTGCTAGTTGTGGGGATGTCCCAAGATCTAGGGAGCTGCTGATACCCACAGTATCCCTGAGATGGAAATCAGACACCAAAGTTTCATCCTGAGTTTGTAAACCGTCTCGTTTTGAGAGAGATTGACCTGAGGTAATACATAAAGAATTGTTGTGGCTGCACATAGAATTCTGATGAGAAACTGAAGGACGTTTTGGGTGAACCAGTGCCGGAGCAGGATTCAAGCATGGGTTCAATAACACATCACTATTGCATACCTTCATTCCTGTTTTATCACATCCACTATGTGGAATCAGATTTGATGCTGCCAAATTCCTAACATTTTTTCCTGTTTTAGGATTAACAGAAGAACTATGGATTGAAGGACTGACAGAAAAACGCTGAGGTACAGGGCTCACAGCTGTAAACTGGCCTTCATGGCTATGGTTTGCAATTTGAGCATCTTTCAGGGTATCCCAGTTCTCATTGCTACAGATGCCCATAGACTGCTGGGATATTCTTACAACATGTTCCTGCCCTCTTTCTAGTTTTTGAATAAATGCTTGTGTTAGAGAAGTTTTCTTTGTGCCCTCATGAGACAGGTATGGAGCAGAAGAGCATATTTCATGAATGGACTCCTGGTCTTTGCTGGAAATCTCCTGGCTGTCTTTGTTCCTCTTTTTCTCCACCTCTTCTGGGGACAGGCAAGCAATCCTAGCAGTCTCTGGAGTGATGGGGAGTGGCATGTCATCATAGGTTGGTCTAAAGGGGACGGAAAAAACCCACCTTATATAAATACTGTAAATATGCTTAAGATTTTTCAAACAATAGTGTTTTGTTTTGTTTTTAAAAAGAGTAATTACCTAGAGTGCATCACACTTAATGAACACACTCAAGTTACCAGCTCTGCTACTTTAGCAGAGATATTCCATTTTAAAAAACGGCAGAGGGGGAGGGGGGAACGTTCCACAAAGCTAAAGATAACAATTCAGGCATTAGTCGGTTACCCTCTTCATGCAACCACCCATCAAGAATGGCCAAACATACATTACGATCATTTTATAAATACAGCAAGGAAAAGTAAAGACATTTCCTTTGTTTGAAGTTGCAAGCTTATAAAGAGGTTATTTCACTGGTAAAACTACCATTAATTTTGAGATTTTGTAGAGAAATGGAATATTATAATATGACACAGTATAAAAATACTATTGAGTATAAATGCCCCTTTCCCTACAAAACGTGGCTGCCTGATAGGAACTCTGCACATGTTGCCAAGGAATTCCATGCTTACTGTTTCTCACAGACATACCACAGCTTCTGACTCACTTCTATAAGAAGCCAAGTTATGATTGTTCAGCCTCACTGTGACAACAGCAGATTTTTATATATTCTGTAACTGGCAGTTCTGTCTTTAGGACTGCCTCAAATACAAGTGTTTACGTCTTGCAGAATTAACAGAACAGACAGATATGGACTATTTCTCTTATGCAACACAGGAACCCACAAGGCTTCAATGTGTAACAGCTGGGCAAATCCAAGGAAAATAATTTTAAAAAAACTAAATATAACTGAAAAGAGAATATTATGTTTCATTTGAAAGTTATAACCAGACCTTGCGAGACCCAAACGGATGCTTACTTTAATACATGGCAGACAGCCATGCACGTTTTATGGTGCATTTATCTGCYAACAGAAGTATTGTGAATAAATTTTATTGTACAGTAATTTCCTTGCTTATAAACATTCGGCTTCCACATTTATTGAAAGTTAAAAATCAATCAAGAGCCAATAGAATTAGCAATGCTTAATAGTCAACGTGTGCAGAAGTCCTTGAAGGACTCGGACATTAGTTATTAATAAAGCCAGCTGATACCACGCAAACTTGTAGCAAGTATTTCTAACTAGCTACTTCACACTGAAAAACAATCACAAGAGAACTTATCTGAATATAGCTATGTCTCAGCCTTTTACTGAGATGACAGATAAAAGAAGAATTCTCAGCTTGGAAGAACTGTTTTATAGTTGAAAAAAATGATAGGTTTGGCCAATGTTTTTTTAAAAAAAAAAAAAAAAAAAAGTATTTAAAACTGGCATTTGAACTCTACAGACTTAACAAGATTTAGTCCAGAAAAGTATACTTCATAGGATCACCACCAAAACAAACAAGCAAAACTTCCCAACGCCCCCCCCAAATAACTCATACTTGAAAGCACCTACTTCAAACCTCAGGATAGGGCTCAGTGACAGTGCTCGTGATCCACCATTAGATTTTGTTCTCTCTCTCTCTGGGCCACTAACAATTAAGAAAACAGTTTTCCAGCCAGCTACATATTCATTTAATCACCATTTAATCTCCAACCACACTTTCCTTAGCTTGCTTATAAACCTCATACAAGAACATGCCAAAAGCTGGGCTTTTGAGAGATGGCATGATAGATGCAACATGACAGATGGCACCAAGATGGATGATTCTCCTCTATTCACAAGGTCTGTTATCCTGTCAAAGAAGGAAATTAGGATGGCCTGATGTGATTTTTCTTGACTAAATCAGCAGTAACCATTACTCATCACTTCATTGTCTTCTAGATTCTTATGAACAGTTTGATTATTCAGTTCTCAGGGAAATACTGTAATTTAAGCAAACTAGTCTGTAAGCAGATCCTCCCTCTGCCCCTACTGATAATTCACAAACACTACATTTGTTTTTTCCCAGTCCTTCTGAAACATCACACATTCTCCATGGCCTCTCAAAAATAATTACTAACAGCTCCCAGACTGCTTCACAGAGTACTAAGTATCATGAGTGCTGAAAACCCTATTTACTGAGGTCATGTGAGGAGAACTACAGAGCCACTAACAGTCATAAACAAAACAACTTTTTTATGCAAAATAGCATGGAAGTGAAAGTTATCAGAAGACCAAGACCTATAAGGTATTTCACAGTGCAGGGACTGAAGCACCATCCATCAAACAAAAAAAAGCCTTCCAAGGAAACACAAGGGCAGTCACATGAACATCCCGTAGATCAAAGTCCCCTCCAATCATTGCAACTCATAACAAAAATCACACTGGCTACATAAAAAGTGATAAAGCACTGCATGCTATTCATAACAAAGTAACTTATATTTTACTTCAGCTATTAGTGAATGAAGAATAATATGCTAAAGTGATGTACATATCAAATATTGACTGCCAATACTTGAACTAATGGTCTAAGCTGTGTTAACACCCCCCCACACCCACACYCCCCCCCCYCCCCCCGAAAAAAAAAATTTGTTATTACAGACTCACTACCTATGGCTGCATAGGTAAAGTTGAGTCCTGGTTTTTCTTAAGTCCAAACACTAAATGCTGAAAAATTCATGTTGCAAAATTTTACCTTTGTTTACTTTCCAGAGGTTAGAAGATAAAGGCCACCATGCCTATCTAACTTGTTATAATTTTACATAGTGTTCAAAAGCATGTACAAGACACGCACATGTTCCCGTATCTGTAAAAACGGTGTGTGGGGAGAGTGTGTTGTGTAGGAGTAAAGTATGTGTGAATGCATATACCCTTACATATTGTAATAATACACAATTTAAGTGAAAGGAAGGAAACTAAAGTGGTAGCTGTCATGGCTCACGCATACCAGAAGTGGGAATCTTGCAGAAGACACGGCTGTCTTGGTCAAAGGAAACAACAAAACAAACGCTGACATAATTGAGATGCCAAATTATGTTTTTCTTCCTTACTGTAAAAGATGTTTAATTGATACCTGCCACAGACCTTGGTTTTATTCCTGGTAATGCATATGGAATACAATCACAGGCTGAAAGTCTGAAGAAAAAAATGCCACAGCAAAACTTTTCTATTATAAATAATTACGGTTACAAAAGACTGGAAGGTGGTAAATACATTGCTGATGTTTAAAAACATAATGAAGTTATAGGTGGCAATACAAAAAGTTTCATAGCAACTAAAAGCTTTTAGAGCTGTACCTGGCAAGTTAGCTCAAGTAATAACAATTAAAATAGAATAAAATAGCTGGAACACTATAAGATCTAGCAACCATCAAGGTTTCTCAAAAGGAAAAGTTGCATCTCACTAATCTCTGGACCATGTGTTAGGCAGTGATAAAGGAGTAGATAAAGAAGAGTTACTACTTTGATACGCAAAAGGCTTTCGTTAAGTTCCCTGGGAATCTATTAAAAAGCTAAATAATCATTGGGGGAGGAAAAAAACCCCAATCAAACACCAAGAACTGGTTGCTAATATCAAATAGGAGGGTTGAACAATCACTCATCTTCACAACAAAAGACTGGAAGCAGAACGCCCTCCAGTTCAGGCTAAGTTTTATGACTTACTTGCCCCTTTCAAAATTTTTGAAGAGTAAAGTATTAAAATCTTCAGATGACAAGGAAATGCTAAAAGGATCCTCTGAATGATTTAAATAAATGAACACAATAGGGATGTTCAGTCAAATTTTGATAAACAAGGGATAAAACTTATGACACACTTCGCATGACCCTAACAAGCCACATCGATTCACCAACAGCAGTATACAACTCCTCCCTGCTCAAGATGCGTTATTTTAAAAGAAAATTAATAACATTTTATCCTTGTGTACTCCAAAAATATAACATTTTCCTCAAAGGTGTATCATCTTTTAGAATAGAGTGGAATTCTGGTTATCCAAGAAAAGGGGATAGAATTCATCAGAGTATAGATAAGGGTTATAGGACTGACTAAGCCAAAGGAGAAACCTCATACAATGAAACATTAAAAAAAAAAAGGATTATTTCTATTATCATATGAATGCAATGTAATCAAATACATCAGATGATCAAACAATGCCTGTCAGCTGAACTGCTGTGCCCTACTGCTGCATGCATTCCTGTCCACCTGAGCTCTGAGATAAAGCACCTTTGTTCGAACTTCAAAATSTTGCAGATCAGAATTAGACCTAAAGGGAAGGCCAAAGGCAGTAGAAATAATCTTTTAACTTTCTCACTTCAGAGTTCTTCCACCTTTGCGTGAAACACCTGGCATCTGGATACTGCTGGAAGACTGACTATAGGACTAAATGGATTTTGGTATGGATAAACTACAGCAAATTCCTAGGCTTCTAGCTCGCTTAACAGCCTATATCCAATTTTCAAAAATTACTTATAAGCAAATGTCTCTGGGGTGGAGGGAATAGAACTACAGTTCTATACAGTTAGGAACTTCTGACAGCTTTGCTACAAATTACCCCCAAAAGCAGAGTGAAGATTTACTCTCTTAAATGCTCAATATTATTTCTTTACGTAAAAAACTTCTACACCAAGAGTTTGGAGGAAGGAATGATTTGTTCGTTTGTGKTTTTTTTACTGGGGGGAGGGGCAGAACACCAATATCCTTTGAAATTCAGTGTAAGGCAAAGCCCTGACGAATTTTTTCCTTTTTCCACTTCGCTACTAGGTATACTGGTTCTGCAAAACAAATCAAGTCTCACAAATATTTCTATAATCCTTTTAAATAACACTAAGATCCTTTGTGTGAATTCAGCTAAATAGTAAAAACAGGTATTTAAGAACTGAGTCAAACTGTGTATCAATGCAAGTGTTTTTATGGAAGAAAGAAGAGAATCCAATTCTTACTTCAGATGTCAGTTAAGAACGTGACATTTTTTTTCAGACCAGCATCACAACATGAATCTATTGACACCTTCTTTCCAATCTTTCCTTTTCTTCCTCCAAACTCTGTCTAGATTTGGGATTACTCCTCCCCCTTCTCCCTCCAACTTCATCTAGATTTTGTACATTATTTTTCTCATTCCATTCCTTCTTCCAACAACTTAGAGGAATGTGGGTAGCTTGTTTTTCCTAGTTGGTAGGTTTCGTTCACCAAAGGAATAACCTTGTATTAGCGACACCTCAAGAGAGGACTTTTTTCATTTGGGTGTTGCCTTAAAGTGAATTTTCTCCATGGCAAAAAATTGTGGATGTTCTTAAGGTAGGAAGGATTAAATTTATTTATTTAAGATAGAAGGATTAAATTATTTATTTGTAGTGATGTGTACATGTCCTGGGCTAATTTGTCATTGACATGCCTACTAGCTTGTTCTGTCACATCCCTAGTAATATCAATAGGACTGCCTTCAGACAAAATACTCTTCTACTTGTTTGTCAGATCTATAGCAGAGTTGTATATCAAGATACACTGTACTGGATTCAGTACAGTGGGATTTTTGTCTGCCTTGCAGAACATAACAAACAAGGAATGAGATTTAATTGATTTCCCTTCATCTACAGAGAAAAACTTACACACTGACCCTCTTACCACTCTTAAACATGCACATGGTAAATAAAGAGAACACTTTTCAAAATCTGAGCATTAATGAATTGGGCAATTAATGTAATTCATGAAAGTACTAACTGAATGTGTGAACTGCAAGGATAATGAAAAAATAAACTTATAAATATTCACCTGACATTATCCACAAACAACAAACCAAAATTATGAACTCTTTCAAAACATACCATAAAATACACTGCTAAATATATATATAAAGCCCAGAATTATAAGAATTATAATTAAAAAAAAAATGTATATAAAGCCCAAATTATAAGAATTTGTAAACACATGTCAGACTGTACAGTCTGCCATTATACCCGCTGACCCATATATTCCTTCTTTTTTCAGGTCTTCACATTTAATTGCTATCATTAGTGTTGTATCAAATCCTTAAGTAGTGAAACAAAGTTTAAAAGTGCAGAGACAACACAAAAGCAATATACTTGGACAATGTTTATATAAATACACTCCTTTCTAAATTGTCTTCAATGTGGAAATTTCACCTCAAATGGACAAAATTTACTGCTCAGCGGTAGAACAGAAATAAGAACTCTTAACACATGCATTCTACCAACACATATTTTTAAAAAAAAAAAAAAAAAAAAAAGCCAGCTGTATTGTACCTGTTGTCATGGTATCTGTGGGGATGATGCTGTAAAACATCTTGCAGGAAACGCTCCATCAAGCTACTGGTACCCATACGATTCCTACAGTAAGTGGTAAAATGTCTGTGCTGGGAGCTGAAAACATGCTGGCGAAAGATAAAACAGATGACTAGTTTAATAATACTGTTAACACACTGGCCTGTTCCTAAAAATTATTTCCCAGGTTAAACATTACACTGTTGCTATGAAAATATTTAAATAAAAAGAAAAATCTTCAGCCTTTTCTACTTTAAGATGTTGATTCAATGAGATTTTTAAGCATGCTCAGGGAGTCTCAAATAATACTAAAGTGTATTGAAGCATCTTCCTGAGTTGGAACCTAAATTAGCAGCTCTGACAGCTGCTCACAAATCTCTTGTAACTAGTACAAATACTCTCACAAATCTCACAGCTGCTCACAAGTCTCTTGTAACTAGTACAAATACTCTAAATGTATCTGTAAATGACTATTAAAATATTCTTGAACTTCATATGAGTAAACATCCTATAATTCACTCAAATTAAGGAGAATTTTCATAAGCATAGAAGATTAAATAGGCTTCTACTTTCTAATTTWAAAAGTCTAAAAGACAGGAGACTGACAGAGTTAAAGAACAGAAAAGAAAATAGTTGATCAAACGTCTTCAGCCTTGACATCTAACATATTAACCCTGATACTTTACAATATATACAGATCTCAAGATTAAAGCCACAGAAATAAACCTAATGGATGCAATGCACAGCAGCGTGCCACTTCAGAAAAGCAGACTGCAGTAGTCATGCCACTGCACCAGCATCTTTTTAACAGGTAACAGATAAGAAGGGTACCATCTTCTCAGTGCATACATTGTGCAATTCACAAATTGATTATTTTTCATTCAGTATTGGTTGGTCAGTGTAGAGACTGATATTTTATAAGCTGATAAAGCCTTTTGGTACTCCTCACTACCTGTTGCTGAATTATGCAGAAGCCTTCTCACCTGTTCCAGATTACTGTAGTGTACGTGGCAACAGTTGCAGTATCCTCGTCTATTTTGCACAGTGGATACTCCAGGCCCAGGATGTTCTTGCCTTCTTGCGTGTAAACTGAAAGAAGCAGGTAATATTACCAAGACATGTTGGGTTCTTTAATTCATGTTCTTAACATGAAAATTCTAAATATCTATCTTACTATAGAGCTGCAACAAACTTACAAGATAAACGTTTCTATTTCAGAATTGTAATGGCAAGTACGACTACGTATTTTAAGGTATTCCCAAGCAAATTTTACTAAAGAAAATTTTTCTTAAATGCATAACAAAGGACAACAGGTTGAAGGCACAACTAACACAAATGCTGATTTCAGTTGGCTGAAATCTGAAGAGAACTGTCTCTCCAGAAAAAGGCAGAGTCATCTTTTCATTCTTCTGGTTTTTAGTATTTTGAAATTAAAAAAAAAATAGACCGAAGACAAAAAAATCTTGACACCCACACATTAGTTTTGGGCACTACAATGTGCCTTCCCCACAGTTTTTAATAGTATGTGGGTACAAGATAAAAAGGACCTCCATCATATACTTGATCTATATTGCATCACTGTCTTCCATTACACAAGATAACAGATAAGGTTGAAAAACTGATTCTTCCTGTTATACTTTGTGTAAGCAGTAAGCTAGATGCCAGTTAGATCATCACCTAACTTACCTGCTATTGCTGTCCTGTCGTAGAGAGCCTTCAACACCATGTCTTTCGATTCCTATAGGAAAAAAACAAACAAACAAACAAACAAACAGAATATCAAAGAGATGGAATAGAGTTTTACCTGCACTTAGTTACTTCTCTTACATTGCATTTGTCAAAACTACTATTTTAAAGGAAGACAAAAAGTTTACTAAGTTCAAGAAAGCATGTAGAGAGAGATCCTTTTGTCCTCAAAGTTCCTCTAAGAGCTTCATAAAATAAGCTTTACTATTTCATGGTTGAGGTGAATGGGAATTTTCTACTGATTTGTCTGGGATCAAGACTAGGCAATCTACATTTACACTGCTACATCCGTGATCACTGAGATGAATTGTAGCATGTCTTAAACAGCTTATTACAGGACAAGAAAATTACACCTACATGGAAACGCTGTGGATGATTCAGAAGTCACTTCTTCCATCTAAGTTCCGTAATTAAATTTA
This sequence comes from Phoebastria nigripes, assembly GCA_035582835.1. Classification (NCBI taxonomy): domain Eukaryota; kingdom Metazoa; phylum Chordata; class Aves; order Procellariiformes; family Diomedeidae; genus Phoebastria; species Phoebastria nigripes. The sequence goes on from JAYKAV010000445.1 coordinate 1,554,278, forward strand.
GGAAATCAAAGTATGCAATTGAAACTACAAGGTGAACTAATGCTTCTACTGTTAATTACTACACTTAAAAAAAAGAGTAACTGCAACAAAAAGATCTACTTTAAACTTCTCACCTTGTGCTGAAGAAGCAGAAGCTTCATCAGATGGTTTGATTCTGTCAAACATCTGTAAGTAAAAAATAAAATAACTGAGAATAAAAAAAAAAAAACAGCCCCACAGTAAAGCCCATCCTCAAGCTCATCTTTCACTCCAAGCTCCAAGCTGTTCAGAAGCACTATATGTTTCAGCTATAGATCAAGACTTGACTTAAATGAAGCTGCATTGTAAAAATAAATTTCTGTTTTACTAGGTTACCCTAATATTGTATTTAACAATGCATGTTAGCCCCTTTGATAGAAGGGGCTAATTTCTGATCTAATTAATGAAGTCAAATACTATACTTACGAATACAGCTTAGACTCTGTTAGTTTATTAAGCAATAACCTTGTCACATTCATTTAATTACTTAATTTTCTAAGTTGCCTTTACAATAAAGATGAAACATGTATGCTAATAAAAACCATACAAGACCTAGACCACACAAAATAATTATCCAGGCTGGAAAAGTAATCCTTACTGCTCAAAAGACCTGCAAACCAGTATTGAATCCCACAATTTTTAATTAAAATATGACTGCAGCAACATGCAGTTACATGCGTTGGACTCGATGATCTTAGAGGTCTTTTCCAACCTTAATGATTCTATGATTCATTAATGATTCTATGCTTTAGGGTGCCCAAACACAAAGGGCTTCCGAGTTTCACACAGTCATTTTACATTACGGAATGCAAGCATTAAATCAGCTTTCTAGTACAAACCTTAGAGTCATCAACCTTCTTCATCCACCAAAGCTGACTCCAGACTAGCAAACAACAAATGTCAAACAGGAGGCCATTTGCAGTGCAGGACACTTATCTTTTCTCATCCCATCTGGCAACAATGAAGTTAAAGAGCCTTTTAAAATAGAGTTAATAATGCATGTTTTCCATGTCCTAAGGCATGTAAATTTTTCTGTACCACTTTGCAAACATGTCAGTYGATAAAATGAATAAATCTCTTTTTGAAGTCTGCAGTACATCCTGCTTTTTTATTATGGAAGTTGTTTTGACAGTCTTTCCTACATAAATGTTAACTGTTCCTTCTGGAATAACTTTGTTCCTTCTTTCCTCCTCATAGTCCCTATGTATTAAATATTGTTGTCAATTTGGATGCCAGCACTCATGAAATTAAGTATACTTCTACAATAACAGAAAACAAATTCCTCAATATTAACCAAATTGAAATGAATCTATTCTGAGCATCATTCATGAACCTGCTCGGAAAAACAATGTTTTGTTTATGTTACATAAACTAGTTAGATATTGCAATAATACATTAACTGGAAATTTCACAGGAGGTTGGATGCTCAAAGCATTTTATAAATGAATCACCATATACTCAATGAAGTATTATCATTAGCATTACAGACAGGAAAACAGGAAGGCCACAATAATTCGCACAATCACTGTCACCAGTGTCACAGTGAAAGTACCACATCCTGCCTCAATACTCAGGACTTAGCAATTCTTAGATCCGCTCTTGGCTTACCATTTGTGTAATTGTGGGATGACAAACTTAAAAGTTTCAAATCAACCACTTTTACTTTTTATCTTTTATAAACTGTTTTTACAAGTCATTCCTTCCCTTCTCCCTTCCTGTTCTCATTTATGTAGAAAAGATGCTCCTATATGAGGCTGCATACCATCAGGCTTGACAGATGTGTGGTGTAGTTTTTTTTTTTCTTTAAACTTGTCCTGCTCTTTCCCCAACTATGCACCGCTCATTATAAAATTGCAGGGCTGTTACAGCAGTTATGGTCAGAAGGAATATCTCAGTATCTCAACTCAAAAAAACAAAAACAAAAACCCACCCAACAAACCACCCAGCCAAACCACCAGACTCGTTCTCCTTCCCATCGCCTATCAATTCATGTAGCAATACCTAGAAGAACCCCCCCAGAGGAGGCCACCGCCGCGGCAGGGCGGTCAGCCAGCCAGCAGGGGGCACCGCGGCACCGCAACCCCGCCCCCCGCCCCAGAGCGGGTTAAGGCACCCCGACACCCCACGACCCGCTTTCACCGCCGAGACGCCCGGCAGCGGCGAGCGCCGTGCGCTGGAGAGGGACTGCACGGCCGTTCCCTACCCCCCCGTTTCAGGGAGTAACGTCAGCGGTGGCCCGCTACTGAGGGTTCGCCCAGCTGCAAGCACAGCTCTGTAAGTGACACCCCGAGGTCGAGAGACGGACTCACGCACGTTGAACCCGAGCTAGGAGCGTAGTAACTTCAAACAGCGCGGGACTATGAGATAACTACACYGAGTTACTGCAGTCTGGATCTCCTCGTCATCCTTCTGCAGTTCGAGGAGATTCGATGGACGGGATTTTCTCACCGGAGGAGGGGCGTGTTCGGTAAAACTTGTATAAGCTTGGCTATCGCTTAGTCACTGAGAGAAAAGCACCAGAGGAAGATCTTCCAGAGATACTTAYGTACAAAGCCGGCAAGAGAGGAAAACCTACTCTCCTTATCTCAGTGTTTTATAAGAACACTAGTGCACAGGACAAAGGAAAAAATCTGAACTCAAACTATAAACAGCTTGCTTACCATCTGAAGTCAAGCTCAAACCACAGGCTGGTAACGTAAAGGAAATCTGCTATGTAGGTGCCTTATTTATGCTGCCAAAATCTGGACAGCCTAACTGCAATCCTTACTTTATCAAAACAGAAACTACAGCTATAAATCCACAAAGGATTTTTTTCAGATGTCCGTGCAAAGCCTGCAAAATCCTAGCTTGGTTAAGAAACTTCCAACTGTAAGTATCTCAAACTGTTGGATTAAAAAAGTAAATTACATCTGTACAAGCGTTAGCTTAAACATTTTACCACTGAAAAATCCTGTAAATTGTAACAAACGTAAAAACAACTGGCTACATACAGAAGTGTTTGATTTGGTAAATTTCTAGCCAGGCTACTTTAGCTGTCTCTAACACCAATGCTTCTGTTTGGTTTTACGGAATTACKCCGCATACAGCAGGCAGAGGAGGAAAAGCCTCAGACAATCCCATTTAACAAGAGAAATCCATAAAGAGGCAACCAAAAGGCATGAAACGTACACATACATACAAATAAAAAAAAAATCAGTGGTGCATTCTGATAGCGTATAAAAGCGTCAAAGGCATCAAAGAAACTCTCTAGGCAGTGTCACTCTTGCGCTGCAACAGGTAAAATAAATAAAAAGGGGCAAAAAGGCCAATCAAAACTGCTCCTCCAAGAACACCTCACGAAAACCCCTACTGCCCCTTCACCCGAGGAGGTCTGTGCTGGGCAGACAGAGGGAAAACAAGGGGGAAAATCCTCCCTTAAACAAAGTCGTCTGTCTTCCGACAGCATTAGCACAAACAGGGGGGCGGAAACTCATTTCAGGAACTGCTTTTGCCCCACCGCCACACAGCACCAGCTCGGGGTCCCGTCCCTGCTGCGCCACGACCACGCCGAGCGGCGTGCCCGCGGCTCCCCCTCGCCCCGTCCCAGCTCCGCCACGCACCGCCGAGGCGCCCGCCCCTGCTGCAGGAGCTCCCCACTGCGGAGGGGGCTGAGGGGAGCGCCCACGCGCGTTAACGCCCGCGCAGGAGGTTTGCTGAGCAGCGCGCGGACCCCGCCCCCACCCGGCCCCTTCCGCTCCCAGCCGGCCCCCTTCCCTCCGCCCGGCACGGCACGGCACGAYACGGCGGCGCGCATTCCCGCCGCTCCCGCCGCCCGGCTCCCTCGCCGGCGCCGTCTCACCTCCATCACTTCCCCGTGAGCTCTTCCGTGCCACGCTGGGGTCAGGGGACGCCATCCTCTGCTTCCTGCTCCGGGTCGGGCCGGTGCGGCGGGGGCGGGGCGGAGCGGAGCAGAGCAGAAGCTGTGCTGTGGGAGGGGAGGGAAAGGGAGGGGTCTCCTGTTTCCCGCCCAGGCCTGAGGGGCTGCGCCGCCGCTGCCTGCCCGCCTTCGGGCACCCCCTTCCCCTCAGCGTCTCTTTCCGCCCGCTCGGGCTCCTGCGCGCCCCTGTCCCGGGCCAGCCACGTCTGCGCTGCGGGAGGCGAGCGCGTGCCGCCGGGCGAGGCGTACCGCCGCCCCTGCGCCGCCGCTTCCCTGCTCCCGGCGCGCTCTGTAAAGGGCAGCGGCTGGCTCAGGCGGCGGCTGCCCGCGTAAAGCGGGGAGCTGCCCGGCGCAGCCTGCAGCCCTTTCGGCCCGGGCGGTTTTCTTCCCCTACGGCTGTGCTAACGCAGCTTGAACGGAGCCCGAAAAGCCTTGGTTTCTCCAGCCAAGGCGCTGGCAGCCTCTCCAAACCGGGGGCTTGAGTCTTTTTGTGAGCTCCAGTCGGGATTTTTCTGGTTTGGGAGGTAGCGTCTTTGATAAGTTTTACTTCAACAACTGTGGTAGTTATTTTCTCCTTCAAAACACGTTTCGTATGCTTGAAAGCGGACTATAGGGTTTCTACTTTTTTTCATTTTCTGTCATTAAAAATAGCTTGCTTTTCATGGTGTACCTTGTTTAGGTAGATTTTATCGGAAAGTGAAAGGTCTTAGCTTGGCTTTTTGATTGAGTTTATGCTAGCTCTGTTTGGTTTTGGTTTTTTCCTCTCTGACCTTAGTTCAGATTCTSTTGTTTTCGATTGTAGGTTTTTAAAGTTTATCTGATCTCCCGTGGGAAACCAGCTATCGCATATTTCTCTCATTATGCTGAAGCAGCAGGACTTCTTAAGCAATCTGGGCAGACACAAAGATAATCAACACCCTTATGTGTGAAGACAGGTGCAGATACAGGCTTGGATTGTGCAATGGGGGAAAAAAAAAATCTTGAATGCACCACAATAYGGAAAATTTAAACAGAGGCTGCTGTAAAAAGATGCTGTTTTGTGATTACGAAACCATAGCTTAGAAATGTCCACCCACGCTGAACAAGTAATTGAACACAAATCTCAAATGGAAGAACAGCAGGAAAAGGCTTTTCTTTAGGAGGAGGGGACTACCTTATTGCTGTTGAATTCTTTTGATATGTGCATAGATATGAATATGTTCTTACTGCTGAAAAATAAGTACTTAATACAGAACTAAAGTTGCCTGGTGATATTTTGTTGCCTAGTATAATACAGAACTTGGCAAAACTGGAGCTGATTTAAAAAAAAAAAAAGGAGGGGGGGAGAATACAACTTTTTAGTTGTTTAATTATGTATAGCGTAATGTTTCTGCCTTTTAAGACAGGATCCTCTAATCATTCTACACTCATTTTAGCTACGTTCATTTTGTTGGAGATAACTGAATAAGATGATGGCTTAGTTGAGGCATCTTGGCAGATACAAGATTTCAATACAAGTATATGTGGGAGAATCAATCACTTTGGTAACACGGAAAGGATTTTTTAATTCAGTGATGGACAAGTGAAAACCTAGTTTTAGATGGAATCTTATGGGTAGGAGTGGAGATTTGTAAGAAGCAATCATAAAATTTTGCAGATGCAGTATTTCTGTGGAGAAGATTTACATGCGTGAAAGTTCAGGCACGTGCCCAAATTATTGCATGTCAGCAGAGCTGCATTGTTTAAATACCTGTGCTCCATCTGTGGCAAACACACTTTGAAACATACTATCTTAGGGTAAAATAGTTTACCTTTATGACGGTTTATAGCAGGCTTAGGGAGTTACTGCGGCTCAACTGACCCTTCATAACTTGTTGAAACAAAGTAAGCTCAGTTACATAGCTGAGGTACTGACATTTCTTTTCCAGAATGACTCATGTAAAACAGAAGTTGTCCTTAGCGAAGAGAAGGCTATAGAGTCTGTCTTATAATGCCATATAGCTTGTCCTTGGAATGTTYCTGAATATTTTTGCAAGGATAGAATGGAATAGTCTATCTTTTGGACTATCATTCAAAGATAGCAGAATTTAGGCTTGTGTTGCCAAGTATTTCTTGACTTTCAACTCTTTCTGTATTTATGAACTTGAGGTTGCACCTTGATTCAAGCTCAGGTAAGGTATTGAGAGATATCCCTTTCCCTCAGTCTCCTCTTCCCCCCCCTAGGAACCTACTCCTGACATTTGTGCAGGAACACTGAGCAGGGCTGACAAACTTCCTTTCCTCTTTTAAAAAATTCTTTCTCTCCTGGTCTAAGCATCTGACTTTTTTCTCTTTGCTGATATCTATACTAATCTATTCAATTTCTATAAACTGTCCCATACAGCTTTCACTGCTTTGCTTTCTACTTTTGCTTTGATTTGCTACGTTTCTCCACTCCCATTAGCAAAATATATGTCAAGGTTATACCTACGAAAAGCATTAAGAAAAATTGACGAAGGTGAACAACAGCTATTTTCCTAAAAAGAGTCTCTAATTTCTTCCAACAGTTGGGTTCAGATTGTAAAGAGAGAAAATCAAGGTTGGTAAAACTAGCTGGCAGGAAACTCTTGCCTAGATTTTTAGTTTGTTACATACGTGCTTTGTACATTCTAATTTTAAAAGCCTAATTTATCCTTAAATTGTTGTTTTGGTAAAATTCTTCAAAGCATCTGAGCTAAGTGTTCACTGGCTGACAGCAGTTGAGGGCTGAGGTTTGAGCCATGCAGAGAGTACTTTTGCCAAATGTCCACAAAGATGGACATCTAGCCTGGAATCTAACAAGCACCACAACTTTCAAGACAGTCCAAGTACATCTGTAGATTTTAGAGCACTTCAAATTTTGAGTAAGCTTGGAAAAGGAGAATCTTTTCAACTTTATAGCAGAATGGATGTTCCATAATGCTTGGCATTACAGTAAAACCTTTAATGACTAGGAAGTATAAAATTCTCTTAAAAGAATTTTGTTGTCTTTCTCTGAACAACCTGATGCTGGCCACTGTGCAATACCAGATACCAGACTAAATGGAGCAATGATCTGTTCTATGCTATTTTGATTTTTTCCCTTTAATATCAATTCAGTTATATTTAATAATAAGGGTTTTCAAAGTAAAATAAAAGAATTCCTCATCTGTGTAAAAGGCAAATATAATCTCTTCTCAAAATAGAGCTTCTTGTTTTCTTTGGTCTGCTTTATTTAGACTGTTTGCTGGGGCTGACAGATTGCTATTACACATTTATTTTCTCTATTATAAACATGAAAAATATAAAATGAAAAATATATGTTTTTTAAAAATAATAATTGTCTTTTAGTTACTTTGGTATGGCACTGGAATTAAGTGCAAGCCAGAAAGAAAAACCAATTTTTATACATTTTCTTTTTTCAATTATTATGGGCATTCTGCTCATTTTCTCATTATCTAAAACTGAGCTTTCTTTTTTTGTGTTGTACTCCAGGTTTTGTAAATTTTAAAATAAGAGCTTTGCCTGAGTTAACAATAAAAACATCCCCAATATATGGGATATTAGCCTAACCCCCAAACCTAAGGGATAGTCTAATTTAAAGGTTGTTCTTTCTATTTTTCATTCTCTTGCCAGAACTACCTTTGTAAGATTAAAAAATTACAACTTAAATTATGATTTCAATTGCTTAATCATTAAAACAACCAAAAAGCTTAGCGGTAGTGTTATAATTGAATCATGATTGGATAGGGACCAAGGAAGAAGTTTAAAATGTCTTTTAAAACTGAGAGGGTTATAAAAAGCATTTTTTAAATGTATGGACCAATAATCTTCTCCAAAAAATATTATTTTACTTTCATGTAATCTGGTTTTTCATTTTTAAAAGGTTACTTGAAGTACTTCACAGTTTGAATCTTTTTGCATATCTTATTAGAAGCAAATCCTCCCTAAGTCTTTTTTGTGACTATTATTTGAAGGCTGTGCTGCTGTTTTCACGGGCTTAGTTTTTCAGATTTGTGTGGTTTTTACGCTTCTTTTTTTGCACTAAGGTTGCTCTCAAGAATATATTTCTGTATACATGTACTTTGCAGAACACAGAGATTTTTATTATAATAGTGCTGAGCAAAATTCTGAGATATTCATGCTGATCCCAGAGCGTATTATTATTGCTGTTACAGCTGCTGTTGCTGTCTGTTTGCTGACAGGTCATCCAGAAGGAACAGCTGATGAGACAAGTTTAAATGCGTCACTTCAAACAGTATGGCTACAAAATTTATCCAAATTCAGTGTTTTCAGAAAGTTTCTGCATGATGGATGACTAATGTTCTTACATTACATTTCAAATCCATACCCTAACACTGCTGCAATTGTTTTGAATCTGTCCATTAGCTTAAATTAACACGTTTTTAGGACTTTCTGTTCTGAAAGAAAATGCAGAGAAATTAAATCAGCAGTTGAGAGGTTTGTATGCCATGGCTCTAACACCGCATGATATTTTTCTTTACTGGACCAAGACTAACGACGCTGTACCTAAGAGAACGTGGAGAAAAGGTGGTCTCGGTGTCCTGACAGCCCTCCTGTGGAGCACAGTAACATTTGCTTGAGTTAAAGTAAGGGGGGAAACTCGTCTCCGGATCCTTTTCCCGTTTGTAACCTGAAAGAGCATTCTGCTTTCAGAGAACACGTCTTTCATCATAAAATGCTGAATAGTTTACTGTTACATTCACAGTCATTTCTGTTTTCTGTTAACAATTGTTCAGTCAGTTCATCTCTCTGAAATAACTCTGCCTGTTTTTTTAGGGAAGTGACACAAAGAAAAGGACTAGGTCAGGAAGTAGTTGGGGGTTGCCTGTAGGTGACTGCTCATGAATTGCAGGATATTCTTTGACCTTCATGTTGTGCATGGAATTTTTTTTAGCTTCAAAAATAACAGTCCCTTAGAATTTCTCAATTCTATTTGCCATTGTTTCATATTTCTTTTCAAAAATAACACCAATTTTAAAATTGTCTGATTGATATAGTCAGATTGACCCTTGAGAATTGGCAAAGTTTTCAAGTGTAATTGTTCATTACCAAATTACTTGGAAATACATGATAATTTCTGACATGTACGTGCTGGAAAATGCAGTGGAAAGTCGTAAAGTGACTCCATTTCCCCATGCTGAATAGAGCTCTACAACCCGAGAGCCTTCAGCTACGAAGGGAAGAGAAAGACCAATAGGTTCTTGTACTAACCACAGTCAGATAAACATGACTGAAATATACTCAGAACACAATTATTCTCATCTGCATGGCAAAATGTTTTGATTAGCATGTTTTAAACCATCCTTCTTTTTATTATTATAGATAAGGTACAAAATGAATGTGGATCTTTTAATCAGATGCTAATGTGAGAGTCTTGAAATATTTTAAATTAGTAGCTGACTTACTCCCTTCTAGCCTACCTCACATTCTATCATAGTAGGAACTCCAAGGTGTTTTTGCAAAAGTAAATATTAATTCCCATTACTCAAGCAGGGAATAATGTATTTCTGATACAAAAAGGTAATTTTCTCAAAGCTTCTTGGAAGGTTATTAATTCTGTTTTTCAAGAATTTTCACGCTCCCAGAAGTTGAGAACCTGCCTTGACCCCTCGGATATTCTGAATTAAATGTTTATATCCATCAATTTCAATGGAACTGTTCTGGTTTTAARTAGATGCAGATGAATGTAAGATGATCCTGAATGTAAAATACCTCTGCAGCTTCCTTCTCTGTAGTGTAATTTACAGGAGTCAGGGAGTTCCAAATACACGTACTATTATGTTGAGTCACTGGGTGTTCTGCAGTCAATTTAAGGTGGGGTCAAAATGTATTCCCAAGGTAGTTAAGTAAGCGTTATTTTCTTCTGCACTGGCTGTTCTAAATCATGTTAAATTTTTTTAATGTTCCCACAATAAACCACATAAGATATTTTCTTACATCTGAGAGCAAGCAGACTCTCTACCTTGCTTTACCCTGGGAATAATTTAAAGATAGATATCTTTACCCTATTCAGGAAAAAAGCAGAAAGTTAAACAAGGTAAGTTCTGGTTTTTTCCACGGACAAAACTTAATTTTAGGCTAGGAATGCTGATAAGCAAAACCATCAGCATTTGAAAGAAACATCTTTCTCTCGTAGCTTGAAAATATAGCGACTTTTTCATGGAAAAATTTGAAAAGAGAGAAAGAGAGAAAAAGAACTTCTGAACAAAAAGCCTTTTATTTGATTTGTGTTTCTTCAGCATTTCACATACTATTACTGGAACTGAGTAGTTCTTTGGATCAGTCTGTCTCTTTTCTGGTCCATCAGTAAAACTAGAAGTTTCTTCTATGTTGTTGGATGGTCTGTGTTTCTAATTCTGAAGAGTTCAGTTTCTGGTTTGCACCCAAGCTACATACAATTCGTGTAATTCCGCTTTGCCTAGTTTCCCATCTTGAAATGGAGAAGTGGCTGTTCCCTTCTCCACAAGCTCCCTTCTCTTCCCTTGAAAAGAAGGGAGCCTACTTCTCTTGAAAAGACCAGTAGCTACTTAAATAGCCTTTACAGAAAATGCTGCAATTCCAGTCTCTACATTCATGTAAATTCCATATTCAAGTTCATGCTAAGTGCTGAATTTGGGGCACATAGTCTTCCTAAAAAAAAAAAAAAAAAAAAAAAAAAATTGTGATGTAAAAAGGATTTAAAATTAACCTTTGTGGTCTTCACAGCTTAAGGAGTAGAACTAGAATGGACAAATAAATATTGGGGGTTTTAGCTGCCTCTTTACTTAGACTGATTTCCTGCTTCCTTCCCTGAGCCCACTGTCAATTTATTAGAGATAGTGCTAGTTTTGCTTTTATTGAAGGCAATGGAAGAGTTAATATTGACTTTGTAGACTGACCCCTTAACTAGCAAAGCGTTTTTCAGAGCTTCTAATAATTTGCTTTGCCTATATCACAAGCAGCAGGTTTATTGGGATTTATCAGCTCCCATCTCATTAGAGAGGCTGAGGGCTGGGTAAGGTGTAGAAGCAAAACTATGTTCTCTCCCCTGAGAGTGATCAGAGGAGAGGGCAAATGCAGAGCAGTAGGCAGAAACTTTCATTGGTTCTCCCTGTCTCACATTCATTTCTATGGATAAATAACTTAAATCCCTGTGGAATCAAGGTTGCCTGGCACCTTTCACAAAATGTGTTTACATCCACTAAGCAGAAAAACAATCTGACAAATGTAGCTGACTATAAAAAGCAACTTTAAAAATACAAACGAATATGTGCTGAAACCACTGACCACAGCTTCTCAGAACATCCATAGTTGACTGAGTTTGATTTGGATTTGATTTGCACCAGCTTTGCACTGATGTTCAGGAATCATTCTCCATTGCAAGGAGCTACTGTCCAATTTAAAGCCTTTGCACCTCCATAAATCCTAAGGAATGTCAATGGCTGGTCAGTATTATAAAGAGTAACTGGCAGGCTCCATGATTCCACATGCGCATAGGTGTTTCTCTTAGTTAAGGTTTTGAGTAGTAAAGCAACAACCTTGCTTGATCACGCATGAGACCTGTATAGACACCCTACCTATTAGCATATATTTTCAGGGAGCTGTCCTTAATTTTGTATCGACCCTCAGCTTTGCTCTGTGTCTTTTGCAGGGGATTAGAACGCCTTTTCAATTTCCCTGTTTGCAGTTTGTAGTGTGTAAGACCAGCTCTGTCACAGTGAGCACAGTAGCCGAGAGCCATAGTTTAGCTGCAGAATAGTGAGGGACTGGAACTTGTAATCGTCTCCTCCCTGCGAATCTGCTTGTTTTGTCCGTTGTTGTTCATCATGACAAGCTTCAACAACTTAGCTGTGAATTGTTAATAGATGAATGCAGAATGTGAAACGTAAATACCTCTTGAGTCATTGTATGTAACACCATAATATAATCCTATTTGAACTGTGGATTTGGGGTTTTAATCAAAAGACCTATTACATAAAAGATGGATGACTGAATCTCCAGAGTTTATACTTTAAATGGAAAACAAGATCTCAGTTCTTTGAAAGAATAGGTGTAGGCAGCTATGCTGGTGACTTGGATCCCGAGTGGATGGAGGCAGCTAAAATCCTGAAGAGGTGTGGCTCAGGTTCATGTCTGTGCTTTGGGTTTCTGTGAACCTAGGCTGGTTAGGCTTTAGGCAGTTTTTGAGACATCTGACTCAATCCATATGTTGTAAATTAGATGCATAACAGTAAATTCTGGCTTCCCTTTTAAGGGCTTCTCTCCTAAGACCTCTCTAAGTGACTCTGGTCACTAGTTCCTGGTATTTTATGTGAGGTGAAGAAGTGCAAGTTGGTTAATCCCTATAGCAGCACTAAAGATTGTGAAATACATAGTGAAATAACTATAGTTTGCATAGCCTTATTTTTGTTTCTGTAATCTCTGTAGTTCTTTCTGAATTTATTTTTCCAAACACTGGCATTCCTTTGTATGGGAGGAGGCAGCACTTTGGCTAAAATGGAAAAATACCATTGTCAAGCTGGCTATTTAGCTATTGAATGACTATAATCTTTAGCACTCAATGACATATCAGAAGGTTTGTTGTTAAGACACCCTCTGAAAATTCCATGGATTTCAAGTGTTATCTGAGTGGCAGGTATAATGTCTTATTGTCATATGAATACAAAATTTGAATAGCTGTGGTCTGAAAGTTATGTAGAAAATCATTCCTACTTGTTTGTGCAAAATGGGAAAAACTGCAAGTATAAAAGCAAACTCTATGGAAAAAAAGGCTATTTCCAATAGTATTTTTTCCAGGTATCTTTCTTCATAATAAAAAATATATCTCTTTCTTTCCCTTCCTTGTAAATTATTCTCCAATATTCATGATTTCATAAAATGTAACCCCCTGCTCACTTAGTTTGCAGGAGTTACATGAAGTGCTGCTTTTAAAAGATCCTGCTCAAACTTGTATGTATATACATATATATACACACACACACATAGCAATTCATTTATATGCTTGTGTGTTTTGACCTAACTAAAGTAATAGTTAGATGAAGGATTTTGCCTTCTGCAGAATTACTGAATTTCTTCAACACGTTATACATTAAAATCTTCAGATTTCTAATATCAGCGTAGAAAGAGGATGTGGACCTGCCTAAACAAGCCAAACCTCCCTTCATCAGGTGGTTTGGTTTAAATGTGTCGCTGGAGAATTTTGTCATAGTTGCTGACTGTGGTATATAGTGGGCAGTTAAGCCACAAGTAAACATTACAGCTTTACCAAAAGGATAGGCATGAATAGTCATTAGTTTCACAGGAAGGGAGGAAATTACCCTTTTCCTGATTTGTCAGGTAGTTAAACTCTGTCTTTCCAGAGTGGATTTTAATCGATGAGGTGTTAATTCAAACAGTGAGGACAAAGGAACAGTGAAGAATTCTTTTTTAAAAAAGAACAGAACTGTAAATAGCTGAATCCTCAAAAGGTAAGTAATTCTTTCTTGTGTTGTTCAGCTTAAATTAACTCTGAGAAAAACTAAATATCTTTTGTTTGACCGGCTTTTTTTATTTTTTATGGTTGGTACAACTTAATTGAATTAATGCACATTGAATTTATTCTAGGGTGTTCGTTAGTGCTGAGATTATCTGCACATACTAATAGCTTGATAAGATCCGGTGGTCCCAGCAGTGGGAAATAGTTATCAGAACTATCAGGCAATTGTTGGTAATCCAGGTAAATTAAAGCTACTTTGTTTATTGCTTTGTAATTTGTGCTTTGGTTAATACTGGTAAAGTATTTCTGAAGGCCTTCCCCGTGTAWCTTTTTTTCCTCTGCCTTTGTGGGGGGGGGGGGGGGGGCAAAACCAAAAAACCCACACCAAAACAAACAATCAGAAGTGCTTTTAAAACTCATTTGCTTTTCAGTAGACCTAGTTTATTCACTGCTGAACAACCCAATATCTATTATTTGTATGAAAATGCTCTCCTTTGTTCTTTTTCCATCAGGTATAGAGTTAGTACTACTCTGCTCTGCAAGTCCCAATGCACTGTATATTCATGAATGCATGTCCCTCTTCAGTATAGCTCTGGCATATTGCCATACTTAATGTAAAGTAAAAAGTTCAAGACTTCATTAACTTACCCTGTTGAAAAAGCACAAATGACATAGCAAAATAAAATATAACTTCCAAGTAGAAAAAGAAGAAGAAATGAAAGCAATCAAGGTGCTTTTTTTTTTTTTTTTCATCCAAGCATATAACTTTCACAAAATTATCTGAAAAGATCACACTCATAAAATTATGTCAATGGTTAATGGGTTGCAAGAAAGTGTATATTAACAAGCCATGTAATTTGGGACTCACCATTCCAGTTTTACTGTGTCTGAGCATAGCAGGAACTAAAACAAGGAAAGGTTTAGGGCCCAAGCTTACATTCTTCAGGGACTTAAGATTCCCACTGTGGTTAATCAAAACTGTAGAAGAATAAAATGCTGTATTTAGCTCTGAACAGAAAACAAGCAGAACAAAATCCTTTCAGATTTTGTCTGTAAAATTCTGTTCTCCTTTTTTCTCCCAGATACATTACATATGCTGGTTATACTGTGCAAATTTGGTAATCGCTCATCAGAGCGAAAGTCCATTTCCATTGAAAAGGAGCAAATGTAGGTAGGACAGATTGGTAGAAAAATTCTTTTAAATGCAGTAATCTGCTGTTCTTGAAAAAAATCTCATTTTCTATGAAAACTTGTCTCCACAAAATGTCTTCTGGGTCTTTAGCAGTTGTGATTTCATATTTGGTACAGTGGTAGGAAGGGTGAGGAAAATTGCTGTGTGATGTTTAATCCTCCCTTGCTTCTGAAGGATGAAGGAGCTGAACTATCATCCCCAGTACATGTTAGAGTAGTCCCAAGCCTGCTTTAGTTTATGGTGAAGGAAACAACCCCTTAAAGAGAATTCCTCACTACCCCAAAACTGCTAGAATCCATTGCACTCTCCAGAATGCTCCCTGCACCGAGAAGGTGAAGAGCATTTGGCAAATGTGTGATTCTACTTTGCTTGCTGAGGTTTTTTTCTTTTACTGTAGATCATGTGTGAGGGTTATGTACCCAGTGATTTCCTCTTTAGTCCTACTGAAATAGTACTGAGCAAGCCCTTGAATTAACTGCATTACATTTACTGGATTTGGCCAAGTACCTAGAGATACAGACTCATGTGCCATTACAAGCAAAAAAACCTTGGCAGATCTACTGTTAAACGGTGCCTGTATTTACCCTATCCCAATATTTACAAAAGAAGAGAACTACTATTAAAAGAGCTTTTATCAGTGAAGGTTCACCAATCAGTTACCTAGAGAAAACAGGAAATCTTTAAAATGCAAGAAATAAACAAGTGAGGTGCCAAATCATTAAGTCCTTGAGTCTTTCCATACTCTTTCCTCAGGTGACCCCCCCTGTTTGTCTCCTATGTCATATATTCACAGGAATCATGYCCCCCTGTCCTTTCCTCCTGGTCCAGGGACTCTGTGTCCCACTATAGCATAATCTCCATCCTCCTTTCATTCATAGCTTTCTCCCCTCATATAGAAGCTATCAGCATTTTAAGTTCTATTGGCAGAACAGGAAGAGCTGTCATGGAGGAATGACAAAGCAGGGTAGTTTTGCTGGAAGGAGTTTTTGGTTCCTGTTAAGACAATCTGTGATCTGTGGACCATAAGAGAGGTGCTTAAAACTGATAGCCTTGCTAACTAGATGCTGAAATTTCAGTTTTGCTGTTTCTCACTAAGCACTTCCCTCCTCTGTGTTTTTTTTTTGGTTGGTTAGTTTTTTCTTTCTTTCTAATTTTCACTGGAATCAGTAGAGTTGATATCTGGAAAATTTGGAATTTACTAGATTCAGTGTTGAACATCTTACATGTTTTGCATTAATGACAGCAGAGTACCACTGTTAGATTATTGCTTCCACTAGAAGATTTGATTTTTGGTAAGGGTAGACTGACAAATGCTCAGCTGAATTAAAATGGTGTGATGAGTGCAGTACCATTGGAGTCAGGTGAAGCTATGGTATGAAGCTATGGTATGTAGATAGTATTGAAATAATATTCCCGTTTTACTGACTGAGAAACTAAGCTACATGGAGATCATGAGGCCTGGCCACAAAAACTCAGCAGGCTCTTTACAGAACTGGGAATCCAGCCAAGTCTCCTAAAACCCAGTTCAAATTTCTGACCAGTGTTGCACTGACTGACAGACAGAGGAACTAATTAGAGATGTTTTGAGGAGCTCACTTTTTTCTTACATACAAAAGGAGATGAATCTACTAATCATAAATACAAAATTAATGTATCTTACCATACAGTTACAAAATGATGATTTCAGTGAGACTTTTTAAGCATCTTTCTGCCCATTCAACGTTATTTTCTATAAACCAGAGTGCATACAAAGAAATACTGTTCAACCTCTTCTCTGCATAACAAAAAGCAGCCTACAACTATAAGGTCCCTTTCCATTCATCAGCTACCACATCTGTTGCTTGCTTGGACACTGACCAAAATGATTCATTCACATGTCTAACATTTATTTTTGGTGAAATACTGGGATTATACAGAAAGGCAATATTTCAAAACTCGGTCTAGAAAACCAAGGGAAGTTGGAAACAACTTCCTCAGCTGAAAACAAACACGGTGTTATATCATTCTGCAGCTTTATTAGAAGGAAGGCAGTAGCCGAGTGAAGCAGCTGGAATCGCACTGAAGTCACTCTGAACTCTGCAGATCACTTCATTCTTCCTTCTGCTCTTACAGAGCTCACATCCCTGATTTACAGTGTGTTTCGTTCCAAAGAACTAAACGAGGTAGGTCAATCTCTCTGTTATATTTTAAATCTTTCTCTCCCTCCCTTCTAAATAATGTGTTTCTACAGCTACAACACTTGCAGGCAAATCCTGTAAGGTAGTGTAGCATATACTGGCTAAAAGAGCTTCTTGGAAGAAGGAATGTGGTATTTATTTCAAAGATTATTTTGAACCACCCCCACAGCAAGAAAAGATATGGAAGTATGTGTGAATTTAATTTTTAATGACTTTTGAGTGTTTATACACACTTCAAGGAGTCTTTTATCCTGTCAGAGAATGGTAAGTGACCTTGACTTAAATCTGTCTCTCTTTCTCCCCCCGCCTCTCCTTGTGTGTTGGTTTTAATTTGTTTGATTTGCTTAGGGATAGTAAGTCTCCTATAGCTATAACAATTCCCATTATTATTAGAAATAAGTACATCAGTTCTGATCTGAGCAGATTCTAGAAGAGAAACTGGAAATCATTTCAAGTTGAGTAGCAGATTAACAAAATAATTCTGAAGAATTACAGTCATGCAGAATTAAAAAGGGTATGATCTGAGCTGCAAGGTGTGTGTGTTTTCCCTAACCATCACGGAATAAGGTAGCATGTGGATCTAGCTGTCATTAAGTGCATGGGAGCGTGTTTCCTAGGAAGTAACAAGAAGATTTGAAGCCTTATATATTACCACAGAATGAGACAGGGCTGGATTCCACCTCCTATTCAAACTTAGTGATAACCATGTCATTGTCACCTGTAGCCTTTCTAAATATGATCTTGCAAAGGCAAACAATATTCCAGGCCTGTTTTTGTAGATTTACAGAAGATGTATAGATTGTCTGTGAATTAAAACACATTTGCTTTCTAGCTGAGTAAAATTGTATTACTGAATAATTTAAAATGTTTATTAATTCATAGCTAAGGAGAAGAGAGCGAGTGAGGGTACATCAGGGTAAAGGAATTTGTTGGACCAGGTTTGTAGAAACTGATTCAGGATTAACTTGCTTATGACAGCTTACTTTGAGTAGCATCACATTATTGTTTTGCCGCAGCTGAACTAGGAAATGCAAATATTTTGATAACCCAATTTACTTTTGTTTAATGTCACCACAGCTTCTGCCCAAATTTAAAACATTGTCAGCCACTTATGCCAGGCAGACAGGATAGAGGTCCTGCCAAGTTTACTTTAATCCTAGGGATTTTGTATGTGCTATGAGTGATATTAAGAGTCCACTTCTATTGTATTTAGAATCTCTTTGAGTGTGATGTAGTGGAAATTATTTGGCTCTGGAGAATGAATTTATGGTTTGGATTCTCTAATTGCCTTTGTGGAGAGGGATCACAAGTCAGGGAAACTCTATATAAGGATTCCTAGGCAGGATCTAACCACAGATTTTTACTGCACTGGTGGGGGCAGAGGAAAACGGTTGATGACAATAATGCAATTTGTATGTACTATCCATTATAAATTCTTCCTTTTCATTTTAAGAATTTCCTTCTCTGCTGACAACCTAATGAGCAACTTCTGAAATGCTGTTAGATTTGTGTTTATTTCTGATAGATTGATTCCAGAGGAAAATTTATATCTGTTTCCTAATAAAGCCAGTTGCCCTAAAGAATTTTCTCCTTGTGTTTTTCAAAAGCCACTTGAAGTTTGTGATCTGTTCTTAGATATTAATTTTTTATTAATAACTCTGCTATTYCAAGCACTAAGCAGCTAGTTTTGCAGAGGATTGTAGTCTGTTGAATAGTCTTGTTATTTGCTTATTTATTCATTTTGTCTTATGGAATGTGCCAACAGTTCAGCTGTCTCTGTGGTGGCTGGTTGTCTGGCTAATTTTCACTCATTATTTCTGATAATGGTTTGATTTGTGTTCATTCAGTCTGAAGCTAGCAGTTTCACAACAGTGCAGGGCTCTGTTGTTGCTTGCTTTGCAAAAGAGAGCTGAGTGGGAGGAACAGTTTTTCATGGCCTGTTACCAGAAGAAGGGATTGCTGTGACTGGGGTGGGCGGTGTCCAAGAGACATTTGGTTTTAGAAGGGAAGATGCCATCATGCACAGATCAGCTCTCCCACACTTGCTGCTACTTTTGCAGTGTGTTTGAGGCTCCTGAAGCAAAAAGAAAAATTATGTGTCCTCAAAAGAAGCATATAGTACTTCCAGGGGAGCTCAGCTAATTCTGCACTCTTTGTATCTTCAATTCTTTCCAGAGGTTGAGGGCCTGGAGACAGGAGCAAAAAGTCCTGTATCAGCCCATGACTGCTCTTTTCCAGAGAGAATTTTTGCTGGCTTGTTGCAGCACTCTTATGCCTGGCCCACCATTTTACTGCATTACAATTCTTTAGATGAACTGAACAGACCTGCTGCAGATATAATACTTTTTCATTAGCTCGAAGGGAAACTAACAAAACTCATTCTACAAGTCAGGTTTGTTTGCAAGGGTTATCTGCAAAGGCCAGCACTCTACAAGTCTCCAGCCCTTGCCAGGGACATCAGCTAGCAAACAGTTTGCAGCCTTCTCCTACTTCTCTTGCCCAGCCCAGGCTCTCTTGTCCTTTTTTGATACTTCTCGAAGGCTGTATTTCAAGAATCACAAGGCACAAGTATGAAGAACCAGCACCTTTTCCCTCTATCCACAAAAGATACTTGCCTCTCCATTCTTTTGGCAAGGCCTGAATTCTGCCTCCAACTCTGCCTTTGAATCTACTGTTTGACTTTGGGCAAGATACTTCTATTCCTTTCCCTGCTCTTCTTGTGTCTGTTTATTCTGTTTAATTATAAACAAGGCAGGAGTTGTCTCTCGTGCTTATAGTGCCTAGATCCAGTAAGGCTTTGATCTCAAAGGCTAGGGCCTTTGGGTACTTTCCCAACATAAAATACTTGCCTCTTTCAGCAAGTGTGAGCCTGGCACAGACGTTTTATTCTCTTTTGAAGCCTTCTAGATGAGAAGTGAATGAGTCTCACTGCTAGGTGAGTAGTAAGTCCTGTACCATCAATGTAATATCACTTTCTACACTCCCATTTCTTCTTTCTAGTGATCCTCTTTTAATGAGCTGAGCCCCACATCATTTTAATGAGATGTGTCGGAAATTTTAAGAACTGTTGTCCATTTAAGAAAACTGAGTAATGTGTTGTTGAGGTCCTAAACTCTTAACTGAGGGTGTTGTACCATGTCTGGTGGAGTCAAATTCAACATGACATAGAAGTGATTTGCAAAGGTAATATGGGAAGCCTGTAAAACCAGTATTTCCAAGCTCCTAACTTAACACCTTAATCATAGGCACCATCTATTCTTATCAGTGCTAGGGAGTGTTCCCAATGCCGTATTAGGGAGATAGATAAATATCCAGCCCTCCTGAAATTTTATTAACAATATGAATTTTTCAGTTTTGCAGGAATACAGGCAGTGTTTATTTTAGACTTGAACTTAAAGTAAATAAAAGAATTAGCTTTGTATGAGTAGCAATATTAGAGGAACACTGATACAGAAGCAGAAACCCTTAAAGTACTGGACACAGTGATCCTAGTGTATTAACTGCGAGGACAAAATAAAGTATGTTATCAGCTGGAATGTTTTGGTTATATACTAGCACTATTTTGGAATTGGATGTTCTGATATACATGCAAGAGTAAGTGTCAAGAGTAATATAACCATAGCAATATTACAATCATGCTGGAAGAAACTGCTGATGTAGATTTAATGGGCAGTAGAATAAAGCTAGAACAACAGAGATCAATTTAGAGGGCAGTACATAACCAAGCATACTGTTAGAAGTGACTGGGAAATTAATATGTGAAATAGAATAGGATATAAGAAGGCATATTTGAGGAATGAGTTGTGTTGCTAATTTTCTCTGGGGTTAGCTCTTACTTCTTCTTGTTGGAAGGACTGTAAGTGTAACAGATTGTAAGCTATTTTTTATCTGTTATTTGATAGAGGTTTTGTACCTTGCTGGAGAGGGTTATTTTATTTTTTCCGTAATGACCTGTTGTTACCCTGCAGTAACTTTAGAATGGCTGTTGTCTAACATATGTTTAATTGGCCTTAATCAGTCTGCTGAGACAACAGTTGATAGTCTGAAAGAAATCTCTGCATTCACTCCTCATTCTCTGCTCTCACTTTGCTACTTCCTGTTAGGAGGGAGTTGTGATTAAACATGGAGTACAACGATTCAAAAAAACATGCTCAGAGCTGCATGATCATGTAATGATCATATGAACGCTAGTCAAAATCTTCTTTCATCACAAATACATGAAACAGTTGCAAAGTAAAAATTCCATATAATTTTTGCATGAAAAACATAAAAAGCCATGCTTGATTAGAAATACAAGCATTCATTATTTTATCAATCCAGTCACTGTGAAGCTGAGGCACTTGAAAAATTTTAAATTGGGTATCTCCATTACTCTAGGTATTATGGTGGCTTATAGCTAAAGAAAATACTGTTGGCATTTGTGGAGGAGTAGGAAACACATGAAATTTCCCTGGAACAATACTTCATTAGTGTGCATATCTTACATGCTGAGAACACAGCCGATACGGTATATGGTCTACCTGCTGGGCTTTGTCATCTGAGAGGTGTGCTTAATGGCTCTTAGGTGTGTCCTGGGCCTGCAGAGACAGATTAATGTATATGACAAGCAAATGGTGGAGATCCAGGTTCCTTTTCTCTTCAGTGTAGAGAAACCAGACCAGAATCTGCAAGGGCTGCCCAGGTAGGTGCTGGCTCCATCCAACACAGTGGGTATGACGGCACAGGGGAGAGCCTCCACTCAGGAAGGGGAAGGCCTCCCAGAGGTGAAGCTGTGGTTTCTCTGCTCCATCATGAGTGAGGGGACAGTGTTATGTTTAAGAAAGGAGGATAGGACTGTGGTTGAACCACTAGGCGGGGACTCTAGGTTTAGCACCTGGTTTGATCAGAGACTTCCTGTAGGTCATTCTCAGCCTTCTCGTCTGTAAACCAGACTGATGATACTTCTCACTTGAGTCCACTTTCACTAAGGGTTGTGAATACTGAGGTGTTATGACCGGTTATGTAAATACTTCAGCAGTGCTGACACATACAATATAAGACCATATTTTAAATCTCAAGTGGCACTGTTTACCTAAACTTCCATTTTTACCTAGTTGTAAGAATGCTTAGTTTTTTGGTTTGGTTTTTTTGTTTGTTTTTTKTTTGGTTTTTTTTTTTTTCCATAATGGGGCCACTTTAAGTGTTTCACAGATATCGTCTGTCATTTTCTTGACTCTGCTGTAATACATTTGTGATCATGATAGGCTTGCAGTGGTTACAGCAACTCCTTACGTTCAAAAGGAACATTAAAAAAGATATTTCTACTTTTAGCTGTATTAACAGAAGGGAGTAAGAGCAAGAGCAAGCACTAACTACACAGTTACCAAGTGTGCCCCCCCTGCACAGTGTATATCCCGAGGACATCTGAGTTTCTTTGTCTTCTTTGGGGATGGAAGTCTTGATGCTTGGGATCAGCATGAAAATAAATCACTTTTGATGATATGCAGTTGCTGGTTGCAGACATTTATGAGTTACCTGATTGTGGAAATGGTACGCTGCTCAATTGCAGCAGTTGTCTGGATGATTTGTTAYATTCAGGCCAGACCTACTGTAGATACTTTTCCTATTACAGCAGCATTATTTAGATATAAAGTTGGGTTTTGCATTTGTTGTTTTAACATTTCTGTGGTGGCAAAAGCGCTGGTCTGAAGTCATTGCTTTACCAATATTAACTGAGTCTGCTCTGTAAGGGTTTGTTAATCCCGCTGTAACACTGACTTTGTGTAAAATGTTATGAGGCTATTATCTGGTCAAATGACTTCAATACCACAGATGAAGTGGTGTGTTATGACTAATAAGATCATGTTTGGCCTTGCTCAAAGAAAGATGTAAGATGTTTTTGGCATAAATTTCAGGAGATGACTAGCTAGTACATTGCGTATATGTTTCTAACACAGCTTCACTGAGAGACGTAATGGAGAATGATGGTTATTTGCATTCTTGTCTTGTCTGCTAGAACAAATACATCTATATCGTGGCTTGAAAAGGTTTCCAGTCACATATCATATCTATTATGACCCATTCTAGTTGTTGAATTCAGGATGGCTTACAAAGTCATTTTGTTACCATATGTCTAATGACCATTAAAACCATAGTCAAGAGATAGTGTTTGTGTATGTGTCTGTGAAAGAGAAAACATACATACAAGCCTTGATTCTGCTTTTGTGTATACTAGCTTAAAATGCTTGTTTCCTAGTAGCTTCATCTGCAGGGCCAGCTTTAGGCTTAAATTATAGCATAGCTATGATTTAATTTTGTAGTATGGGTGTATCAGGCACTTCCTGCTATAGGAATGTTTCTACATGGAACATGGAGGCAAGTGGTCATCTTGGCTTTGTTCTTTTGAGGGAGAAATATGAGTCTGATGGTTTGTAATCTCATCAGTATTCCTTGTGAGTTTTAGGATCTTTTCATATGTCTTTGTAAAATACTTGCCAGAAATATGTATATACCCCTAACAAACTTGCTCAGCCTTCTGTGTTTTCAACTTTACAGATAAACTACTGGGTGGATTTCATGTTTATGTTTTTGAAGCTAGATAAATTCAAAATATAGCACCTCAAAGGTTCCAAGAAATTTTTTTGAGGCCTCTCAAATGAATTCAATATCCAGACAAACTTGCTGAGACACAGTATGACAAGTAGGCTTTAGGTGAGAAACTAGTTTTGAGAAACTAGTTGTTCTCCAACATTTGACTCTTGCAAATGATGAAAATTGAAGTGAATCAAATAAGCTTTCCTATAGCCATAGATCATACATGTGGAATGTAATATGCTCAGAATTATTCATAAAGACATTAAAAGGAGGGTTTGTGTAATATATTCCCTCTATGAAGTTAACTGTTGAGACAGCCAACTCTGCAAACCGTAATTTTCCTATTAAGTCAGGACCCACTATTGTGACATCTGAAATCAATTTAGCTGGCCAGAGGCTCTGAGCATGGTTTATCACACTGAACAAATAGATTTCAGGACTACCACTCAAATATTTTTGTTAACTTCTAACTAACATAGACAATGAATAAGCTCTTCCCTTCCACCTCTCTGTACATTTCGAAAGTAATGAGGACCAAATGTGAGAGAGAGGTTGTGTGGGCTGTAGCCCAAACATGTGGCATAAACTACCAGTGTAATTAAGTTGGACTCTAACTTGCGTGGTGCCCAGAGAACTTTGAAACCCCAGGAAGACTTTGCATCAAGTGAAGTGAGTGGAAATTGCAACTGTTTTGTTTGTTTTCTCCTATTTTAGACTGAAAACCCAATTTAATTTCATTCCAAAGCCATTCCACTGACCTCAGGGCTGAGGCGTGGAGAGGTCAAACAATTTCCCCTGGTCAAACAGGATGCATATGGCATAGCCATGAATAGAGTCCAAAGTACTGGTCCCATATCATGACCGTAAGGCCATTCTTAGTGTGACAAAAGCTGTTCTATTTTAAGCAGATCCAATCATTCTTCCAAGTTGTCATTATGCCTCAACTTTATGAAATACTGTAATGGTGGCAGAGAAAACAAACTCTAGGTACTTGTAGTAAAAAGCTACTGCTGAAATTCAGAGAAAGACAGTTCATGTAGCACGTGGTAAAGTCTCTTCCCAGCAGTTCTGTGGCTTTGTATTTTAGAAATATTTCCTAATGATCTGTATTTCTTGGTAATTCTGTTTTCTGTCCCAGGATCTAGAATGCACTAGCACGAAGTGCCAGCCTGTGATATTCCTATGAAGTTGTTTAGTAACTAACTTCTGTTTTACGGAAGGGGACAGGAAATGAAACCTCCTGGTCAAATGTTCTGAAACCTATTTGCTTAAATTTAAGCAACTATATTCATAATTAAGCAACTGAATCAAGGAGGCTCAGTTTTCAGAGCTGCTTGTGACCTCAGCAAACAGGAACAGACTCCAGTCAAACAACTGCTGAGCGTACATTTTACACAGGCTGTTTACTATTTAAAAAAAAAAAAAAAAAAAAGACAGGATGAAGTCTAAACTTGGTTATATTCATCCATATGCAATACAACACTGTTCTGTAACCTGTGGCTGCCCCGAAGTCCTATTGCCAGGCCTCTAACCACACTTTCCTGTTTATTGAAAAGTATTTTCCTCCCTCTGGCTCCTTTTTGCAACCCCGGACCAGCAGGGACTGAGCCAGTGAATTGCACCAAACCTCCCTTACCCTTTCTAGCAGTTGGCCTGAAAGCCAAGCAGAAACTGCTGGCAAAACGACTTGTTTTCTCTACTGAGCCTCGGTTTGCAGATAGGTTCATGAGAGTCTTTCCAGCCTGGATCATTTGTCAAAGATCATACAGGAAATCAGTGACAGAATGAGGAATAGAATTAGATTTCTTCACTTTCAAGACCTAGACTTGAACTGCAATACAGGTCTGCCTCTGAAAGTTTATTAATAAATAAAAACCAAACTCATGTATTTGGGACTATGTGTGTTTCAAGAACACAAAGAAACATTGCTGCTGAATGATGGTTACGGGTTATCCCAGAAGAAAAAAACTGGGTCCTTATTGATGTAAACCAGCATAGCTCCACTGAAAATCACCTACTGCTTATCTTTTTCAGGGCAGGGCTTAACACCGTGAGTCCTGTTATAGAAGTGCTTCATATATGTGGATGTCAGAGGTAAAGGTTTCTGGGCTTTGCGTATGTAATTGTCAGTCTTTGCTGAGCCCTAGCCATAGAGTCTAGTTTCAGCATCTGTGCACTGGGAGCAATGGTAAGCAATGTTCCTCCTGCTTTTTTGCCCCCACTGCTAAAGAGTTACTGCATTGGAAGACTAGTTAGAGATAAGGAAAAATACAAGCTTGGAAAAATAATTGCATTCTAGAGGTGTGCTCTTCCAGTGGAGGAGTTTTAAACTACAGGAGGCTTGGTAAATATTTGGTATTTATTTAGGTATGTTTTCTTTCTCCTGCTAGACATCATCTTTGAAATCCTAAATATAAAATTAACATTGTTGGGCAGTAGGCAAATGTTTGTTATTGTCATTATGTTTTTTAGCACCATTGGGGGAAAAAAAAAAGGTTTGGGGATTACACATATAGGGAGGAAATGTTTGAATCCAAGTATTGTTGCATTGTGCTAGCTCTTGAGAAACTTAAATGCAAAATTGATTAGCGACTGGAATACAGGATGTTAATCAGCAAGAGTCTGAAAAATTGGATTTTTTTTTGTTTAATTGCATAAATTCGATTTGAAGGTATAGTTATGTATATAGGCAAAGACACTTAAAAATCCAATTATTAACCTGACTGTCCTCTGAAACTGTCCAAATGTAATGTTGTTCCAGATGTTAGTGGTACTGCTCCTTGTTTATACTATTTCTCAGCAGATGTTAAGCTATTTGAAAAAATGACTCAGATGGGTGGTACTGGTATTTGATGCAGAACCTACCCCCAAGGGGCATGTAATTACATAAATGCAGCCCAATAAGTATCATTTTATCAGGACAGCAAACCAAATAACATTCCTTCTGCCTGATGTAAATTACAAAGGGCAAATGTTATCATAGCCTCTTGACAGAAGAGGCTGTATTGACTCATTACATATTTTTTTAATAAAGAGATAAAAAATTACACAACTTTTTTTTTTTTTACCTTGTCTATCCATCTATAAATGAGAAATCTAATCCTGCTAATGTGTGTGCACATGCGTAGCTTCACTTGTGTGAGTAATCCTTTCAAAATAAGTGAACTACTTTTTTGGAGGAAAGGTATGTACATGAATACAAGCTTGCAGATGTCATTCTGCAGGCAATGTACTCTGGAGACCCTGCTCCTGTTGTCCTCAGCATGCTAAAATTAATGTAATTACAGGAATGCAGGTCTGGGTTCCAAAAGCGCGGACTGAATTTCAGTTTCTGAATGGAGCTAGTGCTCAGAAGTGTACCAGTGAGCTCATCCATAGTACAGCTAAAGGGCTGGTCATATCCTGCTCTCAGGGACAGGTTTTTAGTGCAGCTGAGTCCATCCAGACACTATAGCTTTAAATGATAACAGAATTTAGCAAAATATTTGTTTTGACCATGGCAGATACTTCTGTCAGACTGTGGCCATCTGTGCTGTGCTGCAGCTTTTCTGTGCTGTGGAATGGATACATAACTTCTGAGTGCTTTTTCCTGTTCAACCTCTGTTTGCTATCTGTTTTCCCATTCATTTCTTTTTTTTCTGGGTTTTTCTTTTGGTTTATATTTTCCTTACCCCCTCCTTCTCTCCCTCCCACACTCTTCCTTTCCAGTTTTAGAAGAAAATTCCTATGTGAAAAATCATGTTGTACTTGTGAATTCCAGAAGCTTTTACAACAAAAAAAAACTAAAACTGTTTTTCTTTCTTAAAAAAAAAAAAAAAAAAAAAAAAAAAGACACACATATTTTCATCTATAGCTCTTACAGTGTGTCTTATTCTCCTGGGAAGCTTTATTTTCTTTCATCTATTAAGAGAGCTGTTTCTCAGCTCTCCTCCTCTACATCCTTTGCTGCGTTAAAGAAATCTAATACGTTGAATGTGTCTGAAAATCAGCATTCCTTGATACAAAGATAAGATACATGATAGGAATAAACCCATGAACTTTCAGTTGCTGGAGAAATCACTGTCTATGACTTTGTTAACTATAATTTGAGGTGTGTGCGTGTGGCTGGTAATTTTATAAAAAATGGCTTCCTGGCATTTTAACTGCACTTTTTTGCCTACATAGATGCCTGGTGCTTCTTTGATTTCTGACTGATATAATCCATAAAACTTGCTTCAAATAGGAAGAGAGCAGTAAAATATGAAACTGGACTAGAAAAGAATAGAAAAATCACACTTCAGTAAAACTTTGCATCTGGTCTCCCAGAAATTTATGAGTGATACTGTGCTCAGTGCTCCCTGTTAAGAAATAAATGCAAGGAAAACAGTTCCTGAAGATTTGAAGTGTTGTCTTGATTTGAGTATTTCTTGAAATGCCTGTGACCAAAATACTCCACAAGCTTTGTGCTAGCAACTGACAGCTAGAAAGTGATAGATACGTGAAACTAAGTCAATGTTTTGGGTTTTTTAAGACCAAGAACTTAAAGGAATTGCAGGTTACTATTTGCAATGCAGTAAAACATTTCTCCTTTGACCGTTCCATATCTTTTCTTCCTCAGAAAGCAACTGTGCAACATGACATTTGAAGATTTTGAGAACTACTCTTATTTCTACGACCTGTCTGAGGAAGATGAATCACCCCAGTCCTCCCTCAGCATTGCCCATATGATTTCCCTTTCCTTTTACAGTGTGGCATTTCTGCTGGGAGTGCCAGGTAATGCCATCGTCATCTGGTTTATGGGCTTTAAGTGGGATAAATCTGTTTCTACGCTCTGGTTCCTTAATCTGGCCATTGCAGATTTCATTTTTGTTCTCTTCCTGCCCCTCTATATTACATATGTGGCAATGGGCTTCCACTGGCCTTTTGGGAAGTGGCTCTGCAAAATGAACTCATTCATTGCACTACTTAATATGTTTGCCAGTGTTTTCTTCCTGACATTCATCAGCCTTGACCGCTACATCCGCCTAGTCCACCCAGTCTTTTCCTACAAGTATCGGACTGTAAGGAACACCCTCATTCTTAGTGGCATCATTTGGATGTCAGCTGCAGTTATTGGTGGCCCTGCCTTATACTTTAGAGACACAGCTACAGTTCTCAACAATGTCACCATTTGCTACAACAACTTCCATGTGCATGACAGAGAACTTATTTTGCTGACACATCACATTCTCATTTGGGTGAGGCTTGCATTTGGTTACCTCTTTCCTCTAGTGACCATGGTCATTTGCTACTCGTTGTTGATTGTCAAAGTGAAGAGGAGAACTGTATTGACTTCCAGCAGGCTTTTCTGGACCATCATTGCTGTAGTTGTAGCTTTTTTTGTTTGCTGGACTCCGTATCACATATTCAGCATTGTGGAGCTGTCTGCTCACCACGATGAAAACTTGCATGACTTACTGCAGGATGGCATTCCCCTCTCCACTGGCCTTGGTTTCATCAACAGTTGCCTCAATCCAATCCTCTACGTTCTGATTAGCAAAAAGTTCCAGGCCCAGGTCAAGACAACAGTCTCTGAGGTGCTAAAATTGGCACTGTGGGAGGTGAGCCGCTCGGGAACTGTCAGCGAGCAGTTGTGGAGCTCGGACAACACCCATGTGCCTGTGCACTATTGTGAAACTGCTCAGTGACTGCTCTTGTCACCATCCCTCTCCAAAATAGCTGACAGGAGATTTGGAGGTGTTCTTGACTTCACATCTGCCAGTCAGATGTGCATTTTTGCATATACAGTTTTATGTAAACAGCTGGCTTAATTGCACTTGCTGCTTTCCTTGAAAGGTTTTTAAAGGACACATCATTTGGGTGCCRTGTACTTGCAATGCACACACAGCCTGAACTGAAGCTTGTCAGCCTAAGTGGAATTGCTCCAACTGGGTTTTTGATCAGGAATGTTGTTGTAGTCCTCTTGTTTTGTTGTGGTTCCATACCTCATTGATATCAAAAGTGCACATAATAAAAATATTCCTCCTTGCCATCACGGATAACACTCTTGATCTAGGCATTCTCATCTAAGAGGTTGTGGCCGTAAGTCAATGGGTCATGAGTCTCCTGATTATCTAGTATTGCCTTAAGTAGGAATCACCTGGCTACATCCCAGCTAAGTGAAGCTGTCGGTGGCTCCACTCTGCAGTTGGAGAAGGATCCCAAGACAGAGAACACTGAATCGCTGCCTTCTCTTGTCAAAAAAGAAAAATATGGAAATAAAATCTGTTTTCTCCCAGTCTTTTTATCATATACTCAAAACTGAAACAGGAGGTCCTGTGTTTTCTGGTCACTTACTCTTGTGCTTTTAGCACCAGTTGGGTGCAAAATACTGAGCAGATGTTTCATATAGGTATTAGGCTCATTTGAAATGTGCAAAGAATTAGTGAAAATATTTCTTACAGAAGCTGAGATTAAAGGCCTCCTGCCACACTTGTTCTTTTTCTATGTTTAAACTTTCAGGCTTAAAGAGGTTTACAACTATTGGTTGCTCTTCATTGCTCTGTCAAATAAAGGTAAAGAAATAATACAACATTTTGTTTGCCTTAATGCCAATCTTCTAAAAATGGGCAGAGTGAATTCAACAATATTCTGTTATAAGTCTGTAGCCAAATTTGGACTTCTTTGCCAAATGAGAGGCAGGACAGTACATCCAGGAAATGGAGTCCCCTCCCATAAGAGAGATGAAGTAGTCCCGGTTATGCTGTATTCTGTTCCAACTTGTTGGTTGCTGTAGAGTCACACATGCACCAATGCAAACATATATGTTAAGTGGAGTGGACCAATTCTGACACAATACCACTTAATTAAAAAGTTGAATGTGGGATAAAACTCCCTTAAAAGTAAAAGCATAAAGCTTTGGGTAAATTTGAACTGTTTTTTCCTTGTTATTGGCCTATGTATGTAGAATAAAACTGCCTTTCAGATAATCTACCTAGTTCCTATGGCCTGCCAACACACATAAGTAGCACTTATACCGTAAATGAGGCCTTATATGTAAATATATTTGCTTTTGTATAATATATATATATGCATGCATGAGTACATCCAGTATTGGTAGCTGTACAAATAGAAACAGTCTGACTGTGGTCTGTAACTGTTTCTTTGGGCTCTGGTTTCAGAGTTTGGGAGAGTCAGGCAGGATCAGTGGAATTTCAGTGTATTTCACTCTGGGCTGGAAAGTTGGTAAGCAGCACTCTTCCTTTGGGTCATTTGCTGCCTGGTACATAGTGACTCATCCTAATATTTTGGCACCGTGCTGCTGAATGTGCCTAAATCAAACATTTTGCAGTTTTTCTTCACATGTTCCCTGACACCTTTCTAAGAATGATGTATTAGTACTACTCTCCTGACTATACTCCAAGTGAAGTAATAAAATTTTGTTGTTTCCAAAGAGTGTGTTCATTTGCTTTTCTCAGCAGCAATATGCAGTGACTGTCCATTCTTAGAACAGCTCCTTCCCAAAGATTTTGGAAGATGAAAGCAAGCCCTGACCCTTTCTACTACAGGAATTAAGATTTATGTCAGCTTTCTTCTTGCATGTCAGCTGTGTGAGCACACGTACTGCTAYATACAGTAAAGAGATTGATTTTCAATGGGGGAACATACATATGCTGTCTTGCATAAATTATCAGAAAGCCTCCCCTGAAGTAGACAACAGAGATACAGAATACGATTGAGTAAGGCCAAAGTCAGCCCTGGTCTATGGAATTAAGTGGATTAACAATTTTGCAATGCAACTACTACCTCATTCACACCAAGATCAGTTACAGAATTCTCTCCAAATCATTTCTGCAAGAGTAATGAAGATACCTAAACAAAACAGATAACGCTCTAAGTTTCTGTTTCCAAAGAGTGTCCAAAACAATACCAGCAGTTCTATGCTGCTTGGACTGAGGAACACTCATTCAACCCACCACGATGGAAAAAAAGCCAGAGGAAGGGGATCTATCTTACCATGCTAAAGGATACTATAGAAAAACACTTCATAGGAAATAGCCCTGTGATCAACCATTCATTCAAGAACAATAGCTATTGACACATTTCGTAATAGATAGGTTCTGGTTACTTACTCCTATCTGCTTCCTAAACAGTTTGTACTTCTGAAGGTTGTTATGTAGGTTAGTTTGTAACCAATACTTTTGTTGAAACTGTTTTCCCAGTATTCCTATATAGCACATACTTAAGTTATGGAACTTYCTGCTGATCTTTGTTACGGGGTGCACTTAGGATAGAAGTGTCTCATTTACTCTAAGATGCTGATTTTTCACAGGCACAATGACACAGTAATATACCAGCACATACCCAAATACTACACAAAAGCCCCTAACGTAGATATACATGGATTCTGTGGACTTCTCTTGCCCACGTGCCTCTCTGTTTTGTAACTGGGGAGACTCTGCTCTCTAGCGTTTCTTGTTTTGTTCCTGTGCAGCACGTTTCCTTCTAACATCAGGGAAAAAAAACCACAAAAGAAATCCCCACAGCTGAAGAGTTTGTACATGCATGCTTAGCATAAATGAAACACGCACACAAAAATCCAGTCTGGCAGGTCAGATGGATGGCTCATAGTGTTGTATTTTAGCAAAGTTACAGTCTATAAATCAAACCATTTTATCCACTTAGAGCTTTAATTTCAAGGTCAAGGAAAGAGTTTAAAGGTAAGAAGCACATTGAATGGGAGGTCAGAAACAGTGATGGCCAAGAATAATAAAAATTACATTTTGTGGCAAAATTTTTATTTTTTTTCTGATGTGGCATTTGCTAATTTCTTGCTTTTAACAGCATCATGACAGAATTGCTAAAACTAAGCTACATGATTTAGCAGAAGCGACAGCTAGAGAATTGCCACAGAAAGGGTACTGTGCATTAATTACAGGGTGAAGCTAGTCCTTCAGGAGCTAAGTTTATGGAAGGTGGGAATGAAGCCTGTAATTATATTTACTTTCAATTCTTTAATCATGCTTTAAACCTCTGGCAGGCAGATTTTTTTTCTGAGACAAATTATAAAACAAAGCTGTTACATAATCTGAAGTTGGCAGACCTTTAAACAAAGAGGAACAGGACCTGCTGTGACAGATAACCACACACAGATGCTCTGTGAAAAAAGAACAAAAAGTTATTATTTTAGCTGCTGCTGTCAGGCTTCAGCACCAAGCATCTTCACCTCACAGTGACCAATGTGGCACATAAAAGGCTTCCATTTCATGGTCACAATAAATTCTCTATCATCTCAGCCCAACAGAAGGCCTAGAAATGTGAATTTGTCTAGAAGCTTTACAACTTTGACAGCTTTTACATTCGTATCATTCCTATGGACAGTTTTTGGAAAACAATTTAGTTCTGATAGGCTCTTCAATCTTTAAATGTCAAAATCAGTCTAGAAACCAATCTGGAGCCAAGTGAGCAGCTCAAACTGGCGTTAATTATGCTACTTTATCTTTGCATTTTAGTTGAACACCTTTTTTTGTTGTTGTTTTTAGCCTGGAGCATGCTTCAGGTTTATTATAAAAGTAAACTATTAGTCCACACTAGCTGCAGCCTGTGRTCACAGCACGCATTAATCCCTGCAGCACCGCGCTGGGGGCTGACAGCCAACGCCAGGGGAGCCCTGCAGCAGGCGCACGCCGACCCCTGGCTGCCCCAGAGCTCACAGGCCTCTCAAGGGGCACAGCCCCACTCCCCGGGCCGACCACCRCCTGCCCGGGCTGCTTAAGGCACAGGATGCACAAGGCCCTTGGAATATGAAAGCAGAAGCTTTTATCAACACCATTATTTACTGTACGAATTAAGACAACCTGGAAAAGATGCAAAATTTGAAGTAATTTCACTGCAAATGTTTTCACACCTCGGAGGAAAAGATCTCCAAGTCCACACAACAGGAGATGAGAAGATAGCATGGTAGTCTCAGGTCAGATAAAGTCTGTTTCACTATACACCTCACCACCTCTCATGCACTGCAGTCCCCTCTGACAGCAGAGTTTTAGCTTTCAACAAAAGCCATGGTATATTTGGTTATTAAACAAAAGGAATTTATACTACTGTTCAACTGCTAAAAAAAAGTTATTTGCACTTTGCCTGAGCCCTGTGCTTTTCCCTTAAAGCCATCCCTCCTTCCAGAGGAATTACAGAAATTTCCAAAGATGCAACTTCCTCCAAAATGGAGCAAAGGGCATTTCAGCTTTTTAAAGCCATGTAAATGTTAAATCTGGATTGATGATAAATGTAAACTTTCTATTTTCTCTGCTCAAGCTCTTGGGTACTACAGTGGGGTGTTGGAGCAGCCTGGATATTCAGTTTTAGCTTCTACCTTACCCATCAACCAAATTTTACATTTATGAGTTGGACTACACCATGATTTTGAATTAACCACAGACACAGCCCAATTTTTGCAATTACATTTATTCTAGATATATCAAGACTTAAATCTTATTGAAAGCAGCTACATCCATTGATTGTACATAATCTTCAAAAGCTGTTATTCTCTCTTCCAGCATATCTGTTCCAACTTTATCATCTTCAACAACGCACTGGATCTGAAGCTTTTTGATACCATAGCCAACCGGTACTAGCTTGGCTAAGAAAGAAAAAAAAAAGAAAAAAGCATTTAGTACTCCTTGATTGGTGGAATCCCTTAAAAATGCAAATCTAAGATTAAACTGACCAAAGTAGTCTGCAGGTATACATAAAAACAGTGATTTGTTCCATATTATAGACTGCCTAATCAACACCACAGCATTCATTACACAGTGGTCGAAAAGGGTTTGTTTTTTCCCCCCCTCCAAACCAGTGATGTGGGTATATGGGTGTTTGCTTGCTGCATCAGGACCTGTACAGGGAGATGCATGACAGCAGAGCCAAAGTTTTAACGCTTGTAAAACCTGTATTTGAGTCTTAACCTGGCTGCTGCACTAATACACCTTTTTGACCATTTCAAGATACTGAAGAACTGTGGTGGTGTACTTCCCACCCTGTTTTAGCTACCCAGATTTTCAGAGATCAGCTAACAGTGACCACAAGCCTACCTGTTCATACACTATCTTAAGAGACCACACTATCTCCCCTCTCCCTGCTTTGAAATTTTCTACTTACAAGATCCCCAGACCAAGCCATCTGCCTGAATGCTTCGAACACACTCCTCTAGTTTGGCCATGTCTGTCTCATCATCCCAAGGTTTCACATCAAGCAAGATTGATGATTTGGCAACAACAGCTGGTTCTGGGGGAAGAAAATCACCATTAAACACTAGGAAATTGTCAAAAACTCATGAATATACTTGTAAACTACCTTTACAAGAACAACAACTCCAATTTCATCAACAAGAACCTCCTCACATAGCTGTGACAAGCCTCTTCTACCAACATACATTTCGAAAGTATTTAAGCTATGCATATCCCAAAGTTCAAGACAGATACATATGTTCTTGAGAAATAGTCTCATAAGAAAACATAGATTAAGAAGCTAACATTGTTTGTTACATAGGAAGTCCTTTTCAGAGGATCTGAGAAGGAGCTTAATGCCGTGTAACAGTTTATTTTCCACAGAGGGAATACTGCAACTGTTACAGTTCTGAACAGTTCCAGACCAGTAGCTGTGGAGGGACTTGGTATTTCAAGTCCTTTTCTCTCAACTTTTAAAGAAAATCCTGTGGTTCTCTCTTTTTATACAGAAAGCTCAGCCTCTGGGTAAGACAAACAAGAGTGTATTAAGCAGGACAAAAACCATGTTAAGGCTCCCATTTGCTATGGGAAAGGCTAAGCTCACAGGCAATTCAAGGGAAGCTAATTACTCCCATCTCATTCCAGTCAAGTTTATCTACTA
The DNA here is from genome assembly GCA_035582835.1 of Phoebastria nigripes. Classification (NCBI taxonomy): domain Eukaryota; kingdom Metazoa; phylum Chordata; class Aves; order Procellariiformes; family Diomedeidae; genus Phoebastria; species Phoebastria nigripes. The sequence continues at coordinate 1,589,446 of JAYKAV010000445.1, forward strand.
CAGTTAATGAGTGTTTCTAGCCATCCTGTTCAAATGCATGAAAATTAACCCAAGGATAAAAGATAAACAAGTTCTCGGTAAACATACTTTTGGACTTCTTTGATTCATATTGGGCCAGACGTTCTTCCCTCAGTTTCTTTGCTTCTTCACTTTCCTGGAAGAGAAATCTAAAGTTACAGAAAAGCACCAAACCCCTGCATCTTTAAAGCACTACCAAATTGACTGGCATTTACTCAGGCAAAAACAAATCATCACTACTATCAGCCGAAAGATGGTGATTTTTTGTTTTATTCATCATGTAACCAGTCAAAGTTAAAGTAAACAGTTCACCCCATTGCAACACATTGCTTCCACCTCCCAAGCTTTTCTGTTCTGCAAAGACAGCTGAATTTGAGAATTCCAAGTAGGATGTGGTATCAAGGTCACAAATTTAAGTAACTTAAACTAGTTAAGGCAAAAATCTGCATACCTGGGTATTTCTAAAAAACCCAAACATAAAACAAAAAGGTCACAAGTACCTCCTCATCATCAGATCCAAAAAGATCAATGTCATCATCATCTTTGCTATCTGTGGCTGCACCTGTTGTGTCCTCAACATCAGCAGGACCGTATTTCCCCAAAGCCTTCTTTACTCCCGGCAAGCTGAAAGAAAACAGCAGATATTAGGAACCTACTCAAGTGTGAGTACAAATACTGCCAACTTGTCAATGAACCTACAAGTGCATTCATAGTAAAAATGCTGTGCTAAAAAAAAAAATCTAATTCTGCTACTTGAAAACAGAACCTTCCCAAAGACAATCCTTAATGCTCCTGACATGCTAGTTGAGACTACAGCAAATCCCACATTCAGAGATTGTTCATCTAAGCTGACATGATCCTGCCCAACATTGCTGCTCCACCTAAGTAGATGGATAGAAAAAGCTTTCTTATTGGAATCATTTATCTGCAATATATTCCGTGTAGGAAAAGTTATCAACTGCTTGTTCATGCTTCCCTAAAAATATTTTCATTTGTTTAAAAACTAATAGCAACAGAAAACATGTTGTTGCAAGGTAACTGATCCTGTGACTTTGGAAGTTTCAGTGAATGCTTTACTCTGAAAGCTAGCTCTCGACAGCAGGCGAGGGACCAGAACCCTCTGAATTACTCCTCTCCTACAGCTCGTAAAGTTCTGTAGTCTTAGAATAAGCTCATAGTTCTATTGTTACTGTGAACTGCTGTTACGAGAGTCATAGAACTAGCTTTAGTTTTCAGGAACTAGAAGTAGTTTCCACAGAGTGGACTTTGTGAAGCAACTTTATAATCTCAGTCCCCTTTAGCATTGTAGGAGCTTCAGAAACAGACTGGTGACTGAGCCACCCAACTTTACAAGAGTTCCCTCCAAACAGGACTGAGGCACATAGAGGAGGCAGTGTAGCAATACTGACACTACCTATGCTGTACCTTTTTAGAGAGGCCTGCAGTCTCCATGGATGTCAATACAGCACCTTTCATGAACACTAAAATCACTAAAAAAGAAAAAAGATAACATTTGCTTTCATATTTCCCCTTCTTTATATGTGCTTCTGCATTGCAAATCATTGATTTTGCTTTATGTTCCAGGACTAAAAACCTGAACGAGCCACTTTCCTTATTTATCATCGACGTACTGTATATTTATCTTCAAAGACTCCTGTAATACTTTCTAATCCATTATGGTGTTGCCTTTATGGGGTCAATTACTGCTAAGTAATTTCCAGCTTTCAGCATAGTTATCTGTGTCAATGGCAACAACAAAACTCAAGCCTTTCTTATAAGCTTTAGCTGAAATCTCAGCAACTGAACAGAATCAGGTTGCCTAAATTCTAAGTGAGAAGTGTAATGTACTGACAAAAGAAGTCTGCTCTGCTTCTAGAGCTGTTCCTGTTCCAACGGCAACACAAAAAGCCACGTGGTACCAGTGAAAAACACTGTTCTGTTCAAACTCGAAAAAACAAATACACCACTTCGTAGGCCAGTTCGCACATATATTCCAGCTTTGCAGTTTAACCATACCTTGCCTTTTGCTTTTCGTACGACTTAATATGATTGTACCACCGAAGAGCATGAAACAAGTCTGCAGGAGGTGGGGCAGCGATTGCTTCAAAGACTGCTATATCAGCCTGAGAAGGGACATACCTGCGGAGAATAAGCCGAAGTTAACCCCCTTCCTCGGCGCACGCAGGAAGATGTGAAGCAGCAGCCACTGAGCACAGAGACGACCGCGCCGCAGCAGCAGCTCGGTGCGTCCGCCAGGCTGCTGCTAGGCCCAGCGGCGAGCACCGCAGAAAGTGCGAGAAGCCGGGCGGGCTCGGCACCGCGGGCGCGCTGTAGCGGCCCGCGAGCTCGGCCAGCTCCGGCGCTGCGCCTCCCACAGCGGCCTGGCGGCAGCAGCTGCCGGGGATTGAAACACACGCGTGCCGAAAGGCCCCCCCGCGCCGGCACGGCCCCCCGCCCCCCCGGTGGTTCCCGTCAGGCCAGCGGGCSTCACCGCGGCCTGGCCAGGCTCGCCTCCCCCGAGCCCCAGCACTCCCCCAGCCGCCTCTCACCCCTCGATATAGCTCCTGTCAGCCAGAAAATCATTGAGGACCCGGAGGCCAGCGGCGGACTTAAGGTCCCCGAAGCCCATGACGGCAACGGCGCGGCACACACGCTCCCGCCCGCGCCCTGAGCCCGACCGCCGCGCAAAGAGGCCCAGCAGCCCCTGCGCCGCCTTTATATAGAAGCGATCCTTCCGCAGGCGTGCACGCACATGTATCCCTCCGCAAGAATGAACCGCGAAGTAGTTCCCCACGGGTTGGTTGCTCCAGCGCAGGGCGTGCAGCGGACAGGACATCAGAGGTGCGGGGAAGGATGGGAGTAATAAATGTGAAGTTAGCGATGAAGCCCAGGAAGCTTTTCAGTGTTACAAGGGTCTTCTAACATTCCCTCTACTGTCCCCCCCTCCGTCCCCCCCCCACTCCCCGTGCCGCAGCACCAGCGGAAGTTGCCGCAGTTGCACGAAGAAAGAAGCGGAAGGAGACGGAAATTGCCGAGGGCGGTGTGTCTGACGGTGGCCGGGAAGGCGCTGGGAGAACGGCGGAAATTGCCGAGTTCCGTCGTTCGCTGATAACCTGACGGAAATCCCCGAAGCGGTTAGTTCCGAAGGTTGCCGAACGCGCCCGTCGGAAGGCGACGCACGTCGCTGAGGTTGCCCTCTCCGGAGATTGCCGAAGGAGGCTCTGGGGAGCGGCGGAAAGGCCCGAGGCCGCCGCCGTAGAGGCCGAGGCGGAGGGCAGCCTGTGCAGCGGAGGGGAAGGCCGAGGCGCCTCCGCCGCCAGTCCCGCGCCAGGTAACGGCGGACGCCGCGGCAGGGACGGCGGCGGCGCCTCCGCAGCGCGGGGCCGGCGGCTGCGGCGGCGCCGTTACGGGCGCCCTCCTCCTGTCGCCGCTCCCGGTGCCCTTGACGGGCTCCGCGGCGGGCCGGGGGCTGCYCGGCGGGCAGCGGCGGAGGCGCCTCCAAGGTGACCTCCGCGCCGGGCGGCCCTGCCGCGGCCCGTACCCTGGGCCCCGGTGCTGTGGCGGAGCGCCCCGGGGCCCGCCGGGGAGGCCCCGCCGGCAGGGATGGGGACGCCGGGCCCGCCGYCCCCCTGCACCGTCTGGCAAGACCCCAGCGCGGTCCCTGGGGGAGCGGGGCCCGGGGGGACGGGGCGGGCAGGCGCCGCGCGCGTTGGCCCGCTGCAGGCGGAGAGCTCGCTGGGTTTCTGGCCGCAGCCGCCGCTCGGGAGGGCGGCGGAGCGCTTGTTGGGTGCCTTTGCGTGTGTTTGTAAACACGAACCGGTTGCAGTGAAGCTGCCACCCGTTCTCGATGGCTGCTCTTCCTTCGTCCATGCTCCTGGCAGCTCTTGCAGAGCTACTGGCTTGAGCTAGGCTGCCAGCTGTTTATCACCGTTGACTTGCACCGGTTTTACTGTAAGGTGACGTACACGTATATGAAGTATAGATAGTTATAAAAAGAGAGCCGTATCTTGTAGTTTAAGAAAGTAACTTCTTATTCCTCTGCACATACAGGTGCGTACATACTTTTTTGCAACTGGTACAGAAGTTTTTACTCTGCCTGTTTAAAACCTGTCAGCAAACATTTGAACTGATAAAAACTCAGTGCTGTTTTCTCTCTTACCAAAGCACCATGCTTCGACTGCCTGCTGTCCGCAGGACCCTAGCTGGGGTTGCCCGGTCCTCCAAAGCGTCTGGTAAGTGTCTCTAGTTTAGGCATGTGTGTATGGTGATAAAATTCATGTATGTGTAATTGACTTATTGAAGGGCATGTATGCGTACTTCGTTTGCAGCTCTGGAATTCTATGTTGTGCTGTTTACAGAACTGAAATTGTATCAGTACTGTATAACTGTAAGATAAGGAGCGTGGGGTCTTGACRGTTTGCATCTAGCAGTAACTGAAAGTTTTTGTTTTCTTTTTCCATGTCTCTCAGGACGTACAACTGCGACAGCAGCCAGCAACCAAATAGAGGTGTTTGTGGATGGTCATCCTGTATTGGTGAACCCAGGAACCACAGTACTTCAGGTGTGGGGAGTGGCATGCTGAATTTTTCTTGGACTCCCCAAATCACTTCTTGGCAGCATGTTCTATTCTGTATAGCAAAAAAAAAAAACCCAACCCTTTGCATTGTTTCTTGCAGTTCTTTAGGGGTGTTTTCACTGACTGTGATACAATTTCACATGGCAGAAATCCTTTGGGGAGTTGAGTTTTTGAAAAAGAAGCATCTGCCATGATTGCCTGCAAGAAGATGCATGCAGCTTGATCCCAACTACAAAAATTTATGCAATGCAGTAACAGACTTTGATAAATTCTGGTTGAAATTCTAGCTCTGAACTCTACGTGACCTGGTAGTCTTTCAGAACCTGTTAATTTTGTATCTTATTAAAGTCGTGTCTCAGGTAAATGAGGAATTGTCTCCTTTTGGTTATTAGTTCTTATGATTCAGAATGCTGATCCTTTGCTGCTTTTATTCTTCTTGGTGTGGGAAGAAATGGAACCTGGATCTCCCAGCCTGTACTCAGCATGGTTGCTTTTCAGGCCAAAATTTCAAGTAGATCTTTTTCCAGTCTAACTTCTTTTTAAGAAGCTGTTAAATGGGGATGTGGTATAGTGAGTTAGAACATTAAAGTACCTAGTGTTTATTTCAAAATATATCCGTCATTTTTTGGATACAAGTTACTGATTTATTTAGGCATTAGAATGCCCCTAGCAGGAGTCTAATGTAATATTTTCTTAAATGCTATTTTTTATCAGCTTTTTAGTTTTGCTTACATGTGATAATTTTTTGTAGAAAACATCAGAAGAATTAGATCTTGTTAGTTCTTTTTTATTGAATTCAGTGGTGTTTCTTCTGGCAGGCATAGATATAGATAGTGCTATAGCATAGATCCCATCAGCCATGGGGATTTTACGCAGGAAAGGCCGTCTTCATCTGTTCTCTGGAAATCTGTCATCTCTGTCCTCCTGTGTCTTCTTCAGACATGTCATGGAAAAATGTTTCTGAGTTTGGGGTTCTGCTGAAGTTGAAGATTGGCTGTGCTCCAGTACCTTTATAGAGAGTATCCGTGTTGCTGAATTATCAGAAGTCATTATGCCCATTGTTGTTTCCTTTATATTTTTCAAATTTTCCTCTTACGCACTTTTTAAATAGTGCATGCTTTCTTTAAAAAGTTATTTTTATTGCTATTGTCCTATCTATTAGAGAGAATTCTCTCTTATTTTTGGAGGAAAGAATGAGAGAGGTCAGTTGCCATTTCCTCAATTGGTTACAAATTTTGGAAAAAAAATATTTGTAATTGGTAACCTGGCATGTTTCTGCTTGATCACTATTTTTTATTTATGGTCACTTCTTAAGATGAAAGGTTGAATGCACTATATTCCTGAGCACTAACACTGTTGTTCTTTGAAAAACTGAATAATGTTTTATGAGGTGGAACTGAAAGGTCTAACTAAAATTTAATTTTCCTTTGTTTCTTATTCTTTATAGGCCTGTGAAAAGGCTGGAATTCAGATACCTCGTTTTTGTTACCATGATCGTCTCTCTGTTGCTGGAAACTGTAGGATGTGTCTTGTGGAAATAGAGAAAGCTCCCAAGGTATTGTAGATGTTTCATAGGAATTACAGTTTTCTGCTGTGCTTAGGGCCTAGTTTAAATCTTGTAAATAATTGTYTGCACTATCATTAGCACACAGATTGTTGTCATTCAGCTGCTCGAAGCAGGTTTTTCCCTTTTCCCCTCCCTGGACCGCAGTGATTGCCTATGGATCAAAGTCAGTTCTCAGGCTCTTATGGATTATCTTGCTCCTGGATGTGAGCATTTGATAGCTGTGTGTTTTCAGTCGGGTATATTTTTACCTTCTGTAGTTCAGGCTTCAACCACACATTTTCAGCTGGTACTACACAAATAGTAAACTTCAGGTACTGTATGAATTCAGCTGTAGGATTAGTGTCTGCAGGTTTGTTCTAGCTAAGTAGAGATTGCGGTTACTTATGAGTTTATATTTTAATGCGTTATATACTATTGATGTCTGTTGTAAAATAGTAATTGACTTCAGGATTGAAGGCTGTCTTCAGCAGTATTAAGAAATCTATGCAGATAGTTGAGGCATTCTTTTGGAGTTCAGTCTTGGATTACACATCTATATTCACACGGAAAACTCTTTAGCTCACCTCAACTTGGATACGTTGGGTTATCACTAAAGATGGAAGTCATGATGGTCTGTCTCGTGACGTAATTGAAAAGCAGGAGGGATTCATTTTGTGAGCAGGAGTTTTTGTTAATCTTGCAGTAATCTTGTGAAAAATTTTATTCCAAGACTCTTTGTATAGGCTCTGTCCAAATAAATGTCTAAAATGATGCATACTCTGAACTTCAGTTCTAGAGGTTTTCCAGATCTCTGCTGAATGTTGTTGATTTGTCTTACATCTGTTACAACTGGCTTTCTTCTTGCTATTAACTACTTGAATTGGAACCTGAAAGTGTAAAATTTTCAACTTCAAAAATAAATAAATCACAACTAATTAACCTTTTTATATAGCAGATTATTAATAAATATGGCTTCTCGTGACTTTATTGGTTAGATTTTCTTTTTTTTTTTTTTTTTCTTCTTCTTTCCTTGCAGTTACCTTTTTATGTCTACAACATGTTAAATTAATAACAGATGCCTATGTAAGAATTTGGGGGGGGGGAGGTTGGTGGTTTTGCCCATGTCAAGAAGAAATATGTTGTGTTCATGCTTGCTTTTTATGATGGTTGCAGCCAGTTGCTGCTTGTGCCATGCCAGTTATGAAGGGCTGGAACATTCTGACAAACTCTGAGAAGTCCAGGAAAGCAAGGTACCTTTGTTTTAGCCTCCTATAGCTGATTAGTTGTACTATCTGCTAAACGATGTAAAGCTGACATTAACTTTAATTCCTGAACCCAACAGAGAGGGTGTAATGGAATTCCTGCTGGCAAATCACCCATTGGACTGTCCTATCTGTGATCAGGGTGGAGAATGTGATCTGCAGGTACAAGATCCAATTAAATTGTGTAGACTTTTGTATTAATACTCTTGTCTTARGTAAAATTGTGCTTTCCAGCAGCCTGGATACATCTGTTTTCTGTTGTCTGTTCTAGGATCAATCGATGATGTTTGGCAGTGACAGGAGTASATTTAGAGAGGGAAAACGTGCTGTGGAGGACAAGAACATTGGCCCATTAGTCAAAACAATCATGACTCGGTGTATACAGTGCACTCGATGTATCAGGTAATGTCCTTTATTTTTCACTGGAGAGAGTACTGAGCAGGCATATTTATATCAGTTTGTTACTTGTGAAAGAAACACTATGAGAGGCAGTCAATTTTTCTTATTTCTTTTCTGACTGTACTTAAGAATTTTATTTCTGGTAGGGACTGATAGCTGGTTTCCCAGAGCTACCAGACAGCTGTCATGCAGGAAATAGAGAGAGATGGCCGAAACATGAATGTGGAATTGGAATTCTACAGGGCAGAACTGGCCCCATGGTGTTAGTGCCAGCATGGATTTTAAAACATTAAATGACTTCCTCAGCCACAGTTGCAAGATTTATTTATTCTTGACAGCCTCTGGTAGCTGTATTTATGCTGTTCTGTAGTCCTGAGATTCAGTACCAGCTAACTTGAGCCAGATGGAAAAGAATACAATGTACCCGCCTAGTTCTAGAAAGAACTCGTTAGTTAGGACTCATCTTGGACTCAGACTGGGAAATTCAATGAGCACTGAACTGCTCTGTTTTTTGATTTAACTCCACCTGGTTTTTGTAGCCCCGTCTGAATGAAATTCTGCAGATGTATAGTCCTGCATATGATGCCACTGACTAATGCATCTAAATAATTGTTTTCTTCTTTCAGGTGTATGAACTAAGGCTAATGTTTTATCTTAAGAAAATGAGATAAGGGTTGAAACATGTGCTGTGTTGCTGTTGTACATTCCAGATTTGTTTTTCATTCTTTTTGCATCTACCAGGTTTGCTAGCGAGGTTGCAGGGGTAGATGACTTGGGAACAACCGGAAGAGGAAATGATATGCAAGTTGGTACTTATGTTGAAAAAATGTTCATGTCTGAGTTATCAGGAAATATTATTGACATCTGCCCAGTTGGTGCTCTTACCTCCAAGCCATATGCCTTCACTGCACGCCCATGGGAGACAAGGTATGTATCTTAACTCATACTGAAGATGCAGCTTTCTCTGTTTCTGTCATACACTTTATCTTAGAACATGTCCATCTATGATACCAAGGGTTTTCTCTGATTTTTATTCTCTGCGTTTTTGTTGTAGACTTTTCCACAGACTGAATCTAACACAAATTCTGTTATTTACTCACAGCTCATTCAAGAAAAGGAAGAATGTTATAGTTGGTAGACTATTCTTCCCTTATTTTGACTCTAAAATGTTTCGGACTTGTAGGTTGTGCTGATTGCTCAGTAAAAACATTTGTATAAAGGAAAATTCAAATTCATTAACTCAGTAATTGTTGAGGATATTACTTAAAATATCTTGTGAAACTAAGCTCTTCTATGTATATCTAAAGCTAAACCTACAGCACTTTATTTTTGTTGTTGTTTGGTAATGCAGTCTGTTGCTGCTTGTATATAGAAAACTGCAAATGGTTTATTTGTTCCTCTATAAACAGGAAGGTAGAGTCAATTGATGTTCTTGATGCAGTTGGAAGCAACATTGTAGTGAGCACGAGAACTGGAGAAGTGATGAGAATTTTGCCAAGGCTGCATGAAGATATCAACGAGGAATGGATATCTGACAAAACAAGGTGTGTGGGAGGTGTTTGTACCCACGTGCGTGTTTATGCACGCATTAAAGGCACACTTTGCAGAACCAGAAATGTGGACAGTAGCACTGACTTCTGGATTCCGCTGTTAATATTGTAAAGCTACAGTGAAGAATAATTGGTAAAACATGTTTTTAATACTATAATTCAGGTTACTGAGTTTTCTAATGTTTTCATTTTTGTAGCCTTTTTTTACAGTAACTTTTTTATTTGTATCACAGATTTTTTTTGCTTGTTTTTGAGAAGGAAAAGTTAAACTTTCAGCAGAAATATTTCTTGTGTTTCTCTTTTCTAATCATTGCAAGCTGTTAGAAAACTCAGTCTTAGAAAATATTTAGTATAAACAATTATCTTTGTCTTTGCTCTTTAATAATATTACTGGTGTTCTCTTAGGTTTGCTTATGATGGTCTGAAGCGTCAGAGACTCACTCAGCCAATGATCAAAAATGAGAAAGGACTATTTGTTTATGCCTCATGGGAGGATGTATTAACTCGTGTTGCTGGTGTGGTAAGAACAATTTTCAATATATATAGCGTAAAATTAATTTCTAAAGCTGGACATATTACAATGAATAATATGAAAACAGTTATATAGAAAAGGGCTTTTTTCTTTAAGGTTAGAGGGAAGCATTTGACTTCTAATCCATTGTATTTCCACTTAATATTTCAAAAGAAGAAATTTATTTCCTGTATCATGGATTAGACCATCTGAAGAACTTTGTCTTTTCATGATTTCATTTGGGGCATTGGGAGAGAAATTACTTTTATTTAAATAGGAAACTAAACTGTTCCTTCAGAAATTTAGGAGGAAGCAACTTTCCTGAATTACTCTGATCTGTCTGAAGACTTCTTTAAATTTATTTAAACTGTGCTATCACCACTTTTGCCATCAAAGCCATTAATTCTGTATTACTTATATCTGAATTGTGCTTGCCTCAGTGCTTTCTCTGTGTGGTGATTGATTCTCCTGCTCAAATGAAGTGCTGCATGACTGCTCTGGATTTTGATTAAAATTTTTATGTGGGATGAAGTAGAATTGAATAACTGTAATTGAACTTTCCTCAAAGATGTATTTGCCCATGGTACAGTAGCAGGGTTTGTTACGAAAGCTATTGCTTCTCAGGTAATACCTTTGAGTTGAGTTTACTACCTGAGCTTGTGTTATGGAAGTTTGCATTCTGTCTGCACTGTAGCTTCATTAAAATAAAAGCATTCAGCAATCTTCCTCTCCTCACCACACTACATGAGAATTGGCCACATCTGAGCAATAACTCAAGTGGGAGAGACCTGCATAGAATACAGAGGGCTGTTCTTTGCTTATCATGAGTTCTGAAGGAGCTGGAGTTGCTGCCTTGCGGAAGTCAGACACTGCTGATCAGTTTGTGCTACTCCAGGCCAGCGGTTGCACTGCTGGTTTTGGCACATCCTAATGTAACAAACATTTACCTGGGACAAATGGGAACTTATTTCAATGGTTTCTTTTGCTTATGGTCATACTTTCTCTCCAGCTACAGGCTGTCAAAGGTAAGGAAGTAGCAGCAATTGTAGGAGGACTGGTGGATGCAGAAGCGCTAATAGCTCTGAAAGACTTATTGAATAGAGTAAATTGTGACACTCTCTGCACTGAAGAGGTCTTCCCTACTGCCGGAGCTGGGTGAGAGTTCAGGCAAAGTTTGTCTGTAATTAGTATGTTAATAAACTTTCCAGTCTGCAAATCATCTCATGGTAAGATTCTGAAGTGACCAAGGATAGCAATTGCTGATGCATTAGCCGGTTTTGTTTGAATTTACAATATTCATTTATAGATAGTATTTATGGACTGTGAGTTCATACATTGTCTCTACTACAGCAAGGGTTCCACACTTTACTGTATGTTGAGGCTGCTGCAGTTTAACAGTAGGCTACTGAAAGCCAGTTACACTCTGTTGTAAGTTGGATAATTTAGTCTATTTCTATTTGTGTTGTGAAAACTGTAGTACAGTTATGACCTTGTAAACTGTGTAATAGCAGAGGAAATTTGTGAAGGCTGACAATAACTGTAAATGTAGGAAATACCCACATTGTAATTCCTTTAATGTTTTGCTGTCTCTGATACTCATGAAAGAGAGAAGCTCTCACTTTTTATTTGGGTTAGTAATTTGGATTGAGAAATCTCTTCTTTCCCTTTCTCTTCTCAAAATGAAAAAATATTTTGAACATCTAGAATTGTTATCACATCTTCATTCCTTCCCTTTACTGAATTCTCATCCTCTTTCTTTCTTACATCTTTTTGTTACAGCACAGATTTACGCTCTAACTACCTGCTTAATACCAAGATTGCTGGAGTGGAGGAGGCAGATGTCCTGCTTCTGGTTGGCACCAATCCACGCTTTGAGGCACCGCTTTTTAATGCTAGAATTCGAAAGAGGTTTGTATTCCTTGGTGGTGAATAAGCATGCAAATCCATCTGGATTTGATACAATGCTCAGGTGGAGCCACAGGCAGTAAGTTGAGAGCATTCATCCAGACGGCCTCACTGGACTTAGTTCACCTTTTAGTAAAGGGAGTGGTGATAGATGTGTAGAAAAAGGGTGTCTCTTCTCCCTGTAGTGTATAGCTATGTTTTGTTCATTCTCATTTTGACATTTTATGTAAGTTCATATACTCAGACATTTATTCCTTTGTTACATTACACAGACACCTCAGATTTTCTGTCTTACAGAAGTTTGTTAAAGCATGTTCCTTAAAGAATTATTTTCAGCATCAGTTTGCTGCTTTTTGTATCGTTGTTGTAACAAATCAGACGCTGATTTTAGAAGCAGTCATTCAAGTTTAATATTTTCTTTGGCAAGTAATGTGGCTTTCCCAAACTTTCGAACATAGCTAATTCAACTTTAACGAGATATGTCAGCAGGAGACAAATGAGGTTAAGAGCCCTGTCCTTCCTAATGCCGGGATCTTCCAAAATACATAATTTTAAACAATAGTGGCCTTAAAATTTTGAGAGGAAAAAATGCAATGAAATTTATGAGCGATTCATACATTTTTAAGTCTGTGCTATGAGAAGCTGCAAAAAAAGGAAAAATTTCTAACCAGCTAATTTTTTCTCTGTTTATCTAATTGGATTTCTAAGACCGTGAGCACTGTCAAATTCAGAATTGTTTGCTCCTACAAATGACTTTAACTTCAATTCTGAAGTAACTAAGAGTTAAGTCAAGCTAAATAAACTTAACAGTAGTTGTAGGTGTGGGGKTTTTTTTGTTTTGTTTGGTTTTGCCTAACACTGGAAAAGGTGGTTTAAAGTTGTAGCACCTCATTTTGTGCAACCTTTTTTTCCACTGGATTGGCAAAAGTTTGAGGGGAGGAGGGAATCGAGTTACGAACTTCTCATGTAAGGTGTGTTGCTGCACTGGTTCCAGAATGTACGTAGAGAAATAGTCCTTCTAAAAAAACCTTAAGCTTGCTTAACAGTCAGAATAATGCTAAACTGCATGTTACCAAAACAATGAATGCCATTTAAATTCCTTTGAAAGAATTTGCATCCTATTTCAAGTTACTGCTAAAATTATAATTAGTGGCTTCGGTTGAGTAGAACTCTGTATTTCTTTGATTTTTATGTAACGTTTGCTGTGTTTTCAGCTGGCTTCACAATGACTTGCAAGTGGCCCTTGTTGGCTCTCCAGTGAATTTGACCTACACATACGATCATCTAGGAGAGTCCCCACAGACACTCCAGGACATTGCTTCTGGAAAACATGCATTCTCCAAGGTATACACAACTTAAGAGTGTGACTGTTAAATTTCAGATGTATTGTATAATAATCTGAATTCCCCACAGAGATAGATTTGAAGAGAAGTACCATGTTGTATATGGGGTTATTTGCTTTTAATCAAATGCAGAGATGAGGTAATGATTAGTGTGCACCAAGTATGTGTGAACTGTTTAATATATTCAGGTGTATAAAACTTTGCAGTGCAGGAAACTCCTGGACTATTTCTTGATATAAAACAGGCTGTTCCAGTCGCTGCTGTTGCCACTTAAATGTGKGGTTATCAAGAGTATAGTTCTGTATTGACAGGGTAGTAGCGTACTGCTTATAGCAGTTTCTCTTGGCTTTATCTCTAAATGAAACAATGACCGTTTCAGAACCGTAGCTTTGCATGGAGACTTATGTAGAAGTTACGAGATTTATTACATTATCTGCACCAAGAATTGTCTTCAGAGCCTTGCAATGAATTTCTTGATTCTTTACTTGCACAGGTCCTCGACGAGGCCAGAAAGCCAATGGTGGTGGTAGGTAGTGCAGCACTGCAGCGCAGTGACGGAGCAGCTATCCATGCTGCCGTTTCCACCATTGCACAAAACGCCAGGACTAAGAGCGGTGTTGGTTCTGATTGGAAAGTCATGAACATCCTCCACAGGTTTGCTTTAAAGCTTTTCTGGGAGCCACTTTCATTCACGCTGGGCCTCCACAAGTTACCACAATGTATGTGTGCAGATTTCTTGTGTACATGCAAGCGGCCTATCAGGTTAGAACCTGTAGGGAATATAAAAAATAGAAGTAGAAACTAGCAGAAACTTTTTAATAAGAATGGATTGCTTGACCTGGCAAACTTTTCAGGCTCTCCATGAGATTTTATTAATCTATTATATTTAAATGTAGAATTTAAAGTTTAAATTTAGAGGTATAGAATACAAGAGAGCTTAATGACATACCACAGTGCTCAGTAGAATGCACAGCAGACCAGTGTCACTTGCTAAATGATTGCTTTTTATCTACAGGAAAAAAACCAAAATGGCAAGAGTATTTAAATAATATGGTTTCTTATAATGTTCCTTTTACTGTGCAGTTTCTTAACTGAATAGCTAATAGAAAAGCTTCAAAGCTTTTTGATCTTAGTTATTCAGTTTACTGGGATAGTGTTCTTTTAATAGGCAAGCTTCTCTTGGGACAGTCCTTCCCCACTCTCTTTCTAAAACTCTGTCTGTCAAATTGACAACCTCTGTAAAGGAAAAATTATTTCAGCAAATGTAGTGGCACTCAGATTCAGAGACTCAACAAAGTCCTTCTGCAAAAGCAGCTTCATTGATGTAAAACTAGTATAGCAAGAGCAGAGCTTGGTCCTCTGAAGGAAACTTGAATACAAAATCCTGCTGTTGAAACTGAAACATTTAATACCAAAACACTGATGAGTTAAAGAACACTCATGATGCCTTTTTAACATGTGGTTTGGCAGTCTTTCATATTACTGACTTTCATGCTTTTGGTGCACCATCCTCTCTACCTTAGGTGTAAAAACCAACTTCACTTATTGGAACCTGCATGTCTGACTATGTCAGACAACCTTGAGTAACATTTAAAGATCTGTACTCTACAGAGAGAATCTTTTTTCTTTTAAATATAATTGTAAGCCTGGCACCTGATTATGCAGGATTATGCAAAACTGTTTCTTTGGAAAATAAAAAGACTGCCAGAAAACAAGAATGATTATTTCATTCTTTTAGAAGTATTTTTATGTGTGAATAAATGAATAGTGATGAAATAGCAGTCTTAAGTCTTAGATGCTTCAGAGTAGCTGATGGTCCAGTAGCTGGTCTTTCATCTTCCACGTGAGTGCCCTAAATTAAAGGCCTGTTGAGTTCAATTCATAGCTGAAATGTGAACCTTGATGTTCCAGATGACAAGTGAGCTGCCTGCCACTAGGCCCTGACCTGGAATGTCTGCCTTTATGTTGCTATCCCATCTTAAATAGGTGAGATTCCCTGTGAAAACTTCAAATGGCATCAGTTTGTCAAAATGCAAAACCAACCTGATATTCTGTCAAATACTCTGTCAAAATTTTCAGCTGCCTTTATGCTTCATTTTTGTCCTGTTACTGTTAGAGACCTCTTATGTCCCTTTGAAACATTTAGTCAAAAAAAGAAGTTAGGTCTGTTCTGATGGCAGAGGGAGAATTCTGAAACAACTTTAAAGTCACAATGTGTTTGTTCCTACAGGGTTGCAAGCCAGGTAGCTGCTTTGGATCTGGGTTTCAAACCAGGAGTGGAGGCAATTAGGAAAAATCCTCCCAAAGTATTGTATCTCTTGGGAGCAGATTCGGGTTGTATAACACGTCAGGATTTGCCAAAGGATTGTTTTATCATCTATCAAGGTAATTAGTAGATGTAAATTAAGAAATGTTGCTATCTAATAGCTGGAGAGAAAGCCTAAACAGTGGCATATTCTTACAAACATATCTGACCCTTTGATAAATTCTAGCCTTTATTTTCTGCCAAGAAATGGAACTTCCAATACATAACTGAGATACTGGTTACCTTTTTCTTAAGTAAAAATGAGAAACTGTTGATGAGTAATAAGGGAATATAAACCAGTTAGGTCTTCTAGAGCATAGCTTCAAACCTGGTAGACAAAACGGTGTTGGTTCCCAGCTGTTCTGTCATACCAAAACATGGTCTTACCTTAATTCACTAAGCATCCTTGTTCCAGGAGCCCCCCAAAGCTGCGTGACTATAGAGACTGAACTACCATTTACTACTGCTTGTAGGCTGTTTGTTCTCCCCAAAGTATTAGGCAAGTAAGACCTCAGAGCAGTCAGCCTAATAGGCTTTATATTACTGGTTAAGCGAACCTTAGAAACTCCTTTTTTCTGAGAACACAGAAATTCTGTATTGTGTTAGTAAAGCATTTCTTTTTATTTTGACTTACTTATGTCTTATATGGTTGTATACCGTTTCCTCTTTCCATGTATTTAGGACATCACGGGGATGTGGGTGCTCCCATGGCTGATGTTATTCTCCCAGGAGCAGCATATACAGAGAAGGCGGCCACATACGTGAATACTGAGGGCAGGGCCCAGCAGACAAGAGTAGCAGTAACACCTCCTGGGATGGCAAGGGAAGACTGGAGAATTATCAGAGCTGTCTCTGAGGTACTGTTGCTGTTACAAATTGCTTCTAATAAAAGTATACTGAGAGGTTAAGCTCCTTTTATACTGAAAAGTGTTTCCAAAAAAGAGGTACATTTTCAGGGAAATACATGACTGTAGTCTTAAGAAGTAATGTTTTGTATTGAATCCTTTGTTGATTCTGTGAGTTAAATCGTATTGTTTCCCTTTTGAGGACAGCACTAATATTGTAGCTGCTGTATGCTGTTGGAATGCATAATGGGTGAAGCTTTGTCTGCAAATTCCGCTGGTCTTCATGAAGTGCTTTAGAGGAAATGCGTAGGAGGATGCAGTTTCTTTCTAGAAAGAAAACAGCATGAACTCTGAGGACAGGATCCGGTATCATTAGATAAGATCAAGTATGTGCTTACTAGTCACTGGGAACAAGATGCATTGATAATTGCATCAACTTTTATCACATTTGGTGGTAAGCTAGGGAAAGTACAAGTGACATCTGTATGGAAGGAGAAAAAGTACTTCCTGTCTTTTCTTTTTTTCCTTTGTATAGCAAACAGACAGCCTAGTTTTTTAACAGGGGGAAGTCTTTAACTGTAGGCATCAGAAGTCCAACAGAATACTGTGACTTCGCTTCAGTTGGCACATTATAACTGTCTGTGTTTTCAGGAGTGTAGATTTTTCCTGATTTTACTTTAGGTATGTTAATGGATTGGTAATCTGAACCACTATGTATTAAGTCCCTAGACTTGATGGCATTTCTTTCTGTGAATCTCTTAGTTGGCTGGTATGACCTTGCCTTATGAGAACCTTGATCAAATACGGAAGCGTTTAGAAGAAGTATCTCCTAATCTGGTTCGATACGATGATGTGGAAGAGGCTAACTACTTCAACCAGGCAAATGAATTGTCAAAGGTAACCAAAACTGAAGCATCTGGGCATGATTTAGTGCTGTTACATAGTTTGATGCTTTTTAAAGAAATGGGCCTTCTTTGTATGTAGTACTACAAGCATTCTTTGACCTGCACTGAATGCAGAATTCACTAAACAAATGCTTTGGTAACGAGTTCCTATCATAAAGCCGACTTTCTTTTTTTTCCTTTCCTGCCACAGTTAGTGAAGCAACAGCTTCTTGCTGATCCTCTTGTTCCACCTCAGCTCACAATAAAAGACTTTTATATGACAGGTATGTATAGTATGGCCTTTCCATTCTGGAATCAGCAATACATTTTACTTAGCTTTACAGTAAGATTCTTATGAGGCATTTAAAGCTTTCCACTAAAATATGTAGGATTTGAGTCTTTTGAAGAAACAAAATTTTCCAGCAAAATGATTTGAAATTTGCATGAAGCACAGACTATTGGACTATATTTTCAACTAAGCAATTTTCTTTATCCTCTTTGTATGCAGTCCTGTACTAAATCTCTTTTCTATTGTGTCTGTGTATAATTTTGAAAATGAACAGTTATAACACGCTGACATGTGTTTTGGATTTTTTTTTTTTCCCCAGATTCAATCAGTAGAGCATCCCAGACAATGGCCAAGTGTGTGAAAGCTGTTGTTGAAGGTGCTCATGCAGTAGAAGAGCCAGCCAGCTGCTAGAGACTAATCAGACTGCTACCACCTCCATCCAAGTGTTTGTTGCAGTTAACTGCTGTGACAGATGTATTTTTTTTTTTTCAAAATCTATTTGCTAGGTTGTTGTATTTTTCTTTTCTTCATTCACATTTTCATCAGTTCAAATAGTCCCATAATATTATAGGACTGTTGTTGTGTCTGAGGGAACATGCAGCACTCAACTTACTGTACCCAGAGGCAGAGTACATGATGACTGTATACAAATAAATTATAATACCAAACAATCCATTACCTATGTCATTCATATAGCTCAYGCTTCTTGCATGAAAAGAACTCAGTAAGCAACTCAGACTCAGTAAGTCTTGATTTGCTAGGAACAAGTTTACATGGCAAAAATACGAGATTGTAACCTTCTTCCAGAGTATCCAGGTATCTTAATTTTAAGCACTGGTGAGAGTGTGAACATGCTATTTTTGTAATGCACTTTCAGAGCAAGTTGTCGAGTCAAGCGTACCTGGTTTATGTCAGTGTTCAGACCTACCGCTGCTCTAGATATTTGTATGTTTCTCCATTTTGTTTCAGTTGAGAAGCTACTCATGGAGGAAATAAAAATAATTTTGATGTCATGAAAAAGAAAAGCAATTTTCACACAGTTTCCTCATACTGAACTGCTTTAAAAATTCAGCAAAAAGATAAAGGCCTTTAGCTACACCAGTTCAAATACATAAAAGATCTCAATATAGTTTCTCTGTGCGCTGATCTTTTTATAGCAAAGTAGGGGAAGGGGTTGTGTGTAGTGTTTTTGGTTTTTTTAGTGTTTTTGTTTTGTGTTTTTTTTTTTTTTTTTTT